>JAMWYP010000098.1:1200000-1520956 GCA_025563575.1 Acacia pycnantha | reverse complement strand
TGGGAATACGCGAAGACTTACATTCAAGGCCATATAGGAAGATAACTTATTGTCCCCCGGCTTCTCATACTTTGTCTAAGGATGAGAAACGAAGCTTTTGTGAGTGTTTACATGGCACAAAAGTTCCCTCGGGGTATTCTTCAAATTTTAAGAGGCTTGTCTCGATGAAGGACTTGAAATTAGTAGGCCAAAAGTCTCATGATTGTCATGTCTTGATGCAATAGCTACTCCCAGTAGCTATTCGAGGTATCGCCGAATATGATCTTCGGGTCGTTTTGACTAGACTTTGTTTCTTCTTCAATGCGGTTTGTAGTAAAGTTTTCGCGATTGAAAAGTTGGATGAATTGGAGAATGAAGGATATCTTATCTTGTGCCACCTTGAGAAGCTTTTTGTTCCTACATTTTTTGACATCATGGTTTATCTAATTGTTCATCTAGTGAGGGAGAAAAAATTGTGCTACCCTATCCATTTACGGTGGATGTACCCTATTGAAAGATCTATGAAATTCCTAAAAGGGTATGTGAAGAACGCATACCGACCAGAAGCATCAATTGTTTAGAAATATGTTTCTGAAGAAGCCATGGAATTCTATCAAAATTATTTGGCCAAAGTAAGACATATTGGGCTTCCAAAACGTCAGCATGCTGAAGGGGGTAGACGAGGGGCTTCGGTAAAGAGTGTGGATCCTGATGAATTGTCACAAGTCCACTTATACATCTTGAATAATGTTGATGAAGTTCAAGCCAACATATCAGCACATAAAGAAGCTGTAAGGAAAGAAAACCATCGAATGACCGAACAAAGGTTGATTAGAGAGCATAACAGAACTTTTGCAAACTGGTTCAAATAAAAGGTCGAGGGATCTGAATGTGTTTCTGATACAATGAAATGGTTAGCACGTCGTCTTGAGGTTGATGTCATAAGTTAGAATTTGTATGTGATCAATGGTTATACATTTTACACGAAGTCCCTAGATGATAGGAGCACAGTCCAGAATAGTGGTGTTAGGTTAGAGGCTGAATCTATGCACTTCTCCAGTTCGAAAGACAAGAGGCCTAAATTGGCAGTCATGCCATATTATGGGGTTATTGAAGAGATTTCGGAGGTGGACTATGTCAAAATTAGATTTCTCATCTTCAAATGCAAGTGAGTTAATGTCAATAATGGTGTTCGATCGATCGGCTAGGATTTACTTTAGTCGATATCAATAGTAGAAGTTTTGGAGATGAACATTTTATTATGGCAGACCATGTGAAACAAGTGTTCTATATCACCGATCAAGAAAATAAAATGTGGTCATAGCTCTCCAAGGAAAGAGGGTCATTGATATTGATGAGGAAAGTCATTCAAATTATGGTCTTCCCGAGAGTACTCTTTTTCAAGGGGTCTACCGGACATGAACGAAGAAGATGAAGCGGATAATGAACCCGGCATAAGAAATGATCATCAAGAAGGGATATGGGAGGATATCACTTTATACAAGAGTCAATTCATAAGGTAATATTCATATGCAGAATTCTTTGAAAACTTTAAGGTTTTAACTATATTTTATTTCTTCTATGTTCTTAAACAATGTCACGCTGACTATGAATTTGTTCTTGTTTTATTTTTGTGGCAGGATCTGATCCAAAGGGGCATATTATAAAAGAGGATGTTACGCTGTTGGATGGGAATCAGATGAAGGCATGGTGAATAATATATTGGGCATGTATATTGATTTACGTGTTGTATTTGTAACTCATTGTGATTGTAAGTTATCTTATTGTATAAATTAATTTAGCCGTTGTAGTCATAGTATAATCATTAATTAAGAGGCCACATAACTCATGGTGAATAATATTTGTATTCTTTTTCCCAATTTAATTTATTCATAATTGTTCATAGCTTGTAGCTTAAAGTATAGACTTTTATGTGTTGTTTTGGGTGGTGAATTTTTGTAAATATATATGATCAGGAAGAGCAGAATAGGGAAGAAATTCGGGAAAATATAGACCGGAAATAAATAAGCCGGTCTTAAATGTTTAACTGTTAATACTGGATGTATTTATATGTCCGTCTTAAAGGTCGTGTACATATTTGATATTAAGCCGGTATTAAAAGTTGGTCTTTTAAGACCGGTCTATTTATAAGTCCGGTCTACAATTTCAATTTTAAGACCGGATGTATATATCATCCGGTCTTGAAAGTCTGTCTTTTAAGATCGGGTAATTAGTCGTCTGGTCTTAGAATCCGTTATTTTTTAGACCGGATTGATCTTTGTCCGGTCTTAATATTCGGATCTTTTAAGAGTGGTCGAGTTTTTGTCTGGTCTTAAAGGTTGATTTTTAAGACCGAACAAAAAATATTTTAGATCTATTTAGTTCGACTTTTAAGACCTAATGTTTAAAATGTCCGGTCTAAAATAAACTATTTAAGACCGGTTCGAGTCTGATCTTAAAAGGGAAAATTTTAATACCGCCCGGAACAAGACTGATGGGTCCGCTCTTACGATACCTCTTTTGTCCGATCTTAAAAGCCTTTTTTCCACCCGTGAGCCTTTTAAAACAAACAGACATTGAAATAGGCATTGGCTTAACCTTTAGCCTATATGACAGAATGTTAGGCTTGACTGTGCTTTAACAAAGCCAAACCGTAGGAATCCCGACCTATTTCCACCCCTACCTCCAACAGGTCACAGATCGGATAAGCATTGAATAAATCTGCTGTGTTTAATAAATTTCACGTTTGTGCGGACCATTTAGGTGCAATTTATGTCGCTGAAAACGAAAGCTACATTTTGTCTTTTCTGTCCAGCTTGCAAAAACTAACGAAGAAAATGAGGGGGTGGGGATTTTTAATTGGCTTTTTAGGCTCTGCCATGCCCCAACGATCTATTCACCTTTCATTTTCCCTAGGTTCATTAGCTAAACAATTATTCTCCCAATAATTTGTCATTATCTTGATTAATCTTCCATAATTACCTTTTGAAGAATCCTTAATACAGTATCACATTACTATTACATTTGGCCCTTAGCTAAAAGGTGATTAGCCTTTATTCAAAAAGGCCGGATGTTACAACATTCATAGTAGTAGATGACAATCAAAAGGCATGACGAAAGAAAGGTACAATAATAGCGTAAGTGTTGAGTTGTCCATGGCCAAGCGCTTTCGTTCGCTAGCTGTGGCTGATGAATCAAAACTTAAGGCTATTAACTAAGGTAGTACAGTACATACTTGCAGTGGGGGCGCCATCAATGGACGGTGTGAAATTGTTAAAGATATTTTTTTAGTCATTTACATTTTTGCTCCAATGTGTATTTGTCTTCCTTTTATAAAGTTTACCAATAATTAATATATCTATATCATGAAATCAAAATCATTATCACTGTGTTTTAGAAATGGTATTGTCATTAATATTTTGGCCTTCATAATAATAATATTGTCATTTGAGAGGGGAAAACATTGAAGTGACCCTAGCATACTGTTTTAGGTCTGCATACTGATTTTTTTTTGCTCAATGTCTGCATACTGATTAACATATTATATCTTCCCTCTATAATAACTATTCACAAATAACTTGACTGATGGAGCATGTAGTGAGCTCCATGTCTCACTTGTTAACGAGTCTTTTAAAACGGAACCATCATAGTTTGTCTCCCTGGGTGAGGGCTAACTACATGGATTGCACAACAACATTGTATTCTCTCAACTATCAAATCTTTAAATTAAATTGCTAATTAAAAAGTTTTTTTTAATAACTTTATGAAATAAATATGAAAAAAAGGAGGAATTTATAAGATCCGGATCGTAAATTTGTCTTTTAGGCTTTGTTTGGGAGTTTGGAAGGAAGGGGAAGAAAAGGGATGCAAGGAGAATGGAGGGAGGGAATGGAAGGGAAATGGATGATATTTTCTTCCCTTGTTTGTGAGTTAAAAAAATAGTAAAGGAGGAAGATAGATGATTAATGAGTTATTTTTTACCATTTTGTCATTTTCTTTAATAATTATTATATTTTTCAAATAAATGTAAATGTAAATTTCTAAAAAAATTATTTATGTAATTTTTATATTCAAAAAATTATTTATGTGGTGGCGGCGGTGGTGGTGGGGTGGTGGCGGTGGTGGGGTGGTGGTGGTGGTGGCGGTGGGGCGGTGGTGGTGGTGGGGTGGTGGCGGTGGCGGTGGTGGTGGTGGTGGTGGCGGCGGTAGTGGCGGCGGGGTGGCGGCAGTGGCGATAGTGGGGTGGTGGTGAATAAGGGTAACAAAGTAATTATTCTATTTCCCCTCTTAAAACCCCCCATATTGTGGGAACTTTATTTTGTAGAAGAATGAGGGTTTTGGGGGATTTGTAAAAATCTCTGATTCCCTCCCCTCCTATTTTTAAAACTTGCAAACAAGGGAAGTGACTACCAAAACCCTCCATTCCATTTCATTTCTCTCCAAAATGGAACTCCCAAACAAAGGCTTAATATACGGACATTTAATGAAAGAAGTACATAGTTAAACATCCACAAGATATTTTTTCTGGGAATTGTAACATGTGATTTAGTTTGATATTAATGGGTGAGGTCGGACAAGTCAAGCATGGCCCCTCATTTTCAAAAAGTTGAATGGCATCTAAGCCCCTATTAAATAGGTCGGACAAGCCAAGCCTGGTATGGTGGCGTCTTTATCATGTGCTCAAGTTGATAAACCGATACAATGATACTCCATCAATATCTTTTTTATATGATCCAAATAAATAAATTAACTAAGAAATAATTTCTTTCTTTCTAAATATGCCCTTATAATATAAGAGGGTGAGAGAAAGAAATAATAAGAAAAAAGAAGAAAGATAATGTAAGGAAAAAAGACAATAAGAGGTAATATAAGTTAATGAGAAGTAAAATTAATAAAAATTCATTTAATACTTAAACAACCCCAAAATGGATCTTATAAAAAGGATTGGATCAATTCAAAAATGTAGACATTATAAAAAAGATGGGAGGGAGTAATTGGATAGTTAATTGGAAAAAACGATTAAATTTGGGAGACAAAAATTTGTGAAATGCAATAGATGTGTAAAAAGTTTGTTTTTTTTTAAATATACCCTTATTTTTAGAAGGTAAGTAAGTGCGAGAATAACGGGTCCGAGTGTGAGTGTGGGTGTGGTGCGAGCTGTCTAAAGAATGAAGCATATAGAATCACCTACAAGAAAATATATTATTACATCATTTATATGTGAATGTAACAATTAATTGTAAGTTCTTAACCTTAGTTTAAACTTTAAACTTTAGAGTTCGGTTGCCTTTTTTTTTATCTCTCACACACACACAAATAGGTTAAATAATTTATAACAAATATAAAATACTATTTTATTAAGAAAAATAAAAAATATATAATATATACTACTAAGCAGGGTTAAATGGGTAAGGCGTCATACCCTACCCGGTGTCCAACCCTGCACGCAAAAATACCTACCCCAGTTGAACCTATTGTTCTTTGGGCGGCTTTTTCTTAGGCAGGACAGGGCAATTTTTCAGTAAGTGCGGCCAAATATATAAAACCGTGGGCATCATGAACAACCCTAGTGATGGATCAAGGTGGCTCCTCTGTCCACCAAGATGCCGGTGATAGCGTCGAATTCGAATTGTCAAAGTAAAACCACTTGGACAATAACGTGGGCTCACAACTTATAAGAAGCTGATGTTAGCTCAAACAAATGACAGTCACATTTTCCACTCAAGATGACGTTATGGTATAGGTGTACACTTGTAAGAAGTTTATGGGCAGAATTGCAATTTAACCGTTTATGCTTAGATCATTTTAATTTTAACTATGACCATCACATCAGTCAAAATCATGTGATTTTGACCCGCAATGCAGAGTATATTTATCACCATTTTCTTCTCATCTTGCAGAATTTATAATTTTAATTTTTTGAAGTTGATAATTCAAAGGACTTTAAACTTTTCATATTGTATGAGAAGAAGAAGAAGATTACTACACACATATGAAATGGTGGGACTCACATATATATATAATGAAAATTATATATATGTGGGTCTCATCATTTCATATGTATGTAACATGAGAATATACTTCTCTTACAACATGAGAAGTGTTTTTTAACCCTAATTCAATTTTTTTAAAACAGGTAAAAGTTATCATATTTTGCTAAAAAAATGAACGTCCAATTTATTTCAAATGGTAAGATTTTATCACCAAGAGAATTGAGATTTAAAAATAAATATGTTTGGAATCTATATATTATCAAATATTAACCATGTTTCTCTTTTGAGTTTTGATTCAATAGCTTTTTTTTTTTTTCAACAACCAACCCATCATGATTAAAACACATGAACGACTTAGAATAGTGAGTGACGGGTCTCATCAATTAAAGGAAAAGTTGGAATTTCATTCTCATTAATTTTTTTAAGGCATAATTGAGTATGAGGGACCAGAGACCCTTCCGTTGTACCCATGCACCAAACCTTGTTGGTTTTCATTTTCGATTTTTACATGTAAAAAATAATAATTTTGGTTGCAAATCGAAGCTATTCCTTCGCTTTATTAAAATTCTGTAACATTTCTATTTCTACTCATAAATTATACGTTAATAATCTATATTTATTTATATAAAATTTTATATTTATTTTTATAATAAAGTTTTGCAAATCAAAGTTTTATATTTATTTAATTGAAATTTTATACGAACTAATAACAAATCTTTTAATTTTTTAGAGAAGTATTATGTAATAGATGCTTGATATCCTAACATGAAAGGGTATCTAGTACCATTTAAATGAGAAAAGTATCGCATTCCTGATTTTAGTGAACCACATGGATTATAAATTTTTTTCAATCATGCACATTTTTCACTAAGAAATTTCATTGAGAGAACGATTGGAGTTTGGAAGAATAGATGACACATTTTACATGATATAAAACCATTTTCATTAATCAAGTACGAGAAAATTATTATTGCAACAATAATAGCCCTTCATAACTTCATTAGAAAGTGTGGTGTTGATGAAGATCGAGTTTAACAAGTGTGATCTTAATCCTGAGAGTGAAGAATAATGTAACATTGATGAAGAAATGAGTATCCATAGTTATAGAAGAATAACAGATAATGGTTATATGGATAGAGTTCGAAATCAAATAGCATCAACATTAATGAAAAATAGAAATAGATGATTTCATATTAATGGAATACTGGTTGACAATTTGCAAGACTACTGATGATTTCTTAATTGTGCTCCACTATTAGCAAATCTATTTTCATAATATTTTTATTTTGTGAATATATTGATAGTTTAAAGGTTATTTTATAATATAACTTTTATGATAATTTTTATTAGAAAAAGTGTTTATGACAAAATTTTGTCAAACAACTTATTTTTAATTTGATGTTTTCAGTAACTTTTAAGCTAAAAAAATTTATACAATCATTAAGCAACTTTTATCTTTATTTTTGTAAAAAAAAAAAAAAAGCTCTTTTTATTAACTTTAGCTTAAAAATACCTTTAGCTTAAAAAGGAAAGGATCCAAACAGACTAATGATCTCCCAGTTTTACTCATGTTTTTCAATCATAGCTCTTCATTATAATAGCAGGGAAATAGACAACAAAGATAGTACGAGGAAAAAAATTAATTGCTTTAAATAATATGACTTATATATGAGGAAATAAAAAGTTTATGAAAGAGATTGAGTTATATATAGCAAAGGAGGAAGGGAGTAGCGATTACATTAGGGAGAATCACAGTAAGATCCCAAGGTACAAAAATAATCACAAAAAATTCTCGCACTAAATTCTCCTCATAAAAAAGTCCCTAGATTAGTTGTAAATAAATTATTGAATTCTCCTCACAAAAAAGTCTCTACGTAAAAGTGACTTTTTATGTTGTCAAAATGACTTTGTATGTTGTTAAAATATCCCTATAAAAATATCAAAAAAATATCCCTATAAAAAAGTCGTTGTCAAAATGGATTCTAATGTTATCAAAATGGCTTTCCATTTTCTCAAAAAATTTTCGAGTTTTTCACATGTCTAGAATTTTAAAAACCTGAAGAATTACTCGGAGAATTTTTAACAACATGTAAAGCCATTTTAACAACATTAAAGGCCATTTTTACAATGAGCTTTGCATAGGGATATTTTAACAACTAATAAAGTCATTTTGACAACATGAAAAACCATTTTTATGTAGGAGCTTTTTTTGTGAGAGGAATTTAATATAAGACTTTTTTGTAATTATTTCCGCACCCTGGGACTTCACTGTGATTTTCCCATTAAATTATAATTTGTACGTTTGGCTTTGTAAGTTTACCCATCTATATAATGATAATTCCACAGTTGAATGCTGAGAAAGCATCCTAAAAAATGTATCATTTCATATTTTTTTTAATATTTTGAAAGATGTGTTGTGATATTGTTAAAAGTTTATATCAGACAGCATTTTTATTAATTTTTATTTTAAATATTTTTGAAATAAAAATTTTAAATTAAATATTAATATGTCAACATATAATTTTAGAGTCATCATTTAAATTCATTAAGTTGATATTTGTCATTAATGAGACTAATGATGCTTGCATTAAAGGACTAAAAAGGCACTATATAAAATTGGCTAAACTAAAATTTAATGTAGAGAACTAAATGTATATATGTTAGCCAATTAATTTAGCAAAAAAGAGATATATACACCATTAGTATTATACATTGTTCCAACTTATATATCCTCCAAAAGAAATACGGAGTACTTGAGCGAAAGAAAGAAATACGGAGTACATTAGCATTTAATGAGGGGTAAAATGGGAAGTTATTAATGATAAAATGTTAATGACATGGCTTCTAATTAAGATGAGAAGATTCTGGAGACAATTACAGTTCGGTCCCAAGGTACGAAAATATTCATAAAAAAATTCCTAAGAACTTTTTTGTGATTAGTTATTGAATTCTCTTCATAAAAAAGTTCTTAAATAAAAATGGTTTTTCCTATTATCAAAATGACTTTATATGTTGCCAAAATTTCCCTATGAAAAACTCGTTGTGAAAATGATTTCTAATGTTATCAAAATGACTTTCATGTTGTTAAAAATTCTTCGAGTTTTTCATGCGTGTAGAAACCTAGAGAATTACTCGAAAATTTTTTGGCAACATGCAAAACTATTTTGACAATAATAAAAATCATTTTCACAACGACTTTTTTATAGGGACATTATAACAATTAATAAAGTCATTTTGACAATAGAAAAAATCATTTTTACTTAGAACTTTTTTGTAAGAGGAATTTGGTCTAAAACTTTTTTATGATTATTTTCGTACCTTGAGTGCTCACCATGATTTTCCCAAAATTCTTCTCTCTCTGCGTTGTAAATGAGATCAAAGTGATATTCAACAACAAAAATGAGTGTCTACTAGAACTCTCATGGAAATATGTAAGTTAGAATCCAAAGGAGACCTAAAATCTTTTATAAAAGAATAATAATGTTAAATAAATTGTAAAAAAACACACACATACACACGAGAGAGAAGACCTAATAAACCAGTCTTTTATTTCGGCCAAAAAGGACAAGGCTTTTATTTAGTTTTCTTACTGAAAATTATAAGATTAAAAAGAAGGAGCTGGATTGGTGTTGCTGTTCCAATAAGTCAGACTGTGTTCTGAAAAGCGGCCGACATTGCTGACATTGATTCAAAAGAAGGATGACATGAATCATGCACAAAAATATTTCTGTTTGAAAAATTTTCATTACAAATAATAAAATAATAACTCATTTGCTTCCATTTCTTGAAAGTGATTTGCATGCAGTCGTGATTCAAATTATTTAGTTAGGTTTATGTAATTTAAAGAAAATCATATTTTGTGATGTTGGTTGCCTTGGAATGTTTGGTTTGAGGGAAGGGAGGGGAGGGGAGAAAAAAAAAAAAGGAGTGGAGGAAAAAAATTTCAAAATTTAGTATAGTAGGGCCCACAAGTTTCCCTCTCCCCTCCTTCTTTTTTTTCTCTCCCTTCCCTTCCCTTCCCCTTCTCTCAAACCAAACATACCCAAGTAGATGTGTTGGGATTGCACTGCTGGAAAATATGAAGTTGAATTATACACCATGTGGGAATTGAACTGGACGGAGAACCCTTTCCTTTTTCTATTTCTCTGCTTTTTTTTTTTTTCTCGGACTATTTCTCTGCTCATTCTTCTCAATATCTCATCCTCATCCTCAGATGGAAAAAAGATGGTTGGAATTTGATATTTTATAGAGTAAAATATTCGGACCTCCCTTATATTTTTCCTTAATTATACAAATCTCTTCTTTATTTTGAAAATATACATTTAAGTCTAAATCGTTAAAAACGTCAAAGATTCTTATTGTTTAATTAGAATTTTATTTTTTAAAATAATTTATATTTACTAATTTACCATTTATCATTACTAATTAACAAATTTAGGCTAAAATTGTTTAAATAATTTAAAATATTTTTCTTATTTTTTTAACTTTTGCAAATAGGTATCTGTTATTTTTCTTTTCAACGATAGAAAACTTAATTAAAAATATGATTAATTCTTTTCATAGAGGCATACTTAAATAAACGTGTTTATAAATGTTTGTACAAAAAAATGTATTTAAAAAATTTTAAAATAAAAGTTATATAATATCTCAAATTTACATTATTAATAACATATGAAGAATAAAAATATTCATTTTAAATATGTTTTCAACTAATAACATATGAAGAATAAAAATATTCCTTTTAAATATGTTTTCAACCATGGTGTAGTGGGGAAAAACAAGAAATATGGGTTTAGTCATTTAAAATAATATTAAACAAATAAGTTTCAATAAAAATGATAAAAAAATATCAAATTTTTACAATATGATAAAAAATTTAAAAAATTATTATATATTATAAATCTTCAACATATATGTATTAGAATTAATTTTAATTTATTAGAAAATATTTGTAGACAAATATAAATGTTTATTCATTTGTTGAAAGAGAGGTATTTCGGTCAAATCAAATGTTTAATTCTCAAACTTAATGGTCAACTAACGGTTGGGTAGATTGAAATAAAATCCCATACATGTAAGTGAGGTTTCTACAACATGCATTTTAATTTCAAATTAGGTCTATATACGTTTTTAAAATAGAAATGAGGTTTGTGTAATTTAGGTAAAAATAAATGTATTTTACTCTATTTTATAATTTAATTTTTTTCACTTTTTGGTACTGCCCTCAAGAATTGTACATATCAATTTTTTTTTTTTTTGCCGGATAGACATCAAACTTTAATGATTTAAACTTATTTATTTATTCATATTAATATTAATAATTTCATAAAATATTAATATTAATCATCCGTTTTTTTATCTATGGATATGAGATTCTGAAAAGTTAAAGAGAAAGATAAGAAAAGGAGAATATCTATAATCGGGCAATTTATTATTATTATTATTTTTTGCCCTTCCATCCTCTATAATCTGCTTGGATCACCCATTTACCTCTGTTCCAACCTCCTCCATGTGCATTATTATTATTATTCAATTTTTTTTTTTTTTGTAAAACTGCATTATTATTATTCATTTTACTTTCCTTTCGGGTGTATAAGAAAAAATAATTCATTTTACTTATTCAACGTAAAATAAACCCAGAATAGTTTGTAATGCAATTTAAAACAACTCTTTTTGGGTGGACTCCATCACTAAGCCTCAATCACTCGGCATTTGAACCTATAATTGATGATGGATGCCAGGTTAAAGAATTTATTATGAAAAAAGTAATTACAAAATAAAAAATTGTAAGAAAATTCAAAATTGCATTCCACTCAAATGAAATTCTCAAGTTATTCTTTTTTTTTTTGATACAAACAGCAACCAAAATAAACTAAGACTTATCCAGAGTGAGGAGTCTCTCAAGGTCCAGGTCCGCATGCAATACAACCTGGAAACCTGGTAAAGAAGAGAGGCTCACTTTAGCCAAATAGTCTGCATTGCATTTGCCCGCCGATCGATGAGTTTAATGTCAACCTTCCAGAGTCGTTGAACCACGCCCTTAAGCTCTTCGAGGAGTAGACCATCTTCATGCGCTGAGGTCTTTGGGGTTTCGATCGTGTCTGCTACATCACCGAATCAATTTCTAGAATTACATCTCGGTATCCCATGTCCCAAGCAAGTTTGAGTCCATGGATACAACCCCATAGTTCCGCCGTGATACTATCTCCATCATGCCCTTTAAACATGAACCCGCGGAGGAAAGAACCATGATCATCTCGAAGAAGGCCTCCACTAGCTATACCAGGAGTGTAATGAGAAAAAGCCCCATCCGTGTTAATCTTGATTGTCCCTGGTGGTGGTAACTTCCAGTGGTTTCCAGAATTATTCTCCATCCCCTGCTGTCGGTTTGTTCGCATACAGAATCTGGATCGAGCGTCCTGCAAGCTATTGATCATAGCCATGCTACTTCGCTGGAGAGACTCGTTTGAGATTGCCTTACCTTCAAAGATAACCGAGTTACGTCTCCTCCACAGCCACCAACACACAATTCCAAACAGGTGTCTCCATTCATCTGCTCGTTGGTTCTTTCCTCGGTGACAGATATTGAACCGGACCCACTGGTCAAAGGGTAATGAAAAGAACTTATGCCAAAGTTGTACAGGCACAATATGCTTCCAAAGATCAGTTGTACTTGGGCAATCTCTGAGAACATGAATCATTGGTGAGAAGCCGTTTATGTGTAGCAAGCCAAAGGAACATTTTGCAGCGTTCTGGGATCTGCAACTTCCATATCTTTCCCCATATCGGATCCGGGCGCACCACTTCATTATTGATTGCATCATACACTGATTTAACGTGAACATGCCATTCTTACTCCATCTCCAACGAGTCCCCACTAGGAAGTACTTCAGTTCCCTCCTGTATCTTACTCCATGTCCGCTTAATCCCTCTCCATAAATTAGATCCAGGTCGATTCATTTCAATCTTTGGTATGGTATCTGACCCACATCCATATTTGTTCCTTATGACCTTTACCCACAAATCCTCCCTTCTAGCCGAGAGGTTCCATCCAATTTTCATAAGGTGTGCTTGGTTGTAGTAGCTTGTATGCCGGATTCCCAAACCACCCCTTGTTTTAGGCGTACATACCACATCCCGTGCCACCAAAGGGATTTTCCTTTGTTCTTGATACTCCCCACAGAGGCTGACGGTTACATTTATCCAGAGATTCACACGTACTGGTTGGGAGAGAGGATGTTTGCATGACATACCCCGGAATAGCATTAGTAACCGAAGAAATAAGAGTAGATCGACCAGCTGAGGAAAGTGATTTGGCTTTCCAGTTAGATAGCCTGACCTTTACCTTATCAACCACATATTGGTAGGAGTCCTTAGTCACGCGCTCATGGTGTAGGGGAACGCCTAAGTATTTCCCCAAATCGCTTGTTATTGAGAACCCCAGGGAGGCACACATTTCAGACCTTCTAACATGATGCACATTTTTTGAGAAGAACACTCTGGTTTTGTGATGGTTAACCTTCAATCCAGAACTATCACAAAAAGACTTGAGGCATGAGTTAATGGTGGCAACCTGGTCCATTGAGGCTTCTGCAAACAACATGATATCATCTGCAAAAAACAAGTGAGAAATAGGGGGCCCTGAACGAGTTAGTCGGATTGGCTTCCAAAGCCCATTCGAACTTGCCTCTTGTATAAGGTGCGCCAACTTCTCCATACAAATGACAAAAAGGTAAGGCGAAAGAGGGTCCCCTTGCCGAAGTCCTCTCGAAGGGTGGAAGGACTCAGCTTTATCCCCATTCCATAGCAATTGCATATTAGAAGTGGATATGCACTGATTAATTACCTCGGTAATGTTGCTTGCGATTAAGCTCCTGGAGGCAACTCTTCAAGAAAGTCCAATTAACCCGATCATAGGCTTTCTCAAGGTCAATTTTAATTGCTAGGCATCCCTTTTTTGACTTCATACTTCGCATAGAGTGAATAACCTCCTGGGCCACAATTATATTATCACTGCTGTGTCTACCCGGCACAAAGCTACATTGATTCGGGGCTATCACCTTTGGGAGAATAGGCTTCAAACGATTCACAATAATTTTCGAGACTGCTTTATAGATAACATTGCAAAGACTTATTGGTCTCAAATCCCCCACCGTTTCGGGATGGTCTTTCTTAGGGATTAGCACAATTAAAGTACTATTTACCTCAGCTAACACCTGGGGATTAGCAAACAGGAACTTTACATAATTAATGACGGATGTGCATACCGTACTCCATTGACTGTGGTAGAAGAGCGCATTTAAACCATCAGGTCCTGGTGATTTTAGGCCTCCCATACTAAATATAGCATCTTTCACTTCACTATCCGAGATCTCTCTATTGCACCATTGGAGACAGGCCCTCTCTACACTGGGAAAAGTCATCGGACAAGCCAGCTTGGGTCGTTCTAGCACGTCCTCCGAAAGGAGGTTGGAAAAGAATGAGGTAGCCATACCTTTTATTTGAGAGGTATCAAAAACCCACGTCCCCTCAACATCTTTCAGAGCCTCTATTTTTTGAGTCTTCCGTCGACGGTTAGCACGGGCATGGAAATATCGTGTGTTCCGATCCCCATAAACTGACCATTCTGCTCTAGCTTTCTGTGCCCAAATTAGAGACTCTTGGAGGAGGACATCCTCAAGATCTTTCCAAATAGAGAATTGGAGCTCCTCGTATTTAGGTAGAAGGCCAACACGGGCGACCACCCTATTAATTCCATCCAGGCGACGCAGCGACGATGCTTCTTCCTTCCCTCTATATGTTTAAACACTTCTTTGTTCCACTTACTGCAAGCTTGAGTAAAAAGGTCAATATTTTGTACCCACCGAGTGTCTTGAGACCAATTTCGCTTAACAAACTCATCAAATTGATCATGAAGGACCCAGGCAGCAATGAAACGAAAAGGTCGGTTGGGATTGGGCGTGGCCAATCCGGACTCCAGTCGGAGGAGGAGCGGTCGATGGTCTGATTTAAAGTAAGGTAGGTGAGCCACCGAAGCATTGGGGAACGTAGAAGCCCATAGATCATTGGCAAGCATCCTGTCCAACCTGGCCTCCGATGAACCTCGTTTCCATGTAAATTCTGGACCTACAAAACCTACGTCGCGTAGATCATGCATGTCAACCCATCCAATGAGATCACGGTCAGCGGAACACCGGAATGTGGCAGACGACCGACGTTCACAATGTAGCATCGTGCCGTTAAGATCACCCCCTATTAGCCAGGGATCATGGATCGTAGGTGCAATCCGGATAGATTACTCCACAAAGTCCTTCGGTGACGATGGATGGACTAGCATATACCACGGTAAGCATCCAAGAATGGCTTGAGGCATCCGTAATTCGAAGATGCATGAATTGGTGGTGACGCTCTATCACCACAACATGTGAGATACAAGGTTCCCACAGACACCAAATGCCCCCACTATAGCCCTCGCTGTCTATTAGCTCCATATGAGTAAATCCCAGTTGATTAGCTCGTCTTGTAGAGGCCTCCTTTGAGCACCGTGTTTCTAAGATTGCAATAAAATCCAATTTGTAATGAGATTTAAGGTCACGAACAAGGGCAGGAAAACTCCGTGCGCCGGTGCCCCTAGAATTCCAAATCATGTAATTCATTAAGAAACGAGTGGGGTGTGTTGGGGTGTTGCTGGCTCCCCCTCCGCCTTATCCTGATCACGCATGAGTTCATCTTCAACTTGGTGAGTAATCAAACTATTAACCTGTACTTGTGTCACAGTCCCCACGGTACTCTGTTGAGGTAGCGTAATTTTATCCGAAGAAACACTCGCAATTTTCCCATTAAGGCCTTGTGATTCGGACATAATTATCCCTTCATTCGTGCCAACCATCACGTTTTGAGGGTCCACCAAATTGACTCGGTTTGGCTCCAGCTGCTGCAAGATGTTAAAAGAATTACCATTAATAGTAGTGGGCTCCATATCCTTGCCCACATTCAATTCGCTGGCACCATTTCCACGTGAAGGAGTTTTATTCTCCTTTCCCTTCAATTTCCCTTTAATTGAGCCTTTCCTCTTTGATCCAACCTGGACCCATTCAGATTTTATTGATTCCCCAACGTTGACCACTCCTTTTTTATTAAATGTAGATCCTGCCATAACCGTCCTCCTTGATTTCAGCCTATGAGAAGGGATTTGATTCTCCTTTAATTCCTTTGTCATATCCTGCGCCATAACACCATTATTTCCTTTCCTTATCCCAGCCGAATTAAATGCCCCACTAAAATCCCTCCTCAAAATCTGCAGCTTCCCAAACGGACTCACAGCATCACTTTCATCGCCGGCGGTTCCACCTGTGCCACCGTCAACTCGGGTGGCCTTCATTGGGTACTACCAAGATCCACAGCCTGCATTTCCTTCTCCAGATTTTTATCCCCACCGTCCCCCGAGTTGGAATCCCCAGCCTGTTTATCATCCGCCTTTTCTGACTTCTCAACCTGCAAAGATGGGCATTCTTTTTTTATATGCCCATACTTTCCACACTCAAGGCATACTTGATGGAGTCCTTCATATATGATAGGTCGCTCTTCCCCGAACACCATGTAAGTCGGTATAAGGGGTTGTTTAAGGTCAATCTCCACACATATACGTGCAAAACCTCCTTTATCATATATCGAGGTAGAGCGATCTACTTTGATCATTTTACCAACCATGTTACCTATACGACGAAGCGATTCAACATTATAGAACTCAAAAGGAACATCTGGTAACCGAATCCAAGCCGCAATGTTACACTTCAAATCTGCCTTCCAGGGGTTAAAATTAGGACGCCATCTCTGGACAATTAAATAGTGATCCTCTATCATCCATGGTCCCTCCTGGAATGCATATTCTTTATCTTCTTTATTAGAGAAAGAGACAATGTAATATCCATTATTCAGAGGATAAGTTTCAAAGGATCCCTTGGCTGCCACATCCGATTGATACGATCCCGGATAATATAAGTAGGAAAGCTCGCGCCCAAAACCTTGATAATTAGGGAATTCATCCAGGTAAGCACCAAGCGGTGTATTCTTCACAGATTGATTCTCCTCCTTCTCTGACTCCTCCGAATCACAACTGACATCTTCCTCATTCATTTTATGAAAATAATCCTTCCATCCTTGCATAATGTCATCTTCTTCCGAATGTTTTATCAGGAACCCTGCACATCCAGGAGACAGTAGCTTATCTCTGTACGATAGTGAAGATGGACCACTCTGCACTCTTGCGCCCGACTCATTAGGGCCAACAATCTTGCTTTTCAGTTTCACATCTATTCGGCCAGATGTAAAACTTGGGCCCCCACCCTGAAGATTCCCCTTAGTGGACGGATTACCGCCATCCCCCTCTCCATCTCCGCCACCCGACCCCTCTTTACCACCACTCTCCGCCCTCTGCTTACGGTCTCCTTCTCTCGTCCTTGCTCTCACTTTCGCTCTCTCCATTCCAAATCACGAAATTCTTTTTTTTTTTTTTTTTTTTAATTCTCAAGTTATTCTTATTGTTCATTTAATATCCTTTCCCATTTTATGGATTAGCTCTCAAATATTACTGGAGTCATGCATAACCTTTTTTTGATATAATTTTTTATTTATAATATTCAACGTCCACTTTATTAGAGAAATCGTATTCATTTCACTTGAAATAACAATTAACACTATTAGCTATATATATATATAGTCTAATCCTTTGACTTTTTTTATGACTAAGATAGGCATCCATTAGGGAAGAAATTGCTCCCTGGAAGGAATTTTCATCAAACTAAATCATTAGTATTAGACTACATTGCCTCCTAGCTAGCTTTCACATCCTTATCTAAGGGTTTAATATTTCTGCAGTTGCTGTATAAACTTTTTTTTCTGCAACACTCATATAAAAGTGGGTGGGTCCCACTGATATTTTCTCTTTCATCTCTTTATAATGGGACCCACTTACTTTTATGTGAGTGTTGCAGAAAAAAAGTTTCTACAGCAATTGTAGAAACATTAAACACATTATCTAAATTAAAACATTGGTTAGAATTTGTTGAAATCCATAAATTTTTTAAAATCAATGCTAGTATTTTCTAAAAACACCTTTCTTAATGGAAAAAGAGTGAGAGAGTTGAGACTAACCAATAATTAATAATAGGGAAATTTTGATAAATAATAATAACAATTTCAAACATATTAATGTCTCTTATAAAAGGGAACAAATTGATGCCAATATAATTCTTAAGACCAAACAAGGTTTCTGTAATTTAGTCAAAACAAAGGGTGGTTAATGTATTTTGCTGAAATTCATTTTGTCGTATGTCTGAAAATGCAGCACTATAATTGGTTATAAAAACCACGCCAGTTGATCTTTTTCTTTGAATCCTTACGCTACAGAACTATCCACCATTCCCATAGCCTTGATCATCAATGGAGATTCAGATCTCATACTCCATCCTCTTCACCTTCCTTTGCTTCCTCTTAATGATTCACAGACTTTTAGCCTCTAAGAAATCCCTCAGAGCCCTACCCCCAGGACCATGGAAACTACCTCTCATAGGAAACCTTCACCAGATTGGGTCACTACCCCATCAATCTTTTAGAGACTTGGCAAACAAGTATGGACCATTAATGCACCTTCAGCTCGGCCATGTGTCCCACGTCATAGTCTCTTCCCCAGAAGTAGCCAAGCAAGTCATGAAAACCCATGACACAATCTTTGCCAATAGACCCAAAATTATTGCTAGTGAAACTTTGGCTTATGATAGCACAGACATAGTCTTCTCTCCATATGGAAACTATTGGAGGCAACTTCGAAGGATCTGTACTTCGGAGCTTTTTTCTTCAAGGAGGGTCCAGACATTCAGAAAAATAAGGGAAGAGGAAGTTTCTGCCTTAGTGAAGGATATTCGCCAATATGTTGCATTTGGTTCTGTTGTGAATCTCACTCAGAAACTCTATCCACTCACAAACTCCATAGTTGCTCGAGCTGCCTTCGGTCAAAAGACTCAGAACGTTGAAGAAGCTCTAGTGGCTGTGATGTACGCGGTAGAGATTTTGAGTGGCTTATCGATTAGTGATCTCTATCCTTCACTCAAGTTCCTTCGTTTGATCAGTGGCACAAAAGATAAAATTGAAAAGACGCGTCAAGAACTTGATAGGGTATTCACTAATATCCTCAATGATCACTTAGTGAAGAAGAGTGGCAATATGGGAGAAGCAGATACTGAAGAGGACCTCGTTGATGTTCTTCTTAGGATTCAGAAAGAGAGTGACCTTGAAGTCCCCTTAACTCTCGACAACATCAAAGCTGTTCTCCTGGTAAGTCTTAGTTTAATTACTCATCACTATGTCTATACACATACACTTTGCATGTATATATTATATCCAATGTTCATGCTTAGTTGGTTATGAAACTTATTACTCCCTCTAGTTTTTAAAATAAGACATATTTGAAGAGTTAGTTTTGGTCTTAAATATAATATCTTTTTTCATATATGTTAATTATTTTCTAATTTACCCCTATTGATGCTCTCTTAACAACAATAAACAAAAGAGAGGGAAGAAGTGAATTCAGGAAGATGACTAGAGTGTTAGAAAATATATATCATATTAAATAATTTGACTAACTATTTTAATCTAATCAAATTAGGTAAATAGTTAGTATAGAGGACCTGAGGGAGTAATTTATGTTTATCAATACCTCATCTTGGTTCATAATTTGACTTTTGCGTGACTTGTTATAATAGCGTATTCCAATTGCTTGCTTTCTCTCTTTGTTTGGTATGTTGATCCACCACAACAGCTTATATTATTTAAAAATCACCACGAGCATTTATGCAAATACACGAGTTTAATTCTAGAGATATGTTTAGTTATTTACTTACCATTTGACCATAATTGCATACTTATATGTCATTTGTCACAATTACTACAAGGACTAGGCTATTATTCCCTTGCTCCCTAATATAAGAGCATGGCAATTGGTTTATTTTGGTTCTAAATATAAGATCTTGATCCCCTTTGTCTGTCAAATATAGAAATTTTTCCCTAAAGTGTCCCTATTGATTGTAGATATATTAATGGGGTTTCCATACAAGGTTCTTTCACTGCACATGATTAGAGGATATTTTAGTCAAACCAACACCCATTTATTAAAACTAACTAACTTCACTAATTTTCTTAATATCTGCAAATTATTTATCTGGATGTTATATCAAGGATCAGAGGAAGTAATTAATTGATCTGCAAAAACTATGAAGTCTTGGCTGCAATGAACCCATTCATAAACACAAACATAATATACATACTATCGACTTTTAATTAATGATGGCACTGATTCTTTTCAGGACATATTTGTTGGTGGAACTGAAACAACAGCAACAACAACAGAGTGGGCAATGGCAGAAATGATGAAAAACCCAGAAGTCATGAACAAGGCACAGCAAGAAGTACGGAGGGTCTATGGAAAAAAAGGATACGTGGATGAGTCAGAACTTGATCAATTAAAATATGTAGCTTTAGTGATTCGAGAAACTTTAAGGTTACATCCACCTGGTGTGCTGTTAGTTCCAAGGGAAAACAGTGAGATATGTCAAATTAATGGCTACGAGATACCTCGCAAAACAAAAGTGATGGTCAATGCTTGGGCCATTGGAAGAAATCCTGATTATTGGAATGAACCAGAGAAATTTCAACCTGAGAGATTTATTGATGGTTTGGTTGATTACAGAGGTACAAACTTCGAGTTTATTCCATTCGGTGCGGGAAGGAGGATATGTCCAGGAATGTCGTTTGCTACACCAATCTTACAATTGATTATTGCTAATCTGCTTTATCATTTTGATTGGCAACTTCCTAATGGGAAAAAGCATGAACAAATGGACATGACTGAGAAATTTGGTGCTGCAGTAAAGAGAAAGAATGACCTTTGTTTAGTTCCCACTGCATATTGCCCTTAGCTTTATTTACTTATGTTTTGTAAGTCCAAAATTGAGGTTATATGGCCCTTTAATTAGTATCTAAGTTTTCTGTTAAAATAAGGGGTGACTATAACTTGAGATCAGCTTCCACTATAGAGGGTGGTATTAAATAAATTGTAGTATTCTATCTAATTTATAGAAACTTCTTAGCTTAAATCTTTTTATATGTGATGAAATTTCTTAGTTAATATTATATGAACCTTAACTATAATTTCAGACTTTTCTCACATAAAGTGTCATCTTTAAATAACCTTTAGAAGAGACACATTTCATATTCTTGAAGTGAATTTAATTTGTGGCTTTCCTGAATTCTGTTTAAGGATACCTTCTCTTGTGTAATAAACAATTTGGAAAAATCCTATATTTCAATATATTAAACATTTTATAAAACATAAATTAAATCTCATTTTTATTACGGGAAGCTAGATGGCTGCATAATTTGGCAATGGGAATTAAAACACACACACAATCTCTCCCTCCACACACACACATGTAAAAGCAAAAATTTAATTTCAGTTCTTATATGCACACATTGAAATTTTAAATTTTGATAAAATACTTACAAATGTTGAAACATTAAGTTCAATTTTTTAGAATAACAATGATTGACACAAAAAAGTATCATTTGAGACTAACAGTGCTAGGTAAAAGGATTGACAAGATGCTTTATAAGAATAAAAAGACTATTAACATATTGTATAAAATCAAAGGATCAAAAGTGTATTTATATATAGGTGAAAGGAATCAAACAAAAATATCTAAATTTGATATTTATATATTTCATATACACTTGATCGGTTTTCAGAAGACAAATTTTATAATTCCCTTCAAGGTTATTTAAGGGATGTTGAGGCTTTTTTGGAGTTACAAATAAAGTCTCAAGTATATCTTTTAAATTCAAATGATTTAGTTCTGGAGGAACTAAACTCTTGGACAAACACATTTTTAAGGAATATTTGTCCACTTCCTCAAGAAATACATTTTTTAAAATGTATGGTTTATGGCATGAAATATATAGTTTATTATATATAAAATGTATTTTTCGAATTTAAGCTTTTAATTTAAAATGATTCGTTTAGGATCAAAATTATACCTTTAATTTATTATAATTTTAAAAAAGTACTTATTTCACATTGTTACACACACAAGCGCAAAAATACTTTGTCTCATATACATGACATATTTGGGTGCAAATAAAAACGGTAAAGGAATGAAAAATTTAATCTATGGAATAAATTAAAGGAAAAATTGTTGAAAAGTCTCTCATTATAAAATTTATTTCTCAAAGTATATGAAATTTGTTCAAGGCCTCAGGTTCAACCTATCTTTAATAGTTGCAACTTTTATTCAGCTGTGTGCAATTTATTTTAACTATCTGCACATGGAAGACTGGAAGACATGTGTACATATAATGGAGATATATTGCATATAGCTAAAAAAGAGTTGCACCAGCGGAAGATGAGTTGAGCTAGCTTAAGAACCTAAGTCCTTGGGTAATATTGAGCAATAGATTTTGTGATGAAGGATTTTTCAGCAATTTTCTCTGGTTTCAGTGAAATATTTTTTATTTTTTGCCATTTGAATGCTTCTAGAATGATGCTCTGGGTTTTCAATCGTAGGTATTGGAAAAGATAGGGAGAAGGATGAATTTTAGTAACGTCGAATATATGTCTCTGAATCAATAATTATGTGCCTACGAAAATTCAACACCAGACAGCAACGTGTTCTTTGATTATCTGTCTCAGTTTCATATAATTAGAAACTGAATCACTGACTAAGAGCATGACGGACAAAATGTAGAATAGATATGTACCAATTAGGTTTTAGACTAGTCTTTGTTGAAAATTATACAAACTGAGTAACTGACTAAGAGAATGGTATTTTTTATAGATTTAATTAAAGTGACTGTTTTTAAGATATCATTCCAATAAGGGTTAAGGTGCGATTTTACCAACGAACTATTGGCTCAGGAGCGTCCAGCACAATTAACTATTAAGTGGACCAAAAATACCAACAAACTTTTTAAAAAGGAGCGCTCTACACAACACCATTAACACCGTTAACAAAAAGTTAACATCCGTTATCTAAGGTGCAGATTATTGTGAACTCTTATTCTAGGAGCGCCCAGCACAAAATTCTAAATTTTACTAAATTAAATAATTGTTTCTCAATTGTCATTATTCAAAACTACTTGTATAGATATCTATGGACAAAAATTATTTATTCTTTAATTTTGTCAAAATTATAATTTGCTAAAATAAACAAAATTTTTAATTAAAAATATAATTATATGATTTAAATAAAACTCAAGGTGTTTTATAATTTATTATATATGTTAAACAAAAAATTATATGATTTATTTTTATAATAAAACTCACATAAATTTCTTCTAAAATAAAATAATAATTTTAATGAGAAAAAGAATGTATGATAAATGATATGAGAGAATTAGAGTAAAATATGTAAAAGTGCACTTATTAATCAAATAAATTAGAGTAAATTTATGTATGTATTTTTACTCTATCATGATTTTTATTTTTATTTTATTTCTAAATATAAGTCTTATTAATCTAAATTTATAAGTATAATTTGTTTCCTCTTTAAATTATAGCAAGAAATTTAGGTTAGTAGTTCTTAAAGCTCAATTGTGTCAATTACCGTATAACTTATTCCCAACGATACATTATCTATCTTGAATATAATGATATTAAGTTAACGGAAAAATCGAAAGAAAAGAATATAAAACACCTTGAGTTTTATTTAAATCATATAATTATATTTTTAATTAAAAATTTTGTTTATTTTAGCAAATTATAATTTTGACAAAATTAAAGAATGAATAATTTTTGTCCATAGATATCTATACAAGTAGTTTTGAATAATGTCAATTGAGAAAAAATTATTTAATTTAGTAAAATTTAGAATTTTGTGCTGGGCGCTCCTAGAATAAGAGTTCGTTGGCTAATCTGCACCTTAGATAACGGAGGTTAACTTTTTGTTAACGGTGTTAATGGCGTTGTGCTGAGCGCTCCTTTTTAAAAAGTTTGTTGGTATTTTTGATCCACTTAATAGTTAATTGTGCTAGACGCTCCTGAGCCAAATGTTCGTTGGTAAAATCGCACCTTAACCCTTCCAATAATATGATACACTGTTGGCTCATGAAAATGCAACTTGTTTGGGATTTATAAAATTTCTCATGATTAATATATAAATAAATTAACCAAAACAATGTGCGCCCATTATTCCAATTTGATTCTGGTCCCTGACAAAAAACACGGACCCCATTTTGGTCCTTGACAAAAAAATGTCCTTTTTAGTCCATAAAAAAGACGAATAAATGTCGATTGGTGGACATTTTGATCCCTCACAAATTTATAAAAGGTCCTTTTTAGTCTCATAAAAAGGACGAATAAGAGTCGGTTTTTTTGTCAGGGACCAAAATGGGGTCCGTGTTTTTGTCAGGAACCAGAAAGGGTATTTACTCTAGAATATTTAACAAATATATTATCATTCTATAAAGACTAAATAATAAATTCATTGTGTCAGTACAACTGTTGCTTATTTCAGCAAAGAAGAAGAACAAGAAGATTAGAACATTATAGTTTATTTTCTGTATGGATTTGATTTAATTTGACCCGCAATCTATTTTAATATAGGAGACTTTTTTTGTTTGAGTGGAATAGTGGTCCCCTTTGAGTCGTACTAACTAAAGATGAAGATATAGAATAAAATGTAATTGCGTTCAATATTCAAATTCAAATTAAAAATAAAACTGATTTTCCAATAAAAGTCTCATGCATGTTTGGGTTTCTTTCTTTGTTTTCCAACGCATGTTTAGATTTCCTAAGCCATACTATTTGATAGTGATATATGTAACAATAAATCTTTTGTTTGACCCTAGCATTCAAAGAAAAACAGAAGTGTCAATTTGTAAAATAGTGAATCAGACTGTAAGATCTTAGACTAGTCTTTGTTCAAAATAAAATGCTTTACCAGAAATCCTAATAAAATGGTAGCTGAAACGATGAAAATATAGTGACACAATGTTCAGGTAGTGGTTATGATTTCGACTTTTATAATCTAACAAAAAAAGACAAAATATTTTTTTTTTAATTCATGTATAATATAATTAGTTTGAAATATTTGCTAAGGTAACTTCAAAAGCACGTGGCTATTTTTAATTTTTTTTAACTATGTCTTAAACTTTAATAGCACGTTAATATTTTAAAATTCTTAATAGAAAATTATTTTTATTCGATTTTATATTTCTTTAAACATACTAAATATTAATACAATTTTAACCATTCACATGAATCAAAATTCACGAGTCTAACAAAACTCAAATAAAGATGATGAAATCGCAATATAAAATCATTATGCTTTGTTTTTTAAAACTTGTAAAGTCATTATGATTTGATCTTTATCAATAAAATAATTATATTAATATATTATGATAATATAAAAATAATATGATTACAAATTAAGTGAAGTGAGAGAAATGTCACGACTAGATAGAACAACTTTTGTTTATTAATTAGCTAAGATAGGAATTTCGGGTTCGTCTTTTTTAGATGTTTGTCCCTCTCGGTTATGGTCTTGGGTAAACCAAGAGAATTTGAGATTTGTTTCCCCTTCTATGTAATTTTCCTGTTGTAATTTGGGCGTTTATCCTCTTCTTATATCAAAAAAAAAAAAAAACAAACTTTTGTTTATTAAAGATGGCTTCATTGAAATAACTGATAAAAATTCAAAAAAAAGGGTGAAGTTATATTTAGTCTCCTAGAGTGGGTTTTAGCCTCACTGAATGTCTTAGTATCTTGAGCAAAAAAAAAAAAAAATGTCTTAGTATTATTTTTTGGCTTATCTCGTATTCTAAAATATTTTCTAAGTAGCATCCAAATCATAAAGTAATTTTTTGCGTGTTCAATACTAAAAAAAATATTTTTCTAGTAACACTCGATATTCTAAATTTTGGGTGTTCATTGCTACTTAGAAAATACTTTAAGAGTAAAATTGCATAAAATATTATGTAAAAATATGAAATGTTATTGAAAAAAATACTTTATAGAGTAAATACCATTTTTGGTCCCTGACAAAAAACACGGACCCCATTTTGGTCACTGACAAAAAAATCGACCCTTATTCGTCCTTTTTATGGGATTAAAAAGGATTTTTTGGAAATTTGTGAGGGATCAAAATGTCCACCAATCGACCCTTATTTGTACTTTTTATGGACTAAAAAAGATTTGTTTTTTGTCAGGGACCAAAATGGGGTCTGTGTTTTTTGTTAGGGACCAGAAAGAGTATTTACTCTATTACTATATGCACCAAAATTTAGTTAAGATACTTAGTACTACTGAAAAAATACTTTAAAGTGTTAGATGTAACTTTAACCTGACAAAAACAAAGTTAACTGTTGCAGTGTCAGTGACATATGTTCACATATAAGAGAAAAAATAATAAAAAAATGATCACATGTGTTCGTAAATTTGGTCGCTACTTCAATCATATTGAATAAGGCAGCCTAGCATGAGAGATTCATATACATATATATTGAAAAAAAACAAAAAAACTTTGAAGAAGTATAGTGAAATGAAAGGGGTCCAATTTAATCTAGTTGAAATATAAAAATTTAAGTTCAAGCATACACTTTTAACAAATTTCTAATAAGACTAATAAAACTAATTAGGGTTTTTAGAATCTTGTTAAATGATCTATTGCCTTTCTGTTACACCCCTACCGGCCTCGTCTTTACAGATGGCAGGTAGTGTGATCTTTTCCTTCATATTGATTAAATTTATATATATGCATGTATCAGAGTAAAGAGGAAGTTTAGATCTTCAGGGCTATGCTAAGGAATTTCTGAGATTCTTCAAGATTACGCGATTAGAACACCGAACGGGGGACTTTATCGGTAGAAAATTTCTAGAGCAAGGTTGTGACATCATGGGGATGATGTCATTGTTGGAAGAATGACACCATCAACTTGTTGAAGAAGTTGTAGATGATGTCATCAATGACATCATCAACTTGTTGGAGAAGTTTTGGAAGATTACCAAAATGCCCTCACATAAACTCTATAAATAGGCCAACATCCTTTGCATAATTCTCACACCAAATTGCCTTAGCAATTTCGGATCTAGAGAGAAGGAAGAGAGAAGGAGGAGCTTTGGAGAAATTTGTAGTGAAGTTCTTCAAGGGTAAGTTCTTCGGTTCATAGTTTTAGTTCGTAGTTCTTGAAGTTCTAGGGTAGATGTTGTTTTGATCTTTAATCTTCCAAGTATGATTAGATATCATGTTTTAGGGGTAATTAAGGTATTAATTTCGAAAATCATTTTGGAGTTAGAGTTATGGCAAAATTTTGGAAGATTAGAGTCAAAGTAACAAAGTTCTAGCGGAATTTCGCCGATTAGGGGAGTCAGGGGTAAAATGGTCATTTTTGACTAAAATGACTTTATGATGATTGTTTAGTAACAAATACACTATTGTCCTTATAGGATACCTGTGAGTACGTTCTTCCAAATGATTGTATCGTATATCGTCAACGAAGGTACGTTCGCGTACTAGTAGCCCTAACTCTGATATTTATGGTATGCGTGTATGTGCTATGTGTATTGTATGTTTATGTACTGTTGATATGGTTGCTGGGTTTTGGGATACACTTGTTAGTGGCCTAGGTGCCGCCAGGATACGTTTCAGAAGGCCTAGGTGTTGCTAGGGTACGTTTGCTAAGGGCCTATGTGCCGCCAGGATACGTTTCAAGGGAGGGCCTATGTGCTGCTAGGGTAAGCTTCAGGGGGCCTATGTGCCGCCGGGATACGCTGTTTGGGAGATGCTTGTATTATGTGCTCTTATAGATTTCTTTTTGCGGCTGAAGACTTTCCGTTGTTGTATATTTCTTTTGAACCACTCGTATAATGTACCGCTGTTATAACCAGCCAGACACACTACTGTTGGCATTTTGAATATATATCAGTTACTCAATTGCTCCGATGCTCTACTCTGATGAAAAAAGTTTATTATACTGCTTTTGAAAACGGGATATAACAACAGCACGAATAATGGAGTTATTTCGATCAGACACAATTGTTATGACCATTGATCCTGTAATCTGTTTTACACTATTTAGAAACCAAGCCCAATTATCATAGGTCTCACCACTAACAATGCCATATGCTAAGGGAAACATTTCATTGTCTGCATCATATGTACAAGCTGACAACATTGTTCCCCTATAAGGGCCACTGAGATGACATCCATCTATATATAGCATTGGCCGACAACCATATAGAAAACTTTTAATAGAGCAACCATATGCAATAAATAGCCTCTGAAATCTTTTATCGGGTGACCCTTCCCATTTTGCAACTGTGTCGGGGTCACTCTCTATGAGTCTGTCACACAACCAAGGAATAACCTTGTAAGAGTCCTCAACTCGTCCGTGTAATTGCCTCTTGGCTCTTTCTTTCGCCCTATATGCTTGACGATAGTTCAGCCGTACCCCATACTCACTATACAAGTCCGTTCGAATTTTGTAACATCCCAACTTTTCTAAAGCAGTATATTTTTTTTTTCAAACATCATTTCAAAATGATCAGAGTAGAGCACCGGAGCGATTGAGTAACTGATATGTATATTCAATATGCCATAAGTCTGGCTGGATACAACAACGGTATAGTAACCGTGTGGTTCAAAAGTAGATAACAACATCAAAAGGAAGGCTTCAGATGGAACAACAAAAGAAATCTTCTGTCGGGTCTCTAGGCGTGCTGCTTCCCTCTTTCCTCGGTCCTCGGTCCTTCCGAAACCTGACGCTATGTTATGGGCTGAGATCCAGCGCACTGGATCTCAGGTAACGGTTAACCTCATGTTGATGTACACAGACAACAGACATTAAGAATACTAACATCACTCTATCACAACCAATGCATATGTATTGCTCCCAGCATGCAATATCCTCTAACCTCTATATGCACTCAAACAGTATAACACCTCTACACACATACCACATATATGCATACCATAAACATAAGAGTTAGTGTTACAGTACGCGAACGTACATTCGTTGTCGGTAGACGATACTTCCGTCGGAAATCATACTTTTTACGGAAAACTGTGAAACGTCCAACAGTGGCCGTCGGGCAGCGTAACGGCAGCAGATCAGAGTTTCTGATATCCTATAAGAGTAATATCACTTTCATAATTTTTCTAAGTTATTTATGTCCCTTAGGGGCATTTTCGTCATTTTGGCACTTTGGCCCTTAAATTCCCTAATTTCTTACAGAATTCAACTTATAAAAATAGCCTATATTTACACAAGTCTTAAGGTCAAAACTTCACTTATCAGAAATATCCAATTTATTCATAATATTCCAGATAATAAATATCTGGGTATTACATTTCTTCCCCCCTTAAACAAAATTTCGCCCTCGAAATTTAATCTATCCTAACTAAACTTCGGGCCATGAAATCTGGGTACTCCTCTTCCATGTCTTTCTTGGTTTCCCAAGTCGTCTCTTCGGGTGACAAACCCTTCCAGACCACCTTCACTGTCAATATGGTCTTATTTCTGAGCCGTTTCTCTTTGTGATCGATGATCTGCTCCGGCTCAACCATGAAGGTATTATCATGCCGTACTTCAACGTCCTCGTACTTGATGACATGATCACGGTCCGGTTGGTACTTCTTTAATTGTGACACGTGGAAAACGTCGTGGAGATTACTCAGATTCGGGGGGTAACGCTATCTGATAAGCGACTTCTCCTCGCTTAGCCAAAATTTCAAAGGGTCCTACGTATCGTGGACTCAGTTTCTTCCTTTTAAGCGTTCTGCCGACACCAGTTACTGGAGATAACTTAAGAAATACATGGTCGCCGACATAGAACGTCAAAGGTCTCTTCCTTTTGTCAGCGTAGCTCTTCTGTCTACTATGTGCTGCTAGAAGTCTTTTCTTGATCATATAGTTTTTATTACGTTTTAAGTTGATATATAGTGTTTCCGTGGCATCAAATCACCGCGTACTTTATATATATTGCTTCCGTGGCGCCCATAACACCGCGTACTTTAGTGTTTTAGCATTTCCGTGGCGCCCATAACACCGTGTACTACACATTCATCATGTCGTACTTTGATATACAGTATCCCCGTGGTTCCCATACACCGCAGCAATACCATATATCTCATACTCATGGATATCATGTCGTACTTTCATATATTATGTTCCCATAGTTCCCATACACTGTGGCAACATAAGATACCTTATACTTATTGATACTATCGTGATCTGTTTTATGATAATGATTATTACTATGTTATGTGTGGATTGGTTCGACTTTAAGAGACTTGAGAGTAGGAAGTCATCACACTGTCATGCTGCAGCTAGACATATCCCGATCCATTCCTATTGGTACCATTATACAATCTAATTGGATTTGGGATAACCAATTTCTTGGTGTTGTGACCAACTTCTCTTTCAATCTATGAAATCTTGTCTCACAGTCTTTGTTCAACATTAATGATTTGGTTTCCAACTTGTGAACTTCGTTTAAGTTATAAAGAATTCCTTATGAATCTGCGGTACTATCCCGCTAGATCCAAAAACTATACCTCTATATTACCATTTCTGGCTATTTCTTCAAGTTTCCTTCTCAACACTTTAATTTCGTTTGACGTTGTTTGATATGGTGCTAATTTAACACGAACGAGATTGTCGTTGACGTTATGAAGTAGTAACAAGATTTATATTATACTTGCAACTTGGTTCAAAACACGCTTTACAAGCTAAAAGCTCACACCTAATGGTGTAGCTACTATTACATCGTAAGAATATATATATATGCATCCCAAAAGGATTCGTAGAAGTATTAATAGTAATTGATCAGTCTAACACCCGGATCATACTATAACTGAACTAGATCTCTACGGAGCTCTAATATCGTGGACCACCCCTGAAGGTTCTCCGGCCTCTTCATTGGTTAGAGCAAAAATCCGGCCTGGGTTCTGTGGCCTGAATCCCGCAGCTTTCTCTGGGCAGTTTGGGGCAATGTGTCCTGGTTTTTGACATCTGTAGCAAACTCGTCTCTCCGCATTTTTCTCAGGACAGTTTGTACTAATGTGTCCCGGCTTCCGACAGTTGTAGCAAATCTGTTCCCCAATACAGTCATTACCAGGGTGGTACCTTCCGCAATTAGGACATGGTTGGAATTCCGGCGTTCGTGAGTTGTTCTGTTAGATCTTCACTTTGTCCATCAGCTGCTCCTCATGATGATCAAGAATTCGCTTTGGTTTGACCATTAAGATCTTGTCATTTCGTACTTTGATATATGATGTTTTCTGTGGTTCCCACACACCGCGGTCAACACCACAATTACCAAAATGTGATACCAAAATGTCTCCATGGCTCCCATACACCATGGCAACACAAGATACCTCATACTCTATGACATGATCACGGTCGAATCGTAATATCTAAGAAACTTGGAACGCGTCACAGAGGTTTAGTCATTTTTGACGTTAAGGCTATCTAAAACTTCGAACGGTCCTTCGTCATACGGACTATATGTTCGTCTTTGAAGTGCTCTATTGGCACCGGTCACCAAGGATATTCGCAGAAACATATGATCATCGACTTCCAACCACGGAGCCAGGTTTCGATCCCTTCCTTCGTCAGGGGAAACGTTAGATACAGGGAAGACATTTCGCATAACGCAGACTTTATCACACTAGTCTCTAAACTCTATCACGCTTAGTATTCACACTGCTCCCAGCTTTTATCACTCTAGTATTCACACCGCAAACGAAAAGACACCCGCAACATTTCCTTCGTCAGATTCTCGTTGGTTCTCTATATTCAAAAACGGGTACAGAGATACGTCTCGGAAGTTCTACATGAGTCAAATATTGCATGTACTAAGATAGATTCACCTCCCAGTACAAACTGGAGATTATCAGAGTTATCAGAGCTATCGGAGACTGATACCGATATAAGCACAGGTGATGAATTCACCGGCTTCGGGTTAGAGTGATGTCCGACGAGAGGTGGTACACCAGTTCAGGATAATATACCGGTTCAAAATGGTATACCGAAATGAAATGGTACACCGACTCAGGGCTATATCAGTACTTATTTTCAAAACATGCTCCAAATTTTTGAAAAGGCTTAGAACCTAACTCCGTTAATCGAACAGAATGGCCAGGTAAGTGTCTACCATGGGGGCCTCACCGAGTTCACGGCGACTGATTGGCACACCCACGTAGACTAGCCTTGCCTTCGGAACCAAACTGTCCGTGATAACTTAGTCAGATCCATGCCAGGACTACTACTCTGATACCAAAATGTAACATCCCAACTTTTCTAAAGCAGTATATATTTTTTTCAAACATCATTTCAAAATGATCAGAGTAGAGCACCGGAGCGATTGAGTAACTGATATGTATATTCAATATGCCATAAGTCTGGCTGGATACAACAGCGGTATAGTAACCGTGTGGTTCAAAAGTAGATAACAACATCAAAAGGAAGGCTTCAGATGGAACAACAAAAGAAATCTTTTGTCGGGTCTCTAGGCGTGCTGCTTCCCTCTTTCCTCGGTCCTCGGTCCTTCCGAAACCTGACGCTATGTTAAGGGCTGAGATCCAGCGCACCGGATCTCAGGTAACGGTTAACCTCATGTTTATGTACACAGACAGCAGACATTAACAATACTAACATCACTCTATCACAACCAATGCATATGTATTGCTCCCAGCATGCAGACATATTGCTCCCAGCATAAAGACATATTGCTCCCAGCATACAGACATATTGCTCCCAGCATACAGACATATCCTCTAACCTCTATATGCACTCAAACAGTATAACACCTCTACACACATACCACATATATGCATACCATAAACATCAGAGTTAGTGTTACAGTACGCGAACGTACATTCGTTGACGGTAGACGGTACTTCCGTCGGAAATCGTACTTTTTACGGAAAACTGCGAAACGTCCAACAGTGGCACGTCGGGCAGCGTAACGGCAGCAGATCAGAGTTTCTGATATCCTATAAGAGTAATATCACTTTTATTAGTGATTTGACATTACGACCGGTATTTTAGATAAAAATTACCATTTTGCCCCTATACCCCTAAATGGCGGAATTTCGCCAGCACTTCGTTACTTTGGCTCCGATTTTCCAAAATTTTGCCAGAACTTCGACCCAATGATAATTTTCGAAATTCTAGACTAATATAGTCCTATCATATGATATCCAATCATGCTTGAAAAATTAAAGGCTATACTAGCATTACTACTCTAACTATTGAAAGAACTACGAAAGCTTAAAGCTCGGTACCGAAAACTTACCCAGAGCTTCGCAACAGATTTTTCCCGGCTTTCTCCTTCTCTCTTCCTCTCTCTAAATTTCAGCCAGCTGTAGTGAGAAGGGGTGTGAAGAATGAATGAAGAGGGGGGTATTTATAGTGAATTTTCAAAACACTATTCATGCTTTACCAGAACGAATACGGACCGCTGGATCGCACTTCTGCAAGTTGTCGCGATCCTTACCGGGAAACTTGGCATTCATCCTTCATGCTCCAAAAAGTCAAGGGAAGAGCCAATGGAGTGGTGCCATGTGTCCTGCTTCCAGAAGATTTCCGGTCAAATTCCTCGATCGGTGTCCGATTCGCGTAATTTCGGAGAAATCTCAAAATTCTGGATTATACAATTCCAAGACAATTCATTCCTCATTAGAAATGTCTAATTTAACTAAATTTTTAACACTGTCTAGGTATTCTCCGGCCTGACGAAAGTTTTACGAAAAAACGTGTCGGTTTCGGAACGAAATCGGAAAAGTCTAACGGAAGGTAAAAATCCACTGATCAATATTTTACCTTGACTTTGGAAATCACATTCCTGGTTCTCTAGATAGGATCCGTTTCCTATTTATTCTATTACTATTCACTATATTTAATTATATTATATAATATTACAAAATATCTACACAAATTAAATTTGATCTTATCTTCAATTTTATTTCATTTTTTTTCTTTTTCTTGGGAAATAATTCAGCTGGCCCTTTATTATATTTAATAAATATTTATTTTTTATTTAATTAATTATTTAATGATTTATTTATTTTAATTTTCCCAAATATTCCACAAAATTACCTAATTGGTTCATTCTTGTATTTAGGCTTAAAAATACCTAAACTCATCCATTTTTCTTCAAAATTCCCAATTAATTAGCAAATATATTTTTACTAATTGTAAGCCAAAAACCACTAATTTTAGGGTTTTACATAATTATTCATGAATTTCCTTTGCTTATGCTTAAGTAATTAGCCAATAATTACCTAATTACTTCCTTATCAATAGTTGATAATTTTCTTAATCAGAATTCCTCATTACCTCATAATTTTTACACTGACATTTCTGTTTCCATGTCTTCTGCATTATTTTAGGATCTACAAGGGTATTTTAGTCATTTCAATACTGTTTGAGTATTCCTATTCAATTTCTCCAAGTTCATAATTTATCAAATTACCATAAATAGAGATAATATACTCTCATAATTCACTTGGTCATTTTACCGCCTTTTAGGATTTTTCATAATTTTTCTAAGTTATTTATGTCCCTTAGGGGCATTTTCGTCATTTTGGCACTTTGCCCTTAAATTCCCTAATTTCCTACAGAATTCAACTTAGAAAAATAGCCTATATTTACACAAGTCTTAAGGTCAAAACTTCACTTATCAGAAATATCCAATTTATTCATAATATTCCAGATAATAAATATCCGGGTATTACAAATTTCATTAGCCGTCTTGTCAATATTACATCTCAGATCATCGATTACAAGCGATGATGTCAAGTTAGACTTGGGTGGATGAGATACAATAAGGCTATCCTGTGCATGGTGTATGTGTTCACTTCTATATGTTCTGATGATTAGGAAAGCGGTATCTTGACGTTCTCCCACTGAATACACACCCATGTACCAGTGACAACCATCAACCTTGCACTTTACTATTATCTTCTTCAGCTTGTTCTTCACAAAAATGTAGGAAAACTTGTGAGCAATGTTGAATTTGTACAACGTTTCACGGAGGGTGACAACATTCGCAAAAATCTATCCTTCTCCCATTATCAAATCCTTCCATTTATAATGATTCATTTCTGGCCTGGTTAATGGCACACATTGCGAAGCACAAGGCAAGGATAGCAATTCTTGACTTTCATTGAACATTTGAGGGGGAGACATAGACAACCTAGGTGCACCTACATGAAATTGATCACTCCTGCGACAACCAACAAGTATAAGTGCAAGTAATGAGAACCAAGTAATGACAATTTATATAGGAACAAATTACATTTCTTAACACAACAAGACTTACACTTCTTGCTCTTCCATTTGAACATTCCTTTATGGTGGTCTATTGTCATTATTCCCATTTTTTTCAATGTACACATGACAATATTCTTCATTATACCTTATTAAATGTTCTACCCCTTCATCATCTACAAGATCAACAAATGTACGTAGATGCATCCATGCTTAGTTTGAACTTCACGCAAATGTCAGTACTTTCATTCCCATTTAAAGACGCTATGATTTTGATCAACTCCTGATATGTTGTTCCTTCCTTAATGCATTTTGTTCTTACCCTTCCACCAACATAGTCACTTTCTTGTCCTTCCCCACAAACAATGTTACCCCCACATGGAAGAAACATAATAGATTCTTCCCAGAAGTACTAGCCATCTTTAATTATGATCTGCAACATAAAGTTGGTATTAACAACTTTAACAGTCACATTAGCAACTAAAACTGTGGCTATTTACAAAAATCTCATTTCAGCATTTTCACATTCAATCATTCCCCCTAACAAAGAGACCTCCCTTTGTTTCCATGCCCAAAAACAAACAGAATCTACAACGTTTTAACATTCACCTTGTATTAACAACTATATCAGTCATATTAACAATTATATCAGTCATATTAACAACTATCCCTTTTCAGCGTTTTTACACCAAAGCTAGCTTCATCCCATTCCCATTAACACAGCTTTTCCTCTGTTTTCAACCCAAAAAACAGAGCAACATTTTTCCACCCTACACTAAAATGATCAAAGTCCAACTAGAATGGTGATGATGATATCTTGATGAAAAACTTAGTATTTCATACCTATTTCCAAGTCAATAATAACATAAATTTGGTCAAGCTCCAACCTTTCAACCAACTGACCTTCTAAGTGGAAAAATATGTTCAAGAACAAAATAAAAACCCACTGAGTTCAGGCTAATGCAGTAGATGATCAGAACACACGTGGGAATATAAACGTTCTCTTCCTCGCTGAGTTGAGCAGATATAAACGATCATAACACTGCTTGCCTTGCGTCTCTCCCTGCGTTCTACGTTTCAATTTCAGCTTTTTACTTTTTTTATCAAGCGCCAAAAACATCAGACTCCTTTTGTACAAACTCCTTTTTTGTTTTTTAATCTAGGGATATTAATGTCATTTCATTTTTTCATCAAATACCCATTAGGGCCCTAGGGCCATTTGTGGTAGCTGAAAGTGGTTGGGGCCCTTTTTGCAATTTTGGGCCTTAATTGGGCCTTGGTACGGATTCTCCCTATATATTATTTCATTTCAAGACCCCGCACGCCTCTCCCATCCTTCTATGTGATTGTGTGTGTAACTAAATATTTTATTTAATCCTACCTACGGCCTACTGAACCAGCCTACTACAAAACCCTTTTATATATTTTTATTTATTTATTGTTCCTTTGTTTTCTTTTCCTTCTGTTCATCTTCAAAACAGAGAAGAAGATAAATGAGAATAATGAAAATAGGCCACCTATCATGACGCCTTTTTTTCCTTATAAGTCCTCTATATGGTAAGAATATATATACACACACGCGCGCACTAAATCTTTGGGAAAATCAATTTTAGGGCCCTTTTAACAGGAAAAATTGCAAAAAAGGCCCCAAGATTCTGACAATCCCAGAAGCCTTTTCTGGGATTTTTTCAGAATCTTGGGTGAGTTGTTAAGAAGGCTGATATAGTTGTTAACGGGGTACTAATATAGTTGTTAAAGGTACTGATTTAGTTGTTAGCAAAAGTGTTGTTAACGGGGTTGATTTAGTTGTTAAAGACCAATCCGTTAGCAACTATATCAGCTTCGTTAACAACTCACCCAAGATTCTGAAAATCCCAGAAAAGGCTCTGGGGCCTTTTCTGGGATTGTCAGAATCTTGGGGCCTTTTTTGCAATTTCCCCTATTAAAAGGGCCCTGAAATGAATTTTCCCTAAATCTTTTGCCTTATGTACCTTATTATAAAAAACAATAATTAATAAATAGGTTGTTTTTGGTGGGAGCTAATATGTGTGTGTATATATATATAATAAATTCTTAGAGGGTAGTTTAAGGTTTTAGAACAGCTCGACTAATATGTTAATAGAAATTTTTTTATATGGTTTTGTAGACTTTCATTGAGAATTTTAGAATAACTCTTGTCTGATTATCTATAAGCTTGGAGTAGAGGTAACCCTGATTTTTTTTTTTTATATACTTGTCAACATATATATATATATATATATATATATATATATATATATATATATATATATATATATATATATATATATATATATATATATATATATTAAACTGTTTTGAGATTAGTTGTGCCCATGGAGGGCTTGATTTAGAGTTATATATTTGACTAAAATTATATTGATGAGATGAGAAACTTTTCAAACATACTTGTTGTATATTAGAATTCATGGTTATGTACTTTGGAAACTTTTTTAGCATGCTTATGTGCTATGATCAAAATATTATTTATTTTATTGTGATAGTTTATCATTGATGCATATGAATGGTGGTGCATTTGTGATGGGTTGGAGTAAGAAGAAATTTTTATGATGAGATTTATTTATGCCATCACTCAGTACACAAATGTATGGTACTTGTCAAGGCCCCTTCTTCCATGTTTTCCTCTGGTCGGGATTGTATTGGAGCCGTGAGACATGTACACCTCCTTAGTTGTGTTCAAGGAGGAGAGTCATAGTCCAAACTTAAGCTTAATACTGTTGGCTATTGGCTGGGTGTATCTTGAGAACTGGTGAGGTTGGGACAATCCATTTAAATTGATGAGTTTCTATTGGACTATGTGTTAGCCTATGACTCCAGTCAGCGGTATAAGGATGAATGATGATATAAGGGAGGCATATTACATATTTGTATAGTATATAATATGATATCTCTTGTGAAAGATGTTTGGTAAATTAAATGATGTTCCTTAGTTTTGGAACCCTTTTTGGGAAGGGATTTTGTTGACCAAATCGAGAACTAGTATGTGAAAAGTTTTATGTTGATAATATTATTAAATTATTGTGAGTTCAACTTGATTTCTGAATCGTATGTTCTCGATCGATCTTGGTTTGCATGTATATTTCTGAATAACCAATAGTTACTAGATCCTTGGATCTTATGGTTATTATATATTTTTTTCAGGATATTATTTTAGTAGGGAGCAAGGGAAGACACCTATGGAGTGAGTCTTGAAAACTCTTTTGTACTCCTAGAGGTCATGTTATGTTATTTGTATTTGTCTTGACCATAAGATTTCCACAATTTATCAACTCCGAAATATTTTAGAAATTTTTTTTGACACTAAATATTTTGGGAAATTAATTCGGCCCTATAAAAATGAGTTTTTATTGATTGGCAATATTTCAAATACTTTGGTTAAATATTTGGTTGTTGAAAATTGGGGTGTTACACATTGCAATGCCACTATACCTAATTTAGTTTTCTCATTGAAAATTATAAAACTAAAGAGTGAAAAAAGAAAAAGAAAATATCACTTTAACTTTAAAATCCTAAATCAATAAATTCCTACTAAAATAAGTTGTTAATTTCTAGATAAATGTGGTTAATACCTATACTTTTATAGAAAATAAGATTGATTTTTAGATTTTAAAGTTATACTGGTATTTTTTTTGTCTTTTTCCCGATTAAAAAAAGAAAGAGCTCCATGATTGTTGTTGTTCCAAGAAGTCAAAAAGTGTCCTGAAATTCTGAAGAAAAAAAAAAGTGTCCTGAAAAATGGCCGAAATTGCTGACTTTGCTTCAAAAGAAGGATGCATGTTCATACACGAATATATTTCAGTTCGGAAAAAAAAAATCTTTAAAAAAAATGAAATCATGAGTCACGTTTTCTTCAATTCCATGAAAGGAAAGTGCACGTAATCTTGATGCAAATAATCGATTTATATATTCAGTTAGGTTTATGTAATTTAAAGAAAATTACATTTTGTAATGTTGATTCCCTTAAATATATGTGTCGGGATGTATTGTAAGAACCGGCTGAACCCAAGAGGGGTGAATTGGGTGATGATTAAAAACTTAGGAACTTTGAAATCTTTTCATGTATTCTAAATCAACAGTTAGATATTCAAATAAACATATACTGGAAATATAAGAGATAAAGAAAGAGAATATGCAAACTAAGATTTATACTGGTTCGGCCAATCCTTGACCTACGTTCAGTCCCCAAGCTCCACTTGAGATTTTCAATCCACTATCCTCTTGTTTAATCCGGGCACAAGAGAAGCCTTTACAATCCACAAGTTTACTCTGGCACTTGTGAGGCCGAATCTCTCATTGAGATACTCCTTTCAATCAGTTACACTCCGTACTCAAAGTTATCCTCTCACTAGGATACACTCCCCCTTACAAGTGTAAACTGATAACCCAATCTCCAAGTCCCACGACTTGAGATTCTAACAATGTTTAATAATCATAAATGTTCTCTCTAACAGAGAAGATGAATAAACACTGAAGTACAATTGATCATCACACTCTCTACTGAAAGCTATATAAATATTGAGAAACAAAGAGTAGGTGTATGTGTATATCAGAGTATTGGCATTTTGAAGATGTAAGCTTGTTTCTCCAACCTCCTCTATCTTGAATTCTTCTCCTTTTATAGTTAGTTGCAATTTATGACCGTTGAGAAATTCCTCCAGTTTAGAACATGACCGTTGGAAAATATTACCGTTAGAATATTATCGTTTGAATATTCAAGTCGTAGCATTTGAAGCCGATAAACAAGTTGAGCATTTTAATTATTGAAGAACATTACAGTTGAGTATTCAACTTCGTTTCTACAAGTTCCTTGTTGAATTCGATCTTCTCTGCCATTTCTAAAAATCTGCAGCAACCTTCATCTTCATCTTTTGACAAATTTTGATTTCTGTCAAGTTTGATGTTTATTTCAAACTTTAATCATCTGAAACTTACTAACAAATTGATTGAACATAGTTAGGAATAGTAATGAGTGATGATAAGAAATAATCAAATCATAATCAATGATTTTGTGATTTCCGAGACGTTGATTTTCTGATGCATAGAGGTAACTCGAGTTATCATTAAATGACTCGAGTTAAAATGTCGTTGTTTTACTCCTGATTGCTTTCTGTCTTGACTTGACTCGAGTTGATTAGTTGTGACTCGAGTTAACAATGCTTTCTCAAACTTTATTGCTCTCTGCCTTCGTGTGATGTGAATTTCACTGTCAACTTCAACAATTCATAGCTCCTTCATCTGACCTCCTTTGGACTTTCATTTTATATCAAATGACGCATTGGGAGTCTAGTTTCATACAAAATTGGTTTCACCTCAATCAGACTTCTGGTTTGGGAGATATCATCGAATTACCAGAGGTCGCCAGCTGAAACGCGAAACAGAGGTGAGCAGAGTTGCTGAAATACACCTTGACTCGAGTCATTTAGTGACTGACTCGAGTCACACCTGTCCAGAGATGCCAAGAACACTTCCTGACTCGAGTTAATGATATCCTGACTCAAGTCAAATCATCCCAGACCACCAAAACACTGTAGCAAAGTGGATAACTCGGGTTGCAACTTCATGACTCGAGTTGGATCGTCCTGATGAACCTTATATTTGCTTGTTTTTAGCTCTGAATTGAGCCATTCCAACTTCTATTTGATCGTGGAGACTTCTAGAATCAATCTAAGAACTTGAATTCTCATTCCATTCATCAAGTTCTTCCATCTTCCATCACCCATCATGATCATTCTATATAATCCAACTCTTTCTTTCTTCTCTTGATCATTCTCCATTATTCAACTTGGAATTCTTGAACTTGATGACATTCTCTCCAATTTCTTCTTTCTGAAATTTTTTATCTCCTTCTTGATTTATAATTCAACTCAGACTAATCTACATTAAATATAGTAGTTTAGTCAATGTAGGAGATAAATATATCATACAAGCTTTTTGCTTTTAATAATGACATCTATATAAAACATCATCAAAACTAATCATATTCAACACAAGCTTTTTCCTTATGAGTTCGAACATGTGGGAACTTGATTGTTTGGTTTGAACTTGACTGTTTGGTTCGAGCTTGAATGTGTTATTTTGCAACTTCAGCATATAAGATATCATCAAAACTAATTATATCCATATACATGTGGGAACTGGAAGCAGACCCTCTCCTTTTCATATTTCTCTTATTCTTCTTAGTATCGTCACCCTTATATAAAAAAGATATGGTCAAATTTAATGTTATATAAAAATAATTATAATATTATTATTTTACAATTTAGAAAATTTCTTATTTTGGCACAGCTATTGAGAATTGTACGTACATATCAATTTTTTTTTTCTGTTAGATAGAAGTCAAATTTTAACAGTTTAAAGAAAAAGAGAAAGACAAGAAAGAGAGAAGATATAGACAGTGAGGGATCTGACGACAAAAAACAAAAACAAAAGTACTACATCATTATTATTATTTGCCCTTACCTCCTCTGTAATTAATCTTCTTCGATCACCTATCTACCTCCAGTCCAACCGCCTCCATGTAAAATGAACCCAGAATAGTTTTAATGCAATTGAAAACAACTCTTTCACGGTGGATACGAGGGAGAGGAGAGAAAGTGAGCTGAGGGAAAAAAAATTGGGGTTATATTTAAGAAATTAGAGAAGTTGTGTTAAAAAATAATAATTAATTTTTCTTACTCTTTTATCTCACATTGTCACTTAATTAAAGTTTTATAGCCTTATTCCTTCAATTTTTTTTTTTTTAAAATTAAACTCATAAAAGTTTTCCTTTCCCTCCAAATCTCTCACGCCAAAGAGCCCCTAGGCCTGGGTCACCTGCGATAAACTACACCAAAAAAACAACTGGTAAGAGTTATCATTTTTTGCTCAAAAAAATTAACATCCAATTTTTGTTTTAAATGATCAAGATTTTATCACCAAAAAATTGATATTTAAAAATAAATATCTCTGGGATCTATATATTTTCAAATATCAACCATGTTTCTGGTTTTATTCAATAGTTTGTTGTCAACAACCAATCCATCATAATGATTAAAACACATACAAGACTTAGAATAGAGAGTGGTGAGTCTCATCAATTACACGAAATGGTTGGATTTCATTCTCAATTTTTCTAAGGTATAGTTGGACATTAAATGTGGGTACTTCTCACTGTAAGAATTCAAAAATAAGTTTGTCACGTTATGAGGGACTAGACCCTTTCATTCGACCCAACCTCGTTGGTTATTGTTTTGTTGTAGAACATAAGTGTCTAGCCCTAGGTGGGCTGATATATTGATGTAGGATCAAATAGCTCTCTCCCAAGGTATCCATGGATGAGATACCTGAGAGGATCGGTGATCTTCGCGCACACATGAAGGCTTTCACCAAAGGGGGTGGGGTGTGTGCTCTGTGTGGCTGAATCGTAAAGGAGAGAGCTTAGAAGATGTGTACCTTTTAGGTTAACCTACTATATATAGAGGCTACCTTAGGGTTAGGGTTTGGACTTGTTGGGCCTCTTGTGCCTCCAAGCCCAAATGTATTGGATGTCTCCTGTTGGACCACACTTATGACGAGCGTAATATTTGATTCCATAACAGTTGCCCCCAAGCTCAATAGTTCAGGTCTCTGAGCTGCCGAGATTAATTGACTGCTTTCCAAGATCCCCTGAATCTGACTTTGCTTTCGTAGCAATTTTCCCGGGCTGATTGTCTGGTTTATATTCCTGCATTTAATAACATGTAAGCAAATCACAATGAATGGAAAATACTTACTGTTTGTGCAAATCGTTCAACGTGCTCATTTCGGATACTTGTCCGAGCTTGCATTAAACTTTCCACTTTGCATTAATGCCGGTTATTGATAACACGCTTTTCCACTTAACAAATTGTTGTCCACTCTGTTGCCCTACAGCCTGGTAGTTCAGGTTACTGAGCTGCCAGGATGTATTACTTTTTAAACCCGGACTAGGTGTTCTTGACTGTTGGGATTCCGTGCGTGTTGACCCGAGATTTCGGGTTTATATACTTTAATCCCCTAGATTTCGGGTTTATAAACTGTCACCCCAAGATTCCGGGTTATATATTCTACCACTGGGATTCCGGTTTATATACTTTATCTCCGAGATTCCAGGTTAACTACTTTAACACCGAGATTCCGGGTTCATAAACTGCGACCCCTAGATTCCGGGTTATACACTGTAACCCCCGAGATTCCGGGTTATGAACTTTATCACCGAGACTTCGGTTTTACATAGACTGTAACCTCGAGATTCCGGGTTCATGACTCATGAAAACGGGTTTGTTCACCCAAATTCAATCATTCAAATAAATTTGGTGACATTGTCGTCGCAAATAATCCAATAAAGGACTTTCCCTGATTTTAACCATATTTGGTTTAAACGGGATCTTCACACGGAACTCAAATTTAAACTAGATTCAGTTAAACCAAGTCCTCCTTCGGAACTTTAGACGGATCCCTGATTCTAACCAGATTTGGTATAACCGGGGTCCGCCTTCTGTCTTTGTTTCCTGCAAAACTTTAAACAAAACCTATCTCGGCTTTAGCGTGTCCCGAAGGGTGCACGTTTTAACCATTAAATTCGGCTTTATGATAATTGAATATTTTATACACTTATTTTTGTCTCTTGAATAATAATTTAGGACCCTTTAGCTAATAAATAATGGCTCTTATGTTTATTTGGGCCTTGGGCCTTTTATTGCATTTTAGCTATTTTTAATAATAAAATTCCAGTTTTGTGTTGCTTCACTATTTCTACCATAACTCTTGAACCAGACATCGGATTTGCCTCATTTTTGTCTCATATTTCAGATGATTCAGAGAGCTACAATTGTTATGAAGACATCAAAAGCAAATTCGGTCAAGAAGGAGGTCAATTTTGGAGCCAAAGTCGGATGTACAATTCTGGATTTATTTTGGACCCGAATTTTGTAATTTAAGTCCGAGTTATATTTTATTTCGTTTTGGGCTAAAACTATGAGAGCCCATTTCGTTTTAGGTTATTTTTAAGTATGGCAGCTGCCACAAACATATTCATTCACGTTTTTAACATTAGAGTGGATCAAAATACAAGTTTTCATTTTCTCTCATCATTCTTCATGTTCTTCGCGCGTTCTTCGTGTTCTTCGTTCGTTCTTGATTTTCCCAGCCATGATCGGCTAAACTCTTGTGATTAACCCAACGATGAGGATTCCATGATTCATCCAGAGAACTCGTGCCTAATCGGTAACTACTCGATTCTGTTTTCATCTTATCGGATTCGATTTGAAATAGTTCGAATATTAGATTTAATATTCGGTTTGGTTCATCCCAAGGACTTAGTTCGGACTAGGTTACTGATGTTGCTGTGCGATTGCACAGTGAGACGCCACTGTCCGGGCAGATTCTAGGCGATCGTCTAGGCGAGGGAATCTCTGGATGAATGCAGAGATTTCGATTCATCCGGAACCAAACGTGGGTTAGTTATATTTTCGTTCAATGATGGAGGTTTACGGAATCAATTCGTTGGGTTGATCATCTTTAATCTGTCTCTGTTTATTTGATTGTTTGACTCTGTTTATTGCATTTTGGTTATGTTATTTAGTTTTGTTCTATTCATTAAACCAAACCCCCATTTTATCATTCTCGTTTCACTATTGTTATTGAACAAGCCCATTGCAAATTCGTTGGGAAACGACCCGGGTTCCTAATTCTGCAAATTAATTACGAACTTGGTTTATTTTGGAAGACACGGCAAAAATATTTCCAAAAATGGCGCCGTTGCCGGAGAATTTGCATCGATTTGATTAGTAACGATATTGTAAATAGCTTAGTTTAGGTAGTTTAGGTGGTTCGGGTGGCCGGACAGAAATTTTCTGACTCCGATCACTCAAACCAGGTCTTATTCACAAGGAATTGGGTGTTTTAAGCAAAAGTCACTTCCTAGGAGGAAGTGAGGTCTCACTCATTTTCCCCAAATTCCAACGTTTAGACCACTTTTTTCACTGTTTTAGGTTCTGCTTTTTTGATTTCCAACAGGACCATTTTTTTTGAGTATCTCTGATTGAGTTGAAATTTGGTACAGTGATAGAAAATGGCGAATCGTTAGACCCACATCGAAAATGTTCCATTTTCCATGTGGTATCCTCCGTTTCGCCAAATTCCATCGTTTAGGCCACTTTTTCAATTTTTGAAGTTTTTATTCCATTTTTGAGTCCCCCAATAGTCTAGGAGTTGCCCTGTCCAAGTCCCAAAAATTTTAAAAATCATTTGATACTGTTTCGGACTTGTTTTGGTCAATTTCTAGCATAGGTTTTTGCTTTTGTGTGTTTTGTCTCGTGTCTCTTGGTGTTTTCCACTTTTCACCACCTCTAGTGGCAATTTTCGTAATTCTGATTTTAAGGTGGCATCTTTGTCATTACAGTACTTGTCAACTCGCTTTGTGTATATTTTGCATGAGTACCGGGAATACTACTAATCCGAAGATTTGTTGCCATTTGATCTGAAATAGAAAGAACAATTCTTCTTGCTAGAAGAGTTGTTAGGCTAAGTCATAACATTAATACGAACTGGATACTCAATTAGAGTCGATTACGGCCATTCGATTGTGTCCATTACGATTGATCTTTCGATTGTGCTTCGATAGTATTTCGATAGTCTTGTTGTGTTCACCGATTCTAGTAGCAACTTTGCTCGCTCGGACATTATGGCGGGAGAGCGGGATAATCATCATACTTTGAAGGAATTGGGTGCACCTGATGTTAATTATCAACCCTTGTGCATCCAATATCCTAACCTTCTTTGCTAACTTTGAGCTTAAATCTGGTCTAATACACTTGTTGCCTAAGTTTCATGGTCTTGCGGTGAGTGCCCCATTAAGCATTTGAAGGAATTCCATGTAGTATGCGGCACTATGAAACCTCATGCCATTGATGAAGATCATATCAAGGCGAGAGCTTTTCCTTTCTCATTGGAGGGTGGAGCCAAGGATTGGTTCTTGTACCTTGACCCTCATCTATTGGGAGGCTGGGTGATATTCGAGGTTATTTGCGAGAAATATTTCCCTTCCTCAAGAGCAAGCTGCAATCAAGAAGGAAATTGGCAACATTAAACAAGTCATTTGGGAGACTATGTATGAGTATTGGGAGAGGTTCAAGGTTATGTGCAAGCATGTCCACACCATCGGATATCTCGAAAAGACTTGATCAACTCTTTCTATGATGGTCTATCATAGGTAGACAAAGGGTTGGTGGATGCTTCTAGCGGTGGGGCTATGAGTAACAAGACACTGAAGAAGCCCGAGACTTGATATCTATTATGGCGAGATAACTCTCAACAGTTTGGCACCGGGGCAAATAGTACTCCTTTTACCATATTCAAGCTCCGATCCGGCATGATTCTCGAGAGATTAGAGACTAGACTTGATGATCGACCTCCTTGTGAGGCGTGGCGGTGACACGAGCAGTGCAGTCTTCCCCTTCTCAGCATGGGTACTCTTGTGGGTTTTGTTCGACCCTTATCATTCTACGACTCTTGCCCTACCTTGCATGATCCTACTTACCAAGATCGGTCGGTAGGCTGCGGTGGGTGTTTTCCGGAAGGCCACAATACCAACGAATAATGCCTTCTCCAACACTTATAATCTGGTTGGAGAAATCACCCCAACTTTCGCTGGAACCAAAATCGAGACGAGCAACCAATACCAAAATCGAATCGAGTAACCGGTATCGCGAGTGCAGGAACTACCGGCGAGAGGCCGTACAGACCACAGACTTTCCAACAACAGTCTGCACCCCCTTTGCCTTTGCAAGCACCACCTCCTCGACCACCTTATGTCCACCTCCACGGGCGCACAACGAGAGGCTAGTAGTAGTGGTGGTAGTGGTTCCTCGCTTGAAGATATGATGAAGCAATTTGTCACAGCCAATATGCGGTTCAACGGACAAGCCCGACACTTCCATTCGAGTTTGCAAACACAGAGTTGGGCAATTGGCAACATCATTGAACCAGCTTCAACCTCGGGATCCATTCCCTTCCCTCACAAACAATTCCCAATCCTAAGGGAAATGTGAGTGCTATATCACTACTTCTGCGGAAAGCAATTGGAGGAACCTAAGCAAGGCTGCAGATGTGACTTCCACGTCGAAAACGAGTCGGGAAATGTGAAGATTGACTCGAAAAGAAAAGGCGGTGCGGCAAGGTGAAGAGGAAGACATTCCTATTCCTCTTCCCTTCCCTCGAGAGAAGCCGGTCAAGAAGTTGGCGGATAGAGCACAAGAGAAGGATATACTTGAGACATTCGAAGAGTAGAGATCAACATTCCTCTCTTAGATGCGGTCAAACAAATTCCTAAATATGCCAAGTTTCGAAGGTGTTGTGCACCAACAAGAGGCGGCGAAGGGAATGAACGAGTGAGCTTGAACCGAGAATGTCTCGGCACTCATCCGGCCTACCATGCCTCGTAAATGCAAAGATCCGGGGACATTTTCTATCCCTTGCCTTATTGGTAACTATAGATTTGATGATTGCATGCTAGATTTAGGTGCTTCTATTAATGTCATGCATTCTCGTTTATAGATCTCTTGGTCTTGGTCCCTTGCGTCCAAGCGGTGTCATTGTTCGGTTAGCTAATAGGAGTAATGCCCATCCTTGGTTTAGTTGAAGATGTATTAGTCAAAGTTAATGAATTGATATTCCTGTGATTTTTACATCTTGGATATGGAGTGTGAGTCTCCTAGTAGTAGGTCACCAATCATTCTAGGGAGACCTTTCATGAAAACAGCTAGGACTAAGATAGATGTGCATTCGGTACTCTTTCCATGGAGTTTGGTGATATATCGTGAATTTCAATATCTTTGATGCCATGAAATATCCTAGGGAAGAGCATTCTGTTTTACGTATTGATGTGATTGATGATGCTGTGGATGATGTTCTTACTGGTTGGTGTGCTGATTATCCTTATTTTTCATCTGAAAGTGATACCCCCATTTGTGCATGCAATGATAATGAATGGTGCTCTGTTTGCACTAATTTGGTTAAGACTGCATTGTTTGGTGATTCTGATTTGCTTGGTGATTCTACATTACTTGTAGACTCGATATTGAGTCCGAGTTTGAGCTTCACCACGATCTAACGTGCATCCCGATTCCGATTTTGATGAGCTTCATTCGATTTTGATGAACTGAATTCGATGTTAACCTTGAGTGTATAGACACAGGTCCTACCGCTTGTGCTTCTTTGAATATGGTTTCGGTATTCCCGGTGTGATGACATCGAGTTGTTGCAACAACCACCCAAGCTTCTCCCTCACCGAGCAACCGCCCAAACTAGAGTTGAAATCCCTTCCGGACCATCCGAAGTATGCATTTACGGAGGAGAATGAGCGATTGCCGGTCATTGTGGCAAACAATCTCACGCCCGATCAAGAAGAGAAGGCTGCTAAGCTTATTGAGGGTGAACAAGAAAGCTATTGGGTGGACATTGGGCGACATAGTTGGCATTAGCCCTTCTATGTGCATGCACCGGATTCTGTTGGAAGAGGACTCTAAGCCGGTGAGGCAACCCTAGAGACGCCTTAATCCTCTTATCCTTGATGTGGTGAAGAAGGAAGTCACTAAGCTTCTGCAATCGGCATCATCTATCCTATTTACGATAGCAGTGGGTTAGCCAGATCAGGTGGTTCCCAAGAAGTCCGGAGTTCTGTGGTAGCCAATCAAAAGAATGAGCTCATTCCTACTCGAGTTCAGAATAGTTGGAGAGTTTGCATTGACTATAGAAGACTCAACCAAGCCACTCGCAAGGATCATTACCCTCTACCCTTCATTGATCAGATGTTAGAGCGATTGGCTGGTAAATCTCATTACTGCTTCTGGATGGCTACTCTGGATACTTCCAGGATCCATATTGCTCCGAGGATCGGGAGAAGACGACTTTACATGCCCCTTTGGGACATATGCTTACCGAAGGATGCCTTTTGGCCTCTGCAATGCACCTGGCACTTTTCAGCGTTGTATGGTGAGTATTTTCTCTGAGTTCCTAGAGGACTGCATGGAGGTTTTCATGGATGATTTCACTGTATATGGGTCTGATTTTGATGCATGCTTAGCTAATTTGTCTAGAGTCTTGCATAGGTGTATTGAATCTAATCTTGTCTTTGAATTATGAGAAGTGTCACTTTATGGTTGAGTCGGGCATAGTCTTGGGACACATAGTGTCTAGGAAAGGGATTGAGGTCGACCACTGCTAAGATTGATGTTATTACTTGCTTTGCCTTACCCCGCTTACGTGCGGGAGGTTCGCTCTTTTCTTGGTCATGCGGGTTTCTATCGACGTTTCATTCGAGATTTCAGCAAGGCTGCTCAACCCTTGTCCAACCTTACGCATAAGGACACGACTTTGTCTTTGATGATGCGTGCAAGGCGGCCTTCGATCACTTGAAGTGTTGCCTTACTACGGCCCCAGTGATTCGGCCCCCGATTGGCTCCTCCCTTTTGAGTTAATGTGCGATGCTTCCAACTATGCGGTTGGTGCTATCTTAGCACAACGGGTTGATAGAGCCTCCCATGTCATTGCATATGCTTCAAAGACTTTGGATTACGCCTCGGTCTAATTACACCACTACCGAGAAGGAGTTGTTGGCTATTGTATTTGCCTTTGATAAGTTTAGGTCATATCACGCTAGCTAGTAGAGTCATTGTTTTCTCGACCATGCGGCTTTAAAGTTTCTTTTGAAAAGGCGGATGCTAAGCCACGACTCATCCGGTGGATGTTATTGCTCCAAGAGTTTGATGTTGAGATTCGAGATAGAAGTGGAGCACAAACCGGGTAGCCGACCACTTGAGTCGTATCACTCATTCTCCCTCTCACCCCTCTTCTATTCGGGATGATTTCCACGATGAGCAGCTTTCTACAGGTGCAAGTTAAGACCCATGGTATGGCTGATTTAGTTAACTACTTGGTAGCCGGTGTTTTCCTGTAGAGTCCACTAGGGCCCAAACCCTTAAATTGAAAAGTGAGTCTAAATATTATGTTTGGGATGACCCTTATCTGTGGAAATTTTGTAGTGACCAAGTAGTTAGGAGATGTGTGCCTGATTGTGAAGATTCCTACAAACCTGAGGTGAAGTATCCTGTACCAATATCTCAGCATATGAGACCAAGAGCAAAGCATAGGTGACTTATCTCAGCATTCAAAGAATCATGGCCATGCATACACATGGGGCGTCTTGTCATAGAATCTCGGACATGCATCATCTTGGCTTCCTGCTGCATTCAGAACGGCATCAGCCTCTTGTGTATGTTGTCTATCATAGAAGAGGAACCCGGCGCTGTACCCAGGTATCTGCACCTCAGCCCACTTTATTTCAAAATACTGACACGTGCCACACTGTAAAGGAGGACCCCGAACTCAGCCAAACGCTCCTGTAATACGCGAAGATGAGACTCCATCTCTAACATAGGTTTGGTTTGTTGAGAGACCATTTCTTTGTTCACCATCTTCTGGCTTACAATCATATGGGATGAAGTCTTTCTGTAAAATTCTCCCTGGTGTTGCAACTTCGATTTGTATTCGAACACCAAAAAGAATCTCGGCCTTCCGACAGTATCTCGTTATTGTGCTTATCTCGGTGAATACTTTGGATGAACTTTGGATAATTTGGATACACTCTCGTCCCTCTCGGTTTATCACAAGTGCATGATTTGGATCCACTTTCAATCTCGGCTTTTAATCTCGGCCAAAGTTCAAACCCTGATTCCCACCCGGAATGGCGGCTTCACGACGTGGTGCGCCATTCAACACTGGTGTGTGAGTTTCTGCATCCTGGTATTTTGAATCCTGGTATTTTGGCACCCCAGCCTGCATCTTGGCATTCAAAGGGAATAAATCACCGTCATGCACACCCACGATTTGGCTTCGTCACACCATAACCCAGGTTAGAACACTGTATATTCAAAATATGAAGAATTTGAATTGTGAGGCATGATAATCATGAATTCCTTTTAGCTCCATCTTCTGATTCGGAATCTCATTTTGCCGACATGCAACGCAATGAGATAATCCCTGGCATTGCATCTCAGCCACTTGTCAGCATCCCCACCTCGGCAACACAGCACCTCGGGCATCCAAAGAATCATGGTCATGCTAACCCCGATTTGGTTTCGTCACACCACAACACAGGTTAGAACACTGTATCTTGGCATAGCATCACCTCGGCATCGCCAAAGCATCTTGGCATGCTCCCCATCCTGGAATATACATCTCGGCATCAACCCAATTTGATTCGCTGCACCAGAGATTCAGGACCGAGATCAGTAATGATGATGAATTTGAAAACAAGCCCTGCACTTCATCATATCGTTGAAGACAGTTAACCAGAGGCCGGCATTTTGACGCTCACACATGAAAACCAGAGCATCCTGGAATTGGAGGGATGAAGGTATCCCGGTCATGCACACACAAAATGCCCTGGAATCCCAGCATTGGATCCTGGGGTATCCCGGTAAGGGATAAGTGAAGGTATCCCGGACATCATCGTCTCAGCCCCCAAGCCCTGACATTCACTTTTTTGAAGGCAAGTAGACTTGCCCTTTAACCTTGGCCATTTAACTCACTGGATAATAAACTTGCATAAGACAGAATATCGCCCCTTGCCTGCTCTTCGTCTTCGGGATTAGAAACGAGGAGTATTTCTCACCCTTTAGCAGGAACGATTTTTCATAATGAAAGCATTAAAACACATCGCAGAAGAAAACGTGGCCCGGACAATCACCGCCAACTCACCACTGCAAAAACCCTAAAGTCATTTTTATTTGGAAAGCCTTAACTGTCGGTCCGAGATATTTGCATCTTGGTCCTGATGGTGCCCAATAGGTCTGAGTTGTCATGGACGCTCACAAACCCTAACTGTCAATCTCCAGGATTATTGGTTTTGCAGTAGAGAATTGGAATCATTGACCATCTTTGGTAATGGGAATCAGAAATTTACCGATTCCCCACAGACGGCGCCAATGTTCTGTTGTAGAACATAAGTGTCTAGCCCTAGGTGGGCTGATATATTGATGTAGGATCAAATAGCTCTCTCCCAAGGTATCCATGGATGAGATACCTGAGAGAATCGGTGATCTCCGCGCACACATGAAGGCTTTCACCAAAGGGGGTGGGGTGTGTGCTCTGTGTGGCTGAATCGTAAAGGAGAGAGTTTAGAAGATGTGTACCTTTTAGGTTAACCTACTATATATAGAGGCTATCTTAGGGTTAGGGTTCGGACTTGTTGGGCCTCTTGTGCCTCCAAGCCCAAATGTATTGGATGTCTCCTGTTGGGCCACACTTATGACGAGCGTAATATTTGATTCCATAACAGTTATCATTTCCAATTTTTATGTATACAGAATAATAGTATTTGTTGCAGATGGAAGTTATTCCTTAGCTGTATTAATATTTTGTAACCTTTCTATTTCCATTCATAAATTATATTCTACTAATTTATATGAATTAAAAAATTAGCTATAATATTTGATATTTTTAAAATTACCCAACATTTTCAAAAACAATAATCTTAAATAATTGCAAAAGATTCTAATATAATTTTATTCATTATAATCCTCTCCCACTTTTACTCATGTTTTGCAACCAGGGCTCTTCACCATAATCGCAGGGCAATATATACACAACAACGATGGTATGGGAGGAAAAATTGCTTTAAAAAAATAATAACTTGAAAATAAAGATATAAAAGTTTCTAAAAGAGATAGATATATAAATAGAAAAGGAAGGAGGTAGAGAGAGTAGCCATAAATGTATTATAAACTATATGTTTGGTTCTCTGAATTTACCTATCTATATAATATTTTAATCATTTAATATAATATTTTGACAATTTGAAAGATGTGTTGCGATAATGTTGAAACTTGATGTCAGAATATATTTTTATTAAATTTTATTTTAGATATTTTTCAAATAAAAAATAAAATATTAAGATAAATGGCCCTCACGAGCTACCCATTTTGGTCCCCGATGTCATTTTTCGTCCTTAAACAAGAAAAAAGGTCCCTTTTAGTCCTTTTAGTCATTTTTTTGATTTTAATCCTCACAAATTTAGTCGTTTTAGTCCCTAAAAAGGACCAAATGACATTTTTTTACCAGTGAATGGGTAGCGCGTGTTATTCCAGGGACCCAAAAGGGTATTTACTCAAATATTAATATGTCAACATATAATTATAGAGTCGTCATTTGAATGCATTAAGTCGATATTTTTCAATAATGAGACCAATGATGCTAGCATTAGGAGACTAAAAATACACTAGATAATGTAAATTTAGAGGACTAAATGTATATTATAGTCAATTAATTTACTACTATATTTGTTACGGACCTAATCAAGGCCCAACGGCCAACCGGCCAACGCAGGGGGCAGTTCGCGCAAGGATCGCAGCTCCCTAACCGAAAGACCTAGTCACTAGGGTGGTTTGCTAGATCCTCGGACACGCCCAACGTGGGAGCCGGAGATCTAACCAACAAGGTACACTTTCTATATATACGTATAGGAGATACGCGGCCAAGGTACACAGTTCTAATCCCTAAACTATTCTAGATACTGTTACACAGTGCACACACCGCACCCCCTTTGGCGAAACGCCTGGTTGTGTACTGTGATCCACACTTCTCCTGCACGCTTGCCCAATAAGCTTACAGGAGGAGCACATCGATCCTAGATCAAACCCCCGGCCACTCACTAGGCCGGACATCTGAGTTCTATACCAGAACAGTGGCGCCGACCGTGGGGATTGGTAAACTTCAATTCCCGTGACCATGAGGATTAACACCCGTGCTTCAAGCCATAAGCTCCCTCCAAACCGGGATGCTTGCGATAATGAGGCGTATGGAAAACATGGACAAGCGTCATACCCTCCATTTCCAGCGGTGGGAGGAGCGGCAGAAGAAAGGGAACTCTTCTTACACCAGTGAGGACTGGGAAGATAAGACCTGGAAGGAGGACGAAGAAGACGACAGCTCGGGTCGTCAAAAGAGCATGCAGAAGATAGAAACTGACCAGAGTACAAAGCCGGCTTCCTCAGGCAAAAATTCCAAAAAGGAAAAGCCAAGTCGAAATGACAAGACACCAAGGTCTCCCCCAACCGGGTTCCAGCGGCGAAGGTATGTCAGCCAACTTCACAACAGCCCTTTTTCCGACGAAATCCTCAATGCCCATTTCCCACAGAAGCTAAATCTAACCGAGCTAACGAAGTATGACGGCACTCAAGACCCGACGACTCACTTGGAAGACCACATGGCAGTAAGAGGTCTGGAGGAGCCAATCGTTGCACGGATCTTTGCTGCAACCCTTAAAGGACCAGCATTGAAGTGGCTCCACACTCTCCCAGTGGGGTCAGTCCATAAATTTGAGGACTTGGCTGAGGCTTTCGAGTTGCACTTTGCGACTAGTAAACGGCAACCGAAGTCCCAATATTCTCTATCCAAGAGCAGGCAGCGACCCGGCGAGATGCTCCAAAGTTACCTGGATCGCTTTAAGCATGCGGCCCTGCAGGTGCGCGGATTACATGAGGACGTACACGTCCATTTATTGGTCGACGGCCTTGATAAAGAGTCCCTTTGGCTGAATCATTCTTGAAGGAACGGGCGAAAAATCTCAACGATTTCATAACTCGTTCAAAGAAATACCTCGAGTGGAAGCAGATCAGAGATAGAGATTACACGGAAGGTAGGAAAAGGGACCCCCGCAGAAGGGGCTCGGAGAACAAGAACCGCGGTGGGAAGTTTGATGCGAGAAGCAAGTATGATAAATACACAGCCATGAATGTGCCGCGGTCGCAAGTTTGGAAGGAAGTATCGACGATCGAGATGAAAAGGGTCGATCGACCTCGGCTATCCTACCGTAGATCCGGGGTAGACCAATCCAAATACTGTGCGTTTCACGACGGACGAGGTCATACCACGGACGAATATTACGAGCTCTGAGATGCTATTGAAAGGTTTATTCGTGAGGGCAAGCTTCAATAATATGTCATAGAACATCAAGGAAAGGGCGGCAAACGCAAGCCCAAGAGTCGCAGCAAGAGCCCTCCCCGAAAATACAAAAAACAGGATGACAAACGTAAGAAGCCGACTGAGGTTGATGACGAATTTTCGGAAACCGAATTCGACTGTAATGTGATAAGCGGAGCGATGGGCGAAGGCGGAGATACTATAAGCCAACGAAGGAAGTATCTGCGAGAAGTCCTCTCCGTGAGAGACCGGCCGAAGTTCAAAGAGTACCATAGGGACCATCTAGTTCGCCTTTGTATTTCACAAATGAGGATCTCAGGGACGTCGTCCCCGGACATCAAGATGGTCTGGTTATAACTGGGATACTGGTCAACTGCCGAGTCAAACGCATATTTGTGGATGCAGGTAGCTCAGCCGATATCCTCAGTTGGGAGGCGTTTAAACGAATGAGCCTGGATCAGGAGGATTTAAAGCCCTCTAAGACGGCCCTCATCGGGTTCAATGGAGAGCAGTCACACCCTAAGGGGTTTATCGACCTCCGTTTCACGCTGGAACTAGGGACGCTTTCGAGTCGAGAGAGTGCGGTTTATAGTGGCGAGATATTGTTTCACCATACAACATAATCCTGGGAGGCCAACTATACATAAATGGGACATGCTGGTATCCACCAAGCATCAAAAGCCCAAGATAGTAAGAAACCAGGGAACCGTGGTCACGGTTAAAGAAGACCAGAGAGAGTCCCGACAATGCTATTTCAAAACTATCAGAATTGGCGAGGGCGGACCTTCATCACAGCCGCAAGTCAAATACGCCGAGAAATGTTCAGATCATGTGGACCCGGAATCTCCTGACCTAGACGTAAATACAATTGAACTGGATCTTCGCGATGAAGACCCGCGCCCAGAACCAGATGGGGATTTGGAGGATCTAGTGTTGGGAGACCCCTCCAAAACCACAAAGATTGGAAAGCATTTACCCCCAGAGATTCGAGCCAGCCTCATTGATTTCCTTAGGAAGAACAGAGACGTCTTCGCCTGGAAGTCATCCGAGGTGCCGGGAATTGATCCTAGGTTTTGTTGTCACAAGTTGGAAGTCTATCCGGGATCGACTCCGGTATCCCAAAGAAAGAGGAACCACGGCCCGGAAAAGAGAAAAGCGCTGGAAACTCATGTTCAAGAGCTCTTGGAAGCCGGATTTATCCGCGAAATCCAATACACCACATGGCTATCCAACGTGGTCATGGTCAAAAAACCGAACGGAAAATGGAGGGTATGTACGGACTACACAAATCTGAATAAAGTCTGCCCCAAAAACTCATGCCCTATGCCTAACATAGACCAATTGGTTGACAATTCCTCGGGTTTCCAGCTCCTCTCCTTTATGGATGCCTACTCAGGGTATAATCAAATACCAATGCATCCGGAGGACCAAGAAAAAACGGCCTTCATCACAGAAAAGGCCAACTATTGTTACAACGTCATGCCTTTCAGACTGAAGAACGCAGGAGCTACGTATCAAAGGATGATGAACACGGTCTTCGCCGACCAGATCAGACGTAATGTGGAGGTCTACATAGATGACATGATTGTCAAGACCTTTGACCCGCTGCGTCCCCACAATGTGATTTGGAACAGACGTTTGGCAAACTCAGAACTTACCAAATCCGTCTGAACCCGGCCAAATGTGCCTTCGGTGTGCCAGCTGGAAAATTCTTGGGTTTCATGCTGACCAACCGAGGTATTGAGGCGAACCCGGACAAATGCCGAGCGGTAGTCGAGATGGAAGCTCCGAAGAGCAAAAAGAGGTTCAACAGGTTAAGCGGGAAGATTAGGCTGCTCTTACCGTATCCTGTCAAGATCGGCCGAGAAGGCCTTACCTTTGTTCAAGCTGCTGAAGAAGGAAGCCTCGATCGAATGGAATTCAAAGTGTGACGCAGCTTTCGATGGAATCAAACAGTGTTTGGCAAATCCGCCAGTCCTATCGAAGCCTGAACCCGGCGAGACCCTCTATCTATATTTGTCAATTGGCGGGGAAGCCGTCAGTGCTGCACTAGTAAGGGAGGCAGACCACAGCCAAATACCGGTGTATTTTGTTAGCAAGACCCTGCAGAACGCCGAAATTCGGTACCAGAAGTCGGAAAAAGTCGCATTCGCCTTACTCACCGCGGCTCGTCGATTGCGACCTTATTTTCAGGCCCATCACATTGTTGTTAGAACCAGCCAACCAATACGGAAAGTCCTGCACAAACCAGATTTGGCGGGAAGAATGACAAATTGGGCGATAGAATTGTCTGAATATGACATCACCTACGAAGCTCGCCATGCAATTAAGTCACAGGCTTTAGCCGACTTCGTCAGGGAGTTGACGCCAACCAGCTCGGCTGCCAGCGAGGTGGCTGACGAGTGGAAAGTATATGTCGACGGATCGTCGAATACCAAAGGCAGCGGAGCCGGAATCATCATTGAAAGCCCAGAAGGCGTTACGATTGAACACTCACTTCAGTTGAAGTTCCCAACTTCAAATAATCAAGCTGAGTACGAGGCACTGATAGCCGGACTCCAACAGGCAAAGGAGAACGGTGCCACAAGAGTTAAGGTTTTCACCGACTCGCAGCTTGTGGCGGCTCAAATTGAAGGAACTTATCAAGCAAAAGGCCCGCTGATGGCAAAATACCTTTTTAAGGCAAAGGAGGTAATGGCCGAGTTCGAGGAAGCAATTATTACCCACATCCCTAGAAGGGAGAATGTCAGAGCCGACATCCTTTGAAAATTGGCCAGTACCAAGAGCGCAGGCTGTTATCGGACGGTGGTTCAACAGAACCTCGAGGACCCGCTCTGCACCATGGCCATCTCGGTTGAAGCGGATTGGAAAAAGCCAATCGAAGATTATTTGGAGCGTGGCATCCTACCTGACGATGCCATGGAAGCCAAAAAATTGGTTCGGGAGGCTTCCAAATACACCATGGTGGAGGATCAGCTCTACCGGACAGGCCTACATTCCCCTATGTTGAGATGCTTGAACCCGAACGAGGCGGGTTATGCATTGTCCGAGATACATGAGGGAGCCAACGGCCAGCATATGGGCGCTAAAGCACTCACCAGAAAAACCTTGCGAGCGAGGTACTATTGGCCGACCATGGAACCTGACTCAAAGATCCTCGTTAAAACATGTGATAGCTGCCAGAAGCACTCAAGAGTAATTTGGTCGCCCCCGGCGGAACTCCATTTCATCTCGGCCCCTTGGCCTTTCTACAAATGGGGGATGGACATCCTAGGCCCATTTAAAACAGCGCCGGGTCAGCTACGATGGCTAATCGTCGCTGTCGACTACTTCACCAAATGGATCGAGGCCGAACCCCTCACCACGATTTCTTCGGCCCGCGTGCAAAGATTCTTTGAAGTTAGTATCATCACGCGATTCGGAGCCCCGGCCGAGGTAGTCACAGACAACGGAACTCAGTTCACAAGGATCGGATTCCGCGATATGATGTCCGAGTTCGGCATACAGCACCATTTCGCTTCCGTGGAACACCCGCAATCCAACGGTCAAGCGGAAGCCGCGAACAAGGTCATCCTAGATGGACTAAAGAAGCGCATGCTGGAAGCCGAAACCTCTTGGGCAGATCAATTACCCTATGTTCTTTGGGGTAACCGGACGACAACCTAATCCTCCACTCAAGAGACTCCTTACAGGTTGGCCTATGGTTGTGAATCCATGATTCCAGTCGAAATAGGTCTACCATCGTGGCGCAAGAGAAGCATCTTATCACAAGGAGAAGCGGCAAATAGTGAGGCATTGGCGGTCGAGTTAGATTTGGCCGATGAAGTCCGAGTTACGGCTCATTGCCGCGACATCGCTATGAAACAAACTGATCGCAGCTCGCTATAATAAGAAAGTTAGACCTCGGACATTTCAGTCAGGAAACCTGGTCCTCAGAAGGGCAGACATTGGGAACAGAAACACCAAGGATGGAAAGCTCGCTGCTAACTGGGACGGGCCCTATCGCATTCGGGAAACACTGGAAAAATGAGCTTATATTTTGGAAACCTTGGACGGGAACCCAATCAAGCGAACATGGAATGCGGACAAGTTAAGAACTTATTACAGTTAGGCTTAGCTTTTCCATCTTTAATCATTTCTTCTCTGCTCATTTCATTTAGCATTTGAATTCGAATGTTGGCCATATGGCTTTTCCCTTGTTAGCAATGCATTTGTTGAATAAAAGTGAGACTCTCATTCGAGATCATTTTAAATTCCAAACGTTGTTATCATCAAGTATTACTACTCATCCCAGCTTTTCAGTGGGAAAAAAGAAAAAAATGTCTCCAAAGAGCTATCGCAGCTTAGGCATCTTGCAAATTACTCCGGGATATCAAGAGGAATTGCCATGTCGACCCTGATCAGGTCAAAATACTCGGACGTTTTGGTGAAAAGCCGAACCCGGGTAGGTGACAGTTTCCCTTTATCCTAGGATGACCCGGTCGACAATCCCGGACCTATACGAGACAGTGGTAACACTGATCACTCAATATACTACGGTCTTAGGACCATACGAGCTCTCGCAGATTCTGCACATCTCATTATTGACCCTGGCCCGGTCATTTGCGATAACATATGTAAAAAAAATTCCTAGGTTCGGCTTATAGACTCTAAGTTGATAAAACAGGAAGTTAGTGTTTGCATCGAAGGACCAAATTGGCCAATTTGTCCAAAACAAAAGACCGGTCACAAACCCAGTTTGCACAAAATCTATGAAAAATGAAAATTTTTACAAAGGAGTTTGAATCAACTCCCAGGATTTGAAGTGTTCGCGGGATCCACAGTGGTCGAGGCTTCTTCCCCCTTCTCGGCCTCCCCTCCGGCGGCATCCTCATCGAGCCGGGTCTCAGAAGTAGCGGCGGACTCCACATATGGGACGAATTCACCATCCTCAACATAGGAGCGAAAATGGTAGCCCGCGGTGTTCAGCTCGACCCCAGGGTTCAAATGCCGGATTTGGGTCAAGGCATTCTGAAAAGCCTCCACCATGGATCCTTTCAGCATCATCCGTTGCCTCCGCCAGCGATGCCTTATTCAAATCAACTCCAGTGACCAACTCATCTATCTCTGCCTTCAGAGTATCCATCTCGGCCTTCAGCTGATTCTTCTCGGCTATGACGGAATCTAACTCTTGTTGGTCATCAGCTCGAGCTGCCTTAAGGGTCGATATAAGGATGTTCGCTTCCTTCAAGATATCCTTGGTTCTCTCCAACTCATCTTCCACCTTCTCAAGCTTGAGTTGGTTTCCTTGGAACTCGTTTGAAGCTATTTGCCATTGCTTCAGAGTATCCTCTTTCAGCCCTCGAACGTTTTAACAGATTCATTGCATCCGCATAGTTGTGGTGAAGGGTGAGAAAGGATTGAGTCAACCGGGCCGCCTTTAGAATATCGTTTCCAACGGTCTGGATATCTTGCACATTGACCTCCCACAATGGTACCGGTTCAACATATCGGCGAGGAGGGAAAAGCGCAACACTCAGCTCTTCGGTAATCCCTTTACTCCAGCAGTGGGAGCGGGGGATCAAGGTCGAGGGAGGAGATAGCATGTGAGTAGCAGGAACAGGAGAAGGATCAGCAGCTGGTGAACTAGATGGCGGTTGCATCACAGTAGCAGGGATGCTCGGGGGCGGAGATGTTCGATTCTCTTGACTCAGCTCCTTTTGGGCCGACACCGGCTTCTTCTGAATCAGTACCTCGGGTCCGGTCTTAGACTTCTTCGTGGCAGCAGCTTTAGAGGATGGACCAGCTGTAGACTTACTGATCGCAGGAGCCGACCTTTTCTTTCCCCTCACAGGTTCATCCTCTAGTATCCCGGTCAAATACGCTGGTCCTTTCATCTTTAGACCTGCAAAAACATCAAAACATCAGTGGATTGTAATTTAACGTTAATGACGGACTTAACGACAGTAAAGTTAGGAAACTCATACTCGCCCCCGTTCTCAGTTCGTCCCGGGTTTGGTTATCAGCCCGATATTGGGCCACCAAGGATCCAGCCCCAACGGTACCATTGGCCTTCACTTGAGCCAGTATGCTGTCAATCGCATTCTTCTCATGATCTTCCAAGTGGGACCGTTCTACCTTATAAGCTCCAATGGACACATCATGGTGATCCTTGTTCCAATATAAAGGAAATAGCCAATCAACGTCCGTAGAATCAGGACCGTCAAGGAACCAAGGTCTAACTCCAGACTTGGCAACCACTTTAAAAAACTCAGTCTTGAAGTGCTTAAAAGAATCCGAGACCGGGGTGAACAACTTCCTATTCACGACGCACTGAATGGAGGTCCAGCCTTTAAGCTCGGCTGCTTACCTTCCGGAGCGAGGAGTGTGGGGAGTAAAGAAGTAGAAAAACATGGATGTAGTACAGGGTAGACCTAAGCTCCCGCAAAACCACTCAAAAGCTATTAGGTATCCCCACCCATTGGGGTGCAACTGGGAGGGAGGTAAGCCTAAGAATTGGAGGATGGCTATCTGGAACCCGGGGAACGGAAAGCGAACACCGAGCCGGGTCATATATTCGCGATAGAAGAAGACAAAAGAGTTTTGACTACCCTCCCTAGCTGAGCAAATCGGCTCGTCGTCATCCGGGAGACAAACGTCATAGCTCTCACTCTTCTCTATTGGAAGCGTTTCAAGGTCGGTCATACTCAACGTCGAACGGTAAGACAGCGCCTCATGGTAACCCATGGGTATTTTCCCACCAAAGCCTCTGAGGGACTAACTGGCTTCGAATTACCAGACTCTGATTCCGCAGTATGGGAAGAGGACGACGAGGCCATAATACCTACCACAGAAAAAAAAATAAAACAAGATCAGAATTTGCCTAGCATACCTGATGTCAAAAAATGAAGGCATGTTTCCACTGCCAAGGGAAAATTAGACTCCAAATTGCAGGGATTGACGTTAGGGGAAGCCCCTGGGGAAGCGGGGGCAATGTTGTGACGACATGAAGCCAGAATCGAGTCGGCTGTAACGCAATCACCAAGTGAGATAAGGCGGGTACACTTATAGAGACAGTCGTACCACGGGCCGACGTAGTCATCCACCTCGGCCCTAGGGCTTGGTCTCCTTTGGATGCCATATTGGTTGATAGGTAAAGCCGGGAGAGGAGCACAATCACCATATCCCAAAGGACTCCGAGCCGGAGAAAAATTCACGGGAACTCCCGAACTTCCTCCAACCGATGGATTTCCTTCTTGAATCCTCACACCCTTGGACCCAGCGACTCTAGAAGCCTTTCTTGTGCTTCCACCATAATGTGCTTCCAACAAGGCGGCTTGCCTTTCTTGGGGAGAAAGTTGGTCACCCCAGAGCCACCGACGGGTCTTCGGCCTAACAGTCCGACGTAACTCTTCGACTTCCTCGGGGGTCATATCTTTCAAATCCTTCGACATGATAAATCACACTCCCAAAAGACGTGACAATCAAACCCAGAAAGGGGTAAGACTTGCTCCAGATAAAGGGGGATTTTAGAAATAAAGTTTGAAGTAAGGGATAATTACTCAGAAGACCACCTATGGGAGAAAGCTACCCAGAAACTCAAGCAAATGAAGACACAATCCAGGAAATATGCAACGTCGATGCTACGACGGGTTTGAATTTATAGCCAGAAACAGAGCGACAAAACTACAAAGGAGAACAGAATCATAGAAATAACCCGAAAAACAACAATACCTGTCTAAGAGATGGGAGGCCACTCAAAAATTGCAAAATAGGGACACAAGAGCAAATTTCCTCGCAGGAGCAGAAAATTGTGGTGGAGAGAAAACTCTTCAAACCAGATTGAGTAAAATGAGAAAATAGAAGACGCCCGGTGGGTATAGACTTTCGAAAACTCAACCGTCAGGGGCAAAAGCGCCTATTCATCCGTACAATAAAGATGACGTGACATGCGCATTTAATGCGCACTCTGCAGTCATTATTGCGCCTAAGGGCCGTAGCGGTTAGCACGCCCCCATTTCGGCTTCACGACAGTCGAGGGGCGCCAGTTGGCAAAAAGCAATGATAACCGAAGAAGAGGAATCGACGCGAAAGTAGTAAGTCACTCAGCTATCTAGCCCGGCTAGTGGGGACCCCTGCTACTTACTCCTTGTTGAGGTAAAATAAGCTTATGCGGCTAAGGGCGGATTAAGTGCGAAGGCGGATAAAGCAGTTAGCCAGCGTCGGCTACGAAAAGGAGCCTCGATATTACCATTCACGCGCATTCAATCCACGATAAGGCATGAGTAAGAAGCGAAAACAAGCTCTATATTGATGATTGATCGGGTTACACAATTTTATTACAAGAAAATAAGCTGCCCTACTCGTTTACAAAGACAGTTACAAAGGTCAAAGTGCAGAAAATTAGGTTGCATTCGTAAAGATCATTTATGAGACTTTAATTACAACAGGCGATGAACACCCAGATTTTTCCTCTAACCTAAGTAGCCGGAGTCGGGAGATTGGATATCTGGGATCCCAAGCGTCCACCAAGCTAAGTGGATGAAGACTGGCAAACACATTTGAAGGTGTGGCCACCTTTGCAGCAGCAGAGAGAGTCGTTCCCTCTTCCGAAAGCGGACCTTTCTTCCCCACATAGCTGGAACATTGGAAACCAAACCAAGTGGCGTTTTCTTTTTCAAGAAAGGAATAATGACTGTTGAAAAGGTTAAACATTAATTGTGCACGAAGACCTAGGGCGGCCGCAGGTGCCCAATAAATGCAAGAATTTGACTATATGACAACAGATAAGTAGTCGAACGGTCATCAAATTCCAGAACGACACTTGTCCCCACTTCACCACAAGTTTGTGGGGCAGCATCCATAGATAACGAAGACGGACCCCAGATAAGCTTAATAGGGTTATAATCCCGGCTCCGTGCAAGGACATCAATCCCGGCTTTTCAGTCGAGCGAAATGGTCTCTGCAAAGTTTATCGGCTTGGTCGCTTCCAAAACTGTAACCCGGCTCTTCAGTCAAGCGAAGCCTTCACCGAAAGCTTTCGCAACTCAGTCTCTTCCAAGACTTAGCCTGGTTACCAAAATTTTGTGAGGCCGCTAGTATCAGCCCTTGCTTATATTTTTGACAGTTAACGACCTATCAAGCAACAAGCTTTGGGGTTGTAACAAACAAACCCGGGGACTCAGAATTGATCTGGACGATCATACAAAGAAACAGACGAAGTTTCAAAGCAAATTAACCCGGACTACATGTCTGGGGGCAATTCAATCAGGACACAAGTAACTCCGGAGTTCTTTGAAACTCGGATAGACACTTTATCGAAGTTAAACGAGTGTTGAAAACTCTGATGCGATATCCAGAATCCATAACAGATCCAGCCCGGCAACCCAGAGACCTGGATTACCCGGCTGGGGGGCAATTATAATACTCAGTTGTCAATAACCGCGGTCAATGAAAAATCGAACAATCATTCGAAACAAGCAAACTAAGCAATTTGCACACATCCGTATTTCGGTCAAGCAAATAATTAATATCGGCTGCTCAAAGACCTGAACATCCGAGCTTGGGGGCAACTGTTATGGACCTAGTCAAGGCCCATCGGCCAACCGGCCAACGCAGGGGGCAGTCCGCGCAAGGATCGCAGCTCCCTAACCGAAAGACCTAGTCACTAGGGTGGTTTGCTAGATCCTCGGACACGCCCAACGTGGGAGCCAGAGATCTAACCAACAAGATACACTCTCTATATATACGTATAGGAGATACGCAGCCAAGGTACACAGTTCTAATCCCTAAACTATTCTAGATACTGTTACACAGTGTACACACTGCACCCGCTTTGGCGAAACGCCTGGTTGTGTACTGTGATCCACACTTCTCTTGCACGCTTGCCCAATAAGCTTACAGGAGGAGCACATCGATCCTAGATCAAACCCCCGGCCACTCACTAGGCCGAACATCTGAGTTCTATACCAGAACAATATTAGAAAAAAAAAATGCAGCAACATTTAATGCGGGGGTAAAATAGGAAGTTAATGATAAAATATTAATCACATGCTTATAATTATAATTATGACAAGAAAATTATTTTCTCTATGCTTTAATTTGTAAATGAGATCAAAGTTATATTCAACAACGGAATGAGTGTCTACTAGAACTCTCATACACATATATCTAAGTTAAAATCCTAAGGTGACATAAAATATTTTATAAAAGAATTATAATATTAAATAAATTATAACACACACACACGAGAAGATATTCACTTAAAATTAAGTTCAAGCACAATTTTTAATTTTTTCCTCTTAAATTCTAATCAAACTAGGCTAGGTAAGTTCAAGCACAACAAAAAATGCATGTATTTACAACAACATTTAAAAACCTGGATTTTAATTTCATACAAATAATATCAAAAAAGTCTCAAACCATTTACAACCGGAAATGCATGTATTTACAATAGGAAATGCATGTATTTACAACAAAAAGTCCCTTGGGACTTCTCTGTAATTTTATGATTTCAAGGGACTTTTTTATAACTTTTTTCCTTCCTTGGGACCTGAGCGTAATTTTTCCTAATTTTTATTACCCTTTTATCTTATATTTCCACTTAATTAAAGTTTTATAACCTTATTTCTTCAATTTTTTAAAATTTGACTCATAAAAGTTTTCTTTTTCCCTCCAAATCTCACACCAAAAAGCCCCTAGGCCTGCAATAAACTACACAAAAAAACAACTGAATGATCAAAAAAAAGTTATGTGTTAATTTGGAGAAGAGACGAAGTTCACATTAATCACTCGGCATTTGAACTTATGAAAAGCTTAAAGTTTTGACAATTTTTACTTGATGCCAGATTAAATTAAAGAATTTATTATGAGAAAATTAATTACAAAAAAAAAAAAAACATTGTAAGAAAATTGTACTCCATTCAATTTCTCAAATTAAACAAAGGGATTGCTAATTATGTATTTTAGTCAAATTAATTTTTTTATTTGTTTGAAAATGCAGCCCCGTAATTGGTTATAAAACCACGCCAGTTGGTCGTCTTCCTCAAATCCTTGCGCCATAGAGCTATCCATCTTTTCCATTGCCTCGATCATAAGACATCAATGGAGATTCAGATCCCATACTCCATCCTCTTCACCGTCCTTTGCTTCCTCTTCATGATTCAAAGACTTTCAGCGTATAAGAAATCCCTCAGAGCCCTACCCCCAGGACCATGGAAACTACCTCTCATAGGAAACCTTCACCAGATTGGGTCACTACCCCATCAATCTTTTAGAGACTTGGCAAACAAGTATGGACCATTAATGCACCTTCAGCTCGGCCACGTGTCCCACGTCATAGTCTCTTCGCCAGAAGTAGCCAAACAAGTCATGAAAACCCATGACACAATCTTCGCCAATAGACCCAAAATTATTGCTAGTGAAATTTTTGCTTATAATAGCACGGACGTCGTCTTCTCTCCTTATGGAAACTATTGGAGGCAACTTCGAAAGATCTGTAATTTGGAGCTTTTGTCTTCAAACAGAGTTCAGACATTCAGAAAAATAAGGGAAGAGGAAGTTTCTGCCTTAGTGAATGATATTTGTCATCATGTTGAATTTGGTTCCGTTGTGAATCTCACGCAGAAACTCTATCCACTCACAAACTCCATAATTGCTCGAGCTTTCTTCGGTAAAAAGACTGATAATGTTGAAGATGCTCTATTGGCAGTGATGTACGCGGTAGAAATTTTGAGTGGCTTATCGATTAGTGATCTCTATCCTTCGCTCAAGTTCCTTCGTACGATCAGTGGGACAAAAGCTAAAATTGAAAAGACGCATCAAGAACTTGATAGGGTATTAACCAATATCATCAATGATCACTTAGGAAAGAAGAACGGCGATATGGGAGGAGAAGGAGATAACGAAGAGGACCTCGTTGATGTTCTTCTTAGGATTCAGAAAGAGAATGACCTTGAAGTCCCCTTTACTCTCGACAACATCAAAGCCATTCTCCTGGTCAGTCTTAGTTTAATTAATCACTATATGTGTGTGTGTGTTTGTATGCATGATTTATATCCAATGTTTTCATGCTTAGTTGGTTATGATATTTATTATTATTTTTTATCAATACCTCATGCCGGTACATAATTTTGACTTTTGCTTGACTTGTTTTAATAGAGTATTCCAATTGCTTGTTTCGCATGTTGATCCACCTCCACAGCTTAGATTATTGAAATACCACCCCGAGCATTTATGCATAAATGCCCGACTTTAATTCAGAGACATATGTTTAATTATTTATTTACCATTTGAACATAATTACATACTTATATATGCCATTTGTCAAATCCTACAAGGACTAGGTTATTACTCCCTCTAGTCCCTAATATAAGAGCTAGATATATAAGGGGTTTATTTTGGTTCTAAATATGAGTTCTCAATCAACTTATAAAATTAATCATCACTACACATACGTTTGTATGTATGATTTATATCCAATGTTTCATGCTTAGTTGGTTATGAAATTTATTATTTTATTTATCAATACTGCTGGTACATAATTTTGACTTTTACGTGACTTGTTTTAATAGAGTATTTCAATTGCTTGCTTTCTATCCTTGTTTAATTCAGATAGATATGTTTAACTTTTTTTTTTACCATTTGAACACATATATACTTATCTTCCATTTGTCAATTACTACAAGGACTAGGTTATTACACCCTCTACTCCCTAATATAAGAGTCTGGACAATAATTTTATTTTCTTTCTAAATATAAGATCTCAATCCATTTTTCCCTCCAACTATACAAATTGTTTTCCTAAATTATCCTTATTCATTACATATATTAAGGTGCTACCCATAAAGGGTAATTCCAATGCATATGATTAACTATGGTATTTTAGTGAAACCAACACCCATTTATTATAACTAATTAAATCCACTAATTTCCTTAATATTTGCAAATTAGTTATCTAGCTCTTCTATTAAAGACTATATGTAGTAATTAATTGATCTGCAAAAACTATGAAGTCTTAGCTGCAATGAACCCGCTCCTAGACATAAACTTAATTAATATACATACTATTGACTTTTTATTAATCATGGCACTGATTCTTTTTCAGAACATGTTTGTTGGGGGAACTGAAACATCAGCAACAACGATAGACTGGGCAATGGCAGAAATGATGAAAAACCCAGAAATCAAGAAGAAGGCACAGCAAGAAGTACGGAGGGTCTATGGAAAAAAAGGATACGTGGATGAGTCACAACTTGATCAATTAAAATATGTAGCTTTAGTTATTCAAGAAACTCTTAGGTTACACCCACCTGCTGTGTTATTAGTTCCAAGAGAAAATAGTGAGAAATGCCAAATCAATGGCTATGAGATACCTCTCAAAACAAGAGTCATGGTCAATGTTTGGGCCATTGGAAGGCATCCTGGAATGAACCTGAGAAGTTTATGTTGGAATTTAATATTGTAACCGTCCATATTAATGTTCCAATTAATTCTATTTATGTCCCACATTATTACCGGTTTTGTAACCGTCCATTAATACCGTAACGGCCTAATTAATACGCAATAAGTGCGTATTGAATTCGTTTCCTTTTAGCTCTGCGATGGTCGAGGGAAACGAACGTGTGAAATTTGTCCGGTCCCCGAACCTGCTCGATTTTGAGGAAGCACACCATCTGCAGTTTCGAGAGAAGGATCGAAGAAATGAGACTCGGAGTCCATTTCTGTTTGCTTTGGCTTGGATTTGTTCTGTTTGGAGACTCGAGTTCGTCCTATTTGCTTCTGGAGACAAATCAATGGCGGGAGGTATTTGTGATCTCTTATTCAGTTTTCCGCATTGATCTATATGTTAATCCATGAATAACATGTTTAGATCGTTAAAGTATTCTAACATTTGGTATCAGAGCCATGATTCCTCTGCCTTGATTTTTGTTCGATGAAATTGTATGCATATATTAAAATCTGGGTTTTGATTTTCTGGATTTTTGATTTGAATATACGTATGCTTATTTCATCAAGAAATCAGATGTTTGGATTTTCGATCAATAATGGGTGCAATTTATTTTAATAATTATTATGAATTGCTCATGTGTGGCTTTTCTCGTGGGTTCTGTCTTGTGCTTCAAAGACTTCATGTAATTCTTTTCTTCATATAGCGACTGTGATTTTCACTATGCTTCTGCCTGTGCGAAATCTTTTCGAATTCGAAATTGCAATTGATTTTTGAATCCCTGTTTTTTGTTAATCTGGGTTTTTCAAACTTTAAGGCCTCTGGTTTCGATCTGGTTTCAACGGTGTTCATGGTCGTCACCGTCGGTTTTTCGTCGGAAAAAAAAAAAGGAACCAGAAACGCGATTTCGTTTTGGTTTAAAAATCAGATTTTTAGATCTTGATTTTCATATGGATCTTTGGGAGATTGTTCGAAATCATGTTTGAAATGTTTTTCCATGATTTTCGCCACGATTTTATTTTGTTTTCAAAACTCAAATTATTTGGATTTTGAGTAGATCCTTGTTAGAAAAATCTGTATTCAGCTTTTTCCGTGATCTCCGCCGTCAAAATCGTCGGATTTTGAGCCCTCCGATCGCCTGAAAACGCTGGAGATATCGCGGGTCGCGGCTGCAGGAACCAGGTTTAAACCGGGTCGCGGATCGGGTAGGGTTTCTAAAACGGGTAAAGAAGAAGCTTGAAACGCAGCGTTTCACTAATCAGGAAGACGGGCCAGACGTTTTGGGCCGAGAGAATTTTTTTTTTCTTGGCCCAGGCGATTTTTGCTTTCAGAATAAAAAGAAAAAAACGGTGAAGGCACCACCAGGATTCGAACAGGGAATCTGTTGGCGCTTGGGCGCCTTAAAGGGTGGCGGTGTGCCAGCTGAGCTACGCGCTCTCTTGTGTTTGATGTGTGCATTAATTAAATATAAATGATCTCTTGTTGGTAATTAAAATTTTCAAAATGTCAAGTATCTGTTCGAACTCGCGTTCCCTCGAACAGAGGGCCTTATCAGCGCCTTTGGCACCATTGAACTGAGAAGACACTTGTGTTTATTTCCAACATTTACTTATTTAACTGTTGTTTTTTAATTAATTTCCTTTTAAAAAATAAACGGTTTTTAAAGGGTCTGAGTGGATTCGAACCCACAGTCTTTTGGTCCAGAGTCTTAAGAGCAACCTCTGGACCATCCGGCTAAGTTGACCCTTGTGTCATTTTGATGGATTTTATATTTACATATAATTATTTTTATATTTAAATATAATAATCTAAAATTTAATTAAAATTGGAATTTCATGTGATTGTTAATATGCATTATATATTCTGTTTTTTTGCATGAATTAATTATTATTTAATTATACATGCAATATTAAGTTGAATAATATGCATAACATGAATATCCAATTTTATTTTAGTATTGCTTATAGTTTATTGCAATATTAAATATTAATGTTGAGTGATCTATATATTTTAATTAATTAGAGAATAGCCACAACATCTTTAATTAGTTAAAATTATATATTAAATTGCATGATCACATAATGACATTAGTTGTAATTAATCATATGTAATATAATAAATCTTATCCCACAGGAGCCCACATGCAAGTTGTATGTCAGTAGATTCACTATTTTCAACATGATTTACATTGGTAAAACATGATATGGTTTATTAGTCTCAAATCTTAATTTTTAAGCATGTATTTTTCTTAATTATGCAAAGACAACAACTGCGATTTTCTACGATATGAAAAACGAAATTCCCGAACTAAGGGGTGATAACTATAAGGTATGGAGAGAGAGTTCTTCTCCAATTAGGGTGGATGGATATAGATTATGCTATTAGGAAAGACGAACCACCTCCCATTACCGCAACCACTCTCCGGATCGGGTTGATCTTTATGAGAAATGGGAGCGATCTAATCGTCTCTCGCAATGTTCATAAAGACTCATATCTCTGCTGGTATTCGTGGTTCTGTCGAACGGCATGACAAAACAAGGCCACTTCAAAGGCGATTGATGATCAATTTCAGACTTCAGGCAAGGCACTTGCTAGCACCCTAATTATGAATTTTTCATCCCAAAGACTTACTACAGTCAAAGGTGTGCGTGAGCACATCATGCAAATGAGGGACATTGCAGCTCAACTAAAGCAACTTGAGGTTGACATGTCTGACTCTTTTCTCGTACACTACATTCTGAACGCCCTTCCACAGCAATATGGACCTTTCAAGATATCCTACAACACACATAAGGATAAATGGTCAATTAATGACACATTGACCATGTGTGTTCAGGAGGAGGGTAGGCTGAAAATGGAAATGGGAGAGAGTTCATTTATGACCACTGAGAAAAAGGGTCAGACTGAGAAAAAGGGTCAGACTCAAGCCAAAAAGAAGGGGAAAGGAAAAACACCACCCCAAGGTGGAATTAAGAAGGAATCCAAGTGTTTCTTACGTAAAAGAAGGGACACATGAAGAAGGATCGCTCTAAATTCCAGCAATGGCTTGAGAAGAAAGGTATGTCGGTCTCACTTGTATGTTATGAATCTAATATGGTTGATGACATTGATGGCACTTGGTGGGTTGACTGGGTTCTACAATCCATATTTCGAATACCTTGCGGGGTATGCAAAACCTAAGGAAGCCATTGGGAAGTGAACAATTCATCTACTCGGGTGGAAGGATTCGTTCGCATGTGGAGGCTGTAGGGACTTGCGGTTTAATCTTAAGTAGTGGCTTTGTTTTAAATTTGGAAAAGACCTTTTATGTTCCAAGTTTCTCTAGGAACTTGATTTACATTTCAAGACTTGTACGTTTGGATTATTCCTTTATGTTTTATAAGACATCTTTGGATTTGTTTTATAAATCAAATTTGATTGGGAATGGTACATTGTCTAATGGTCTTTATCCTATTTGCTTGAAAAATGATACTACTTATGATGCCATGCATGTTTCTGTTGGTTCGAAACGTAGTGTTATGAATGAGGATTCCTCTATGTTGTGGCACCGGAGATTGGGACATATCTCCATTCAGAGAATTGAAAGATTGGTGAAGGAAGGGGTACTTAGTACTGGACTTTATCGATTTTGAGACTTGTGTAGACCGCATAAAGGGAAAGCGGACTAACAAGTCAAAGAAAGGTGCTAAGAGGAGTACTTGAATTGTTAGAAATCATACATACGAGACATTTGTAGTCTGAAATGGACGCATATGGTCGAAATATTTCATCTCTTTTATTGATGATTACTCACGATACATGTATCTCTACATGCTTCATAACAAGCACGAAGCATTGGATGCCTTTAAGGTATTCAAATCTGAGGTAGAGAAACAATGTGGCAAACAAATTAAGATCGTGAGATCAGATAGAGGTGGTGAATATTATGGTAGATACACTATTAAACCGAGTTCCAACCAAGGCCGTCTCCAAGACGCCATTTGAGTCATTCAAGGGTTGGAAACCGAGTTTGCAACATGTACGCGTTTGGGGATGCCCGTCTCGAAGTCGAATATATAACCCACAAGAAAAGAAGCTGGACCCAAGGACCATTAGCGGATATTTCGTTGGATATGCCGAAAGGTCTAAGGGGTACAGATTTTACTGTCCATCTCATACCACTAGGTTTGTGGAATCAAGGAATGCCAAATTTCTTGAGAATGACTTGATTAGTGGGAGCGATCGATTCGAGACCTAGTTTCGAAAAGATCATTTAGATAGCCAACCTTCTACTTTAGGTCTTAGATTGGATGTCATACAACCAGTCATACAAGATCCACAACCGGCTGATGTTGATCCAGTAGATCAAGTTGTTAATGAGGAACAACCTGAAATTGAGGAACAACCTGAAATTGTTGAACAACAAGTTCCTCAAGAAGATGTTGAAACAACATTGAGAAGATCTACTAGACCAAGAAGATCAGCGATACCTAGTGAATATGTAGTGTATCTGCAAGAATCTGACTATAATGTAGGAGCTGAAAATGATCCTGGAACGTTTTCACAAGCCATGCACAGTAGAGATGCTGTATCATGGCATGATGCTATGGAAGATGAGATGAATTCTATGGCATCCAATAGAGTCTGGGATCTTGTTGAGTTGCCTAATGGGGCGAAGGCCATTGGTTGTAAATGGGTCTTCAAAACCAAAAGAGATTCATTAGGCAACCTTGACAGACATAAAGCAAGACTCGTAGCCAAAGGATTCACTCGAGAGAAGGAATCGATTACAAGGAGACATTTTCTCCGTATCTAAGAAAGATTCTCTTCGCATCGTTCTAGCATTGGTTGCACATTTTGATTTCGAGTTGCAACAAATGGATGTGAAAACGGCCTTTCTCAATGGAGAACTAGAGGAAGAGGTTTACATGAAACAACCAGAAGGATTTTCCTCTAGTGATGGTGAGCATTTGGTATGCAAGCTTAGAAAATCCATATATGGATTGAAACAAGCTTCCCGGCAATGGTATTTAAAATTTCATGATGTTATCTCTTCTTTCGGTTTTGTGGAGAACGCCATGGATGAATGTATATACCAGAAGGTCGAGTGGGAGCAAGATTTGTTTTCGATTCGTATGTGGATGATATTCTCGCTTGCAACCAATGATAAAGGCTTATTGCATGAAGTGAAACAATTCCTCTCCAAAAGCTTTGAAATGAAGGATATGGGAGTTGCATCTTATGTCATTGGCATTAAGATACAAAGAGACAGACATAGAGGTGTTCGGGTCCTGTCTCAAGAGACCTATATCAATAAAGTTTTGGAAAGATTTCGGATGAGGCATTGTGCACAAAGCGTAGCTCCCATTGTGAAAGGTGACAGTTCAATTTGAACCAAGTGCCCAAAGAATGATTTGGAAAGGGAACAAATGAAAAACATCCCTTATGCTTCAGCTGTAGGAAGCCTTATGTATGCTCAGGTCTGCACCAGCCTGATATTGCATTTGCTGTTGGAATGTTAGGAAGATATCAGAATAATCCAGGTATGGACCACTGGAAAGCTGTGAAGAAGGTGTTGAGATACCTTCAAGGAACTAAGGATTACGTGCTTAAATACGAACGGACAGACAATCTAGGAGTGATTGGTTACTCGATTCGACTTTCTTGGTTGCATTGACTCAAGAAAATCCACTTGGATACATTTTTATGCTAGCCGGTGGAGTTTGTGTCTTGGAGTAGCAAGAAGCAATCTTTGATTGCTACTTCTACGATGGAAGCCGAGTTCGTGTCTTGTTTTGAGGCTACTTCACATGGTGTATGGATGAAGGGGTTCATCCGTGGGCTTAGAATCATGGATTCAATTGCTAGGCCAATGAAGATATATTGCGACAATTAATTGCTGTGTTTATGGCTAAGAACAACAAAAGTGGTAGTCGAAGCAAACACATCGACATTAAGTATTTAGCCATAAGAGAACGTGTTAAACATCAAGTAGTGGTTGTTGAACACATTAGCACCGAGTTGATGATAGCAGATCCTTTAACAAAAGGCATGCCACCTATGAGGTTTATGGATCATGTAGAAAGAATGGGAATTAGTGCCCATCTTTGAATTTCATTTTGTATGATTTTCTTTCGTTGTAAGAACGTTGTTATTTTATGGAACCCCATTTGTGATGTTTTTCTCATTTCAGTTACGCGTACATTTATTTGTTTAAATTTGAGGAACATCATTAAGTTTGGACCTAGAATAAACGTAGGGTTTATTCATTAAGTTACTTGGGCATGGGAAACATAATGCCTTTGTGATACATGGAAGATATTACTCGCTTTAAGAGGACCTATCGCTATGATCCATGCATTTTGTTTCTCGAGGTATATACTTGAAGTATGTGGACCAAGTGGGAGAATGTTGGAATTTAATATTGTAACCGTCCATATTAATGTTCCAATTAATTCTATTTATGTCCCACATTATTACCGGTTTTGTAACCGTCCATTAATACCGTAACGGCCTAATTAATACGCAATAAGTGCGTATTGAATTCGTTTCCTTTTTAGCTCTGCGATGGTCGAGGAAAACGAACGTGTGAAATTTGTCCGGTCCCACGACTCTGCTCCGATTTTGAGGAAGCACACCATCTGCAGCTTCGAGAGAAGGATCGAAGGGCCGAGACTCGAGTCTGCTCTGCTTGCCGGCTTGGATTTGTTCTGTTTGGAGACTCGAGTTCGTCCTATTTGCTTCTGGAGACAAATCAATGGCGGGAGGTATTTGTGATCTCTTATTCAGTTTTCCGCATTGATCTATATGTTAATCCATGAATAACATGTTTAGATCGTTAAAGTATTCTAACAGTTTCAACCCGAGAGATTTATCGACAGTTCAATTGATTACAAAGGTACAAACTTTGAGTTTATCCCATTCGGCGCAGGAAGGAGGATATGTCCGGGAATATCGTTTGCTACACCAATTTTACTATTGGTGATTGCTAATCTGCTTTACCATTTTGACTGGAAGCTTCCTAATGGGGAAAAGCATGAACAAATGGACATGACTGAGAAATTTGCTGGTGCAGTAAAAAGAAAGAATAATCTTTGTTTAGTTCCCACCGTGTATTGCCCTTAGTTATGTTTCTTTATTTTGTGTTTGTGTGAGTCAATGATTCAGGTTATATGGCCTTTTAAATAGTAGCTACATTTTCTGTTACAATAATTGGTGATTGTTAATTGAGATCAGCATCCAGTATAGAGGGTGGTATTCAATAAATTGTAGTATTGTTTCCGGTGATCATGTTGTCAAGTGCTATCTTTGATAATATAAGACATATTTACTTAATTTAATTAAATCAATGAAGTTAGTTGAAACATCCTGTATTTCCTGTATTTTGAAGATATTAGATAAGGGTAAAATTTCCATTAGAAAGGTCTGATCCATATGAAAGAATGGGTTTAAGTTGATGGAGGACCAAACGAATAGTAATTAGAGGGAAATAATATGCAAAAAAGCCCAAAATAATCCCCAAAGTGGGCCTAAATGGGAAGCTACGTTTTTTGGTGGATTGGGCACAACTTTTGCTCACTTAAGCTCATTAGGCCTAGGGTTTTTATAACCTAACGGAGGACCTACGTTTCCCAAGAATTTCTAACCCTCTAGTAAGTATTCCTAACCCAAATATTTCTTTCTTCGGAATTCTTCGGATTCTTGGATCTAAGATAAGGTTTGGCGATTTTTGGGGAAAAACCATGTATAGCCTTCCTCCTTGAATTGAGGTGAGACTTTTGTCTCTTGGGCTAATCTAACATATTCAAAGATACTAGTTATCTTGTTTAGATTGCCTTTGTAAAATTTGTGTCGTAGCTTAATATTATGGATTACTCTAATTAACTCTATAGAAACTTTTTGGGTTGTTATGAGTTCTAATTTGATTCTCTAAGAGTGTATTTAAGGAGTCCAGACTCTAACTATTGAATTGTTAAAATTTTAACCCCAAGATGGTCTGGGAGTTCTAAAGACACCCAATAATAACATTTTATTGATTTTAGGGTACTCTTAGTTGCCTTGTGTAAATCTAGGGACTTTTAGAGAACTCTAGAGAATAGTGGGAAATTTTTAGGAGTTTTAGAGAGCTGAAAGGATTTTAATTAGAGTAAATAAAATATATTTTACTTTGTTAATTAACCTGGTTTTTTATTTATAACTCATAATAACTTGAGGAGCACTAGCTCGTGCATAGACTTTGTGGTAAACTTTTGGTAATTGTGGTACTCGAGGTGACCACATTCCTTCTTAGAGTATAGTTAACAAGTGTTCGCAGTCTTGCGAACTCATATATCTTATTATGTTTAACTATTGGGTTTTATATAAAATTTCCTTGTGTAACTATGATTTATATATATTTTATGATAACGAGAACATGATATGGTATAATTGTCATAACTGTTTATGATTGTGAAAAGTAGAACATGAGATTGATATATCGTGACCTAACGATATTTCACTTATATTATGTGTTCTGAGATAGCTGTGTAATTAAAGATAATTAATTATAAGGGGAGGAGCTTGATGAAGTTTAAGTATTGTTGTGCCACTTGTTACTCCACCATACGGTATACTATGGTTGGCTTTTATTGTCTCTAAGTGGTTAGCTGGGATTGTGGCACCTCATGGAATACAAGATGAGGGAATCCATGGTCCACTGTATGCTCTACAGTGCTTTGGTCGGTCTGTACCATACACCAAAAAGCTAGTAAGAGTTTCCAATCACAAGGGAGACTTAGCCCATGGATTCAAGCCGCTGGCGGATCAGAGGAGATAAGGCGGGAATTGAATAAATCAAGTTAATAAATGGATATTTACTCATATTAAATCTTTGATGTGGTATTGTCGATATTCATTGCTTTACTTATTGCGAATTGTCCACTTGGCACCCACAAGGACATAGTGATTATGTTCTAAGATAGGGTTTAGTTATTGAGATATCAATCTCTCTCTTTGCATAATTAATATTTTTCTAGTCAGAATGATAAGATAAGGCAAGGAGCTTCGGGAAAGGTGTTGGATTCGTAAACACTATCCTATGAGAATTGTGGTCTTTCCTTCATGTTTTTTGCCGCTAGGAACTTTATCTCATGTTCATTGATTTGATTTGGTTTAATTTGAGACTTGAACTAATTCGGTTGAGTTGAGTGCCAGAGGCCTGAAGCGGAGCTCCTTGTAATGTACTTGCTGTGAGGTCGGAGGCTTGGAGCTAAGCTCCCTATAACTTATAATTGTCACAAGGGCATGTTTATAGCTTTCTATGTGTGCTTTCCTTTTCTAACCATGTTAAGATTAAAAAAAAAAAAAAACGTTATGACATTTATAACCCCAACAGATTCGTGGTGAGTCATTTCCTTTTCTATCGAGGTTAACTTTTGAGAAGTTTTTTTAAATCTACACTAAACATGTTTTCGAGGGAGAATGTTACATTAGTTGAGTTAGTTAACATAACATATATTTTCTAAAACATTCTAGTCAATTATTTTAATTCTCTCGTTCTATGTCCTCCTTGATTATTATTATGCACTACTACAAAAAAAGGATATCACTTCCCTAAAGGATGTCCTTATTCTAAAAAGGGAAGTAAAAACTGAAGGCGGTGGCATTTTCGTAATTATATATTTGAAATTTGAGACTTAGGCATCCTAAATTATTTTTGGATGTCAAAAAAACCATTTTTAGCATTTTTGGCGTCCTAAAAGTTATTTTAGGATGCCAAAAATTAACACAAACCCATGATTTCTTATGAAGCAGCATTTTTGGCGTCCTAAAAGTTATTTTAGGACGCCAAAAATTAACACAAACCTAAGATTCTCTATATGTATGCGCTATTCTCTAGAGCTCCCTTAAAAAAAAAAACAGATTGAAAACTTACTCTCTATCTTCCCACCACACATGCTACACTCCCTATTCGTGCTCCCTCGATGTCGCTCGTCTATGTCGAAGCTCGCGATCTTGTTCTCCCTCCATCTCTGCTCCCTCGATCTCGCTCAACTTCCCTTTATCTCACTCGATCTCGCTTGGCCTCCCTTGATCTCGCTCGATCTGTGTCGAAGCTCCAAGCGCCGGCGATCTCGTGCTCCCTGTAACACCCTAAAATCCAACACCCAAAATCTTGGCCAAAACACTTGAAATATCTCTACCAAGGATAATCAACATCCAGATCATTAAAATACATAACTAATTCAATTCAAAATGTATTTTTTTTTTCAACATAAATTACTAAAATATTTAATAATAAAATACAAAGCGGAAGTCTTATAGTCATGGCAAATAGAATAACATAACATAAGTTCTAGGAGCACAACCGAGCCTTCAAGGCTCACTCCATAGGTTCTTCCCTTGCTCCCTACTTGAACAATCACCTGAAATTTTTAATATAGGGTGAGATTGACATCTCAAGAACTACTGAAAGTTTCTACCGTACACAAGTAAGTCACATGTGACAAAAAGTAGGAGCTGATTACATATATATTTGTATATACCATAATTTCATACAACATAAATTATCATGATGTCAATGTGAAACGCACTATTATACAATATGCAGTATGCAGCCTCCCTTATATCACCGTCCATCCTCAACCGCTGACTGGAGCCATAGGCTAACACATAGTCCAATAGGAACTCATCCATTTGACTGGATTGTCCCAAGCTCACCAAAACTTAAGATACACCCGGCCAAAGGTATAGAGCTTAAGCATGGACTATGGCTCCCTCCTTAAAAGAATACAACTAAGGAGGTGTCACATGTCCCACACTCCAATGCAATCCCGCCAAAGGAAAACATGGAAGAAGGGGCTCGACAAGTGTCATCCACTCTGTACGAGTGATGACATACCACGTGGTAAAAGATCTCAACATACAAATCCCTCCTTACTCCAACCCATCACAAATACAGCCGCCATGATAAATATGTTCAGTAATAATAAATCATGCTTCAAATGATATAAAATATCAATTTACAATACATACACATATACATATGATTCAGTCCTCTAATTTTTAAATAAAATATAGTTACTCACAATCACACACAATTTACAAGTGTAAGGAAGAATATTCAGAGTTACCTTGTTACTCTCTAATGTACAGGTAACACACACAAATGTCACTCCAAAGCTCTCAATGAGAGTCTGAAAAGTCACAATATAAATATCTATTAATATATTACTCATATTACTCTAAGGTTACTTTAAAGATACTCTAAATACTTAAAGCTAATATTACAAATACTCGTTTTTGTCCTACCAATTCAAATAGTAAAACATCATCTGAGAATTAAAAATAATAATGTTTACATGGGGGAAAAACACTCATTACAAGGTGGGGTCATGGAGGACTTAAACACTCAACCTCGTGCAGCGTACATCAAGAAAAAGAAGGTGCAGAGAGAGGTGGATATAATATATATATATATATATATATATATATATATATATATATAATGGTTTAAAAAACAAAAATGGTATGTGAGTAAATGTTGAGTCTGAGAGTGTATAGGCATAGGAATGGCCCCACGTATTGACCACCAACAAAATCAACTAAAAGAAAAAAAAATATAGTTTAGGAGTTTGTGGTATTGTGAAAAAGAGATAAAATACATGTGAGCGTCCTCACAGAAAACAAAAGCAAAAATGGAGATTATAAAGGGTTTAACAGTAAGATCTTAAAGAGTGATAGGAAATATATATATATATATATACACACACACACACGGTGAGGTCTTGCAGCATATAGATTATATTTTAACCACTCACACACATGATTGAGAGGGTCAAAATGGAAGAGAGAACAATATAAATAAATAAGTAAAAGTAAGAATATATGGAGAAGCTAAAAAGACGCCTATCAAATCGTAGGAGAGTGAGAAGCGAGTCAATTGAATGAACCTTCTTTTCTTTTAAATAATAAATCACAAAACAATTGCTAAAAGTGAGAGAGAATGAAGAGTAAGGTTGAGGAAAATGGCGGTATGACAAGAAAGAAGAGTGATAATGGATGAACAGTCTGGATTTGACAGTATATTATACTAACATACGGTGAACACAAAAGGTGATTTGCTGGACAAGACATAAGCTAACACAATGCAAATAGGGGGAAGCGAAATTTGAATAGTAGAATGAAAAAAAAAAAGAACCTGATACTTAGCAGGTGAGGCGCGGCGAGTAGGGTTTGAAGATACAGGGTGTTTAAATAGGGGTTCTAGGTTAGGGTTTTAGTAATATTTCTTTTAAATAAATAAATAATAATAAAATAACAATATCTGACAGCATTTCTTTTTTTTTTCGTTTATATTTTTAATTCCCATAATAAGGTATATTCACTCACACAACCATATATTTAGAAGAATTATTTTAAGGACGTATTTTCCTTTATTTATTTATTTATTTTTGAACTTGATTCTTCATTTTAAATTATTAATTTATTCTAACCCTTTGACTAAGTAAAACTTAAACTACAATTAACTCTAAGCCTTAAAATTTAAGGATGTTACAATTCTCCCCTCCTAAAAAGAATTTTGCCCCCAAAATTTGACTTACAGGCTAAAAGACATACCTATTACAAGCTAAAAGACATACCTAGTCAAACAAGTAAGGGTACTCCTGCCTCATCTTTTCCTCTGTCTCCCACGTGGCATCACCAGGCGTCATTCCTCTCCAAACAACCTTTACGAGTCTGATGGTCTTATTCCTTAACTTCTTATCCATAGCATCAACAATCCGCTCCGGTTCGGCTTTGTATGTCATATTATCTCTAAGTTCTATCTCCTCCACTTCAATAACATGGGTAGGGTCTGGCTGGTACTTCTTCAATTGTGATACATGGAAGACATCATGAAGATTCGCAAGTTGTGGGGGTAATGCGATTCTGTAAGCAACTGATCCCACCTTCTCTAAAATCTCATAGGGACCCATGAAACGAGGTGAAAGCTTCTTTGCTCGAATCGCTCTACCAATGCCCGTCATCGGTGTGACTCTGAGAAATACATGTTCGCCTTCCTTGAAGGCCAATGGTCGCCTTCTTCTATCGGCATAACTCTTCTGTCTGCTTTGGGCGGTGAGAAGTTTCTGTTGAATTATCTTAATCTTCTGAGTAGTTTCATCCACCAAATCCGGACCTAGTAAACTCCGTTCATTCAACTCTGTCCAACAAACAGAGATCTACACTTCCTTCCATACAAGGCCTCATAAGGTGCCATCTCGATGCTTGAGTGATAACTATTGTTATATGCAAACTCGCCAAAGGAAGGTGACTGTCCCAACTTCCTCGCTAGCTCAATTGCGCATGCTCGCAACATGTCTTCCGAGTTTGTATTGTCCTCTCGCCGCCCATCAGCTTGGGGATGATAAGCAGTACTAAACCGCAAACGAGTCCCCATAGCATCCTGCAATGCTCTCCAAAATTGTGATCTAAATCGTGGATCACGATCTGATACAATGCTCTTCGGTACCCCATGCAATCTGACGATCTCCTTCATATAGATTTTCGCTAGTCTCTCAAGAGAGTACTCTGCTGCGATTGCCAGGAAATGAGCTGACTTAGTCAATCTATCAACAATCACCCAAATGGCATTATGTCCAGACGTAGTTGGAGGAAGTCCCGTGATGAAGTCCATAGAGATGCTGTCCCATTTCCATTCTGGGATCTCCAAATTCAGAACAACTCGGAGGCTTTCGATGTTCAATTTTGACTTTCTGACAAGTTAAACAACGAGCAACAAACTCAGTCACATCTCCCTTCATGCCTCGCCACCACCAATTCCGCTTAAGATCATGATACATCTTGGTTGCTCCAGGGTGAATAGTGTATTTACTTCTATGAGCTTCTTCAAGCATGAGCTTTCTTATCTCTCCATCGTTAGATAGACACACTCTGCCTTTATACCTTAATATCCCGTCTTCACCAATCTCAAATTCTGACTCTTTTCCTTCTTCAATATCTTCTCTAACACCCAATAAATACTCATCCTCAAGCTGAGTGAATTTAATTTCTTTCCAAGTTGTACTTTCAATGGTTAATGCTTCCATGGTAGCAACTAGTCCCGACATTACATCAATAGATGTACTCTGCACATCTTCAAGCAATCTATGTTCCCTGACCATCAACTGGGCTGCATGGATTGACTTTCTGCTTAGGGCATCCGCTACAACATTTGCCTTTCCCCGATGATACTTTAACTCGTAGTCGTAATCCTTGAGAAACTCCATCCACCTCCTCTGCCGCATGTTAAGCTCTTTTTGGTCAAACAGATACTTTAGACTCTTATGGTCACTAAAAACCTCGAATTGTGAACCATAGAGATGGTGCCTCCAAATCTTCAAGGCAAATACTACCGCCGCCAACTCCAAGTCATGAGTAGGATAGTTCCCTTCATGTGGCCTCAACTGTCTGGAAGCATAAGCAACTGCCCTACCATTTTGCATTAGCACACACCCAAGACCCTTCTTGGAAGCATCTGTGTACAAAGTGAAATTCTGAGTAGGATCTGGAATTACAAGTACCGGTGCCGTAGTCAACTTAGTCTTCAAATCTTGAAAAGCTGCCTCACACTTCTCGTTCCATACGTACGGTTGGTCCTTTCTAGTTAACTTAGTTAGGGGCATGGCTATTTGTGAAAAGCCCTTAATAAATCTTCTCGTAATAGCCACCAATCCCGTAAAACTCCCGATCTCGGTGACACTCGCGGCCTTTCCCAATTCAACACCGCATCAATCTTATTGGGGTCAACCGACACCCTTCACTGATACGACATGGCCTAGGAATTTTACTTCCTTTAACCAAAATTCACACTTAGACAACTTCGCATAGAGCTTATGTTCTCTCAACACTCGCAACACAACTCGAGATGCTCTTTATGCTCTTCTTCATCCTTAGAATAGATAAGGATGTCATCAATAAAGACCACTACAAACCTATCCAAATAAGGCCTGAAGATTCTGTTCATGTAATCCATAAATACTACTGAGCATTAGTTAGCCCAAATGGCATAACAAGAAACTCATAGTGCCCATATCTAGTTCAATGCGCGGACATCTTCGCTCCGACCCTCAACCGGTGGTAACCCGATCTCAAATCAATCTTGGAGAATACAGATGCTCCGGTCAACTGATCAAGTAGATCATCGATCCTAGGCAAAGGATATTTGTTCTTTATGGTTGCCTTATTTAATTGGCGGTAATCAATGCATAGCCTAAGACTTCCATCTTTCTTCTTCACAAAAAGCACAGGCGATCCCCATGGGGATACGCTGGGCCTGATGAAACCCTTTTCCATCAACTCCTCAATCTGCTTTTTCAATTCTGCTAGTTCCGACGGAGACATCCGATAAGGAGCTTTAGAGATAGGCCCCGTCCCGGGTGCAAGATCAATAGAGAACTCTACTTCTCTCTCTGGGGGTAAACCTGTCATATCATCTGGAAATACTTCTGGAAATTCATTAACCACTTCAATGTCTTCCACCCCTCCTTCCACTTCTGCTTCAATGGAGAAAAACACCATGTACGCAAGACAACCCTTATGATTAGACTTTTCAACTTGTACTGTAGATAACAATTGTGGTTTACTAGGACTAGTAGAGTCAACCGAGAGAGAAATGGTCTTCCTCTTACAACCAAGGATGGCATCATTTGCCGACAACCAATCCATTCCCACTATCACATCAATACCCTTCATGGGTAAACAAACAAGGTCTATAGTTGAAGTCTTACCACTAAACTCAATTGTACAATTCTGGCAAGCATTAGAAGTTCTCACCGAAGCTCCCGCCTGTAGACACAATCATATCAAAAGGCAATTTACATATGCATAAATTCAATCGAGGCACACAAGCATAAGATATAAAAGAATGTGTAGCACCGTAATCAAATAAAGCTTCAATTTCAAAGCTTTGGAGTTTAATAATACCTTTAATAAGGTTTGGTGAAGTACCGCCTCGTGATGTGATAGTGCAAACACTCGCCCGATACCGGAGCTCTAGCATCATTGGCTCCTCGAGAGCCTTCCTCACAGAATCCAAGATGTGGCCTCGGCTTCCCACACTTGAAACAGACTGCACAATTTCCCGGTGCACTCTTCCACACTTAGCACACTTTTGGTTGTTAGTCGTGCTAGCAACAGAGTCGTGGATCCCTTATGAGAGTTCCGAGCTCCACTAAAATGACTCCTCCGAGGCCCACCGAAATGACTCCTCCGAGGCCCGCCGAAATGACTCCTTGGAGGTCCACCGCAATTATTTCTTGATGGCCGATCGAACCGCGTCCTCCCACCACCGAAGCTATGATTGTGCTTCTTAGTAATCCCCTATGGGTCTCATGGGAGGTGTAGCTCGGACCGGAATCCTTTCATTCTCTCAGCCTTCTTCTTCTCGCTTGCTTCGGCTATGGTGCGTAATTTGTCACACAACTCTTCAAAATCATCAATGCCATTAATGAATGGTGACAAAGCCGTCTTCAAATCCGGTCTAGCTCTCTATTAACCGAACACACATCCATTTTGAGTTGTTTTGCGAATATTTGCAAAACTTGGACAATTCTAGGAAGCGTGTAATGAATTCGTCTTCGTGTAACTCCTCTTGCCTGAAAGTGAGGAATTCAGTCCTTTTCTACTCGGAGGGAAGAGGGAAATAATACTTCTCAACCTTTTCCTTAAACTCCTCCCAAGTTAATTCAGTGTCATCATTACTTTTAGTGCTCTCCCACCATTCTTGAGCTGCTTTCTGCATTAGTTGCTCGGCAACTAGCACCTTCTGTTGTGAGCTGATCTCAATAACTTTAAAAATCTTTTCCAAACGCTTTAGCCACTCTAGTGCTTCAACCGGATCTAGCTTCCTTCGAACGTTGGGGAGAAAACTTCCGAATTTGTCCCAAACTTCAATATGAATGGAGGGAGTGTGGTACCGAGAATGGGAGCCGCTACCGCCTCCCGATTCAAGGCATACACGGCCGCCGCCTCTAGAATGATGATCATTGGAAGCATCATTATTAACGGGCTCTTCTCCTTATCACGATCACCTCCTTGACCTCTTCTTGCCGCTAGTTCTTCTTCATGCCTATTCACTTTTGCTCACATCCAGGACTGCGTCCCGTAACTCCAATAGGATGGCATTGGTATCCTGAGGAGGATGACTATTTTGGTGAGGACCGGGGGTTGAATTAGTCCTTCGAGTCCTCCCCATCCTCCTCCCCGTTGAAGAACACCAAAAGCACACTTATGTAAGAAACAAGTAACCTACCAAATTCTAAATCTACATAAAGGGAAGTGCTCATGTTATGGTATTTAATTTGCCATGATCTCTAAAAAGTTTAAAGAAAACATTTAGAAAACCAACAAAATAGCCACGGAATGTTTAGCTTTGATACCAAAATGTAACACCCTAAAATCCAACACCCAAAATCTTGGCCAAAACACTTGAAATATCTCTAACAAGGATAATCAACATCCAGATCATTAAAATACATAACTAATTCAATTCAAAATGTATTTTTTTTTCAACATAAATTACTAAAATATTTAATAATAAAATACAAAGCGGAAGTCTTATAGTCATGGCAAATAGAATAACATAACATAAGTTCTAGGAGCACAACCGAGCCTTCAAGGCTCACTCCATAGGTTCTTCCCCTTGCTCCCTACTTGAACAATCACCTGAAAATTTTTAATATAGGGTGAGATTGACATCTCAAGAACTACCGAAAGTTTCTACCGTACACAAGTAAGTCACATGTGACAAAAAGTAGGAGCTGATTACATATATATTTGTATATACCATAATTTCATACAACATAAATTATCATGATGTCAATGTGAAACGCACTATTATACAATATGCGTATGCAACCTCCTTATATCACCGTCCATCCTCAACCACGACTGGAGCCATAGGCTAACACATAGTCCAATAGGAACTCATCCATTTGACTGGATTGTCCCAAGCTCACCAAAACTTAAGATACACCCGCCAAAGGTATAGAGCTTAAGCATGGACTATGGCTCCTCCTTAAAAGAATACAACTAAGGAGGTGTCACATGTCCCACGGCTCCAATGCAATCCCGCCAAAGGAAAACATGGAAGAAGGGGCCTCGACAAGTGTCATCCACTCGTGCACAGAGTGATGACATACCACGTGGTAAAAGATCTCAACATACAAATCCCTCCTTACTCCAACCCATCACAAATACAACCGCCATGATAAATATGTTCAAGAATAATAAATCATGCTTCAAATGATATAAAATATCAATTTACAATACATACACATATACATATGATTCAGTCCTCTAATTTTTAAATAAAATATAGTTACTCACAATCACACACAATTTACAAGTGTAAGGAAGAATATTCAGAGTTACCTCGTTACTCTCTAATGTACAGTAACACACACAAATGTCACTCCAAAGCTCTCAATGAGAGTCCAAAAGTCACAATATAAATATCTATTAATATATTACTCATATTACTCTAAGGTTACTTTAAAGATACTCTAAATACTTAAAGCTAATATTACAAATACTCGCTTTGTCCTACCAATTCAAATAGTAAAACATCATCCGAGAATTAAAAATAATAATGTTTACATGGGGTAGAAAATTTAAGTTTAACAAATCTATATATATGACTGCATATTTACGTTGATAGGTCAAAGGAGAGCAACAACAGTACATGACATTTATTACCATATTATATATGTGTTATTAGGAAAACTTGAGAGAAACAAGTGAATAAAAACACTCATTACAAGGTGGGGTCATGGAGGACTTAAACACTCAACCCCGCTGCAACAGTACATCAAGAAAAAGAAGGTGCAGAGAGAGGTGGATATAATATATATATATATATATATATATATATATATATATATATATATAATGGTTTAAAAAACAAAAATGGTATGTGAGTAAATGTTGAGTCTGAGAGTGTATAGGCATAGGAATGGCCCCACGTATTGACCACCAACAAAATCAACTAAAAGAAAAAAAAATATAGTTTAGGAGTTTGTGGTATTGTGAAAAATAAATCACAAAACAATTGCTAAAAGTGAGAGAGAATGAAGAGTAAGGTTGAGGAAAATGGCGGTATGACAGTAAAGAAGAGTGATAATGGATGAACAATGCGGATTTGACAGTATATTATACTAACATACGGTGAACACAAAAGGTGATTTATTGGACAAGACATAAGCTAACACAATGCGATATGGGGAAGCGAAATTTGAATAGTAGAATGAAAAAAAGAACCCGATACTTAGCAAAGTGAGGCGCGGCAGTAGGGTTTGAAGATACAGGTGTTTAAATAGGGGTTCTAGGGTTAGGGTTTTAGTAATATTTCTTTTAAATAAATAAATAATAATAAAATAACAATATCTCGACAAAGATTTCTTTTTTTTTTCCTTTATATTTTTAATTCCCATAATAAGGTATATTCACTCACACAACCATATATTTAGAAGAATTATTTTAAGGACGTATTTTCCTTCATTTATTTATTTATTTTTGAACTTGATTCTTCATTTTAAATTATTAATTTATTCTAACCCTTTGACTAAGTAAAACTTAAACTACAATTAACTCTAAGCCTTAAAATTTAAGGATGTTACACTCCCTCCGTCCATGCTCCTCCGTCCGTGCTCTCTCGATCTCCCTCGATCTGTGTCTAGCGTGTGAAGCTCACCCTTGATCTGTGTCTAGCGTGCGAAGATCCGGTGAGAACTACTCTAAATCCATATTTCTAGATCTGTTCTTTTTTTGGGATTTTTTTCTGTGCCGTGCAGCTCTGATTCTCGTGGCTCTTCCCTCACCAGCTTTTTTGGATCTGGGTTGTTTTTTTTTCCTTTTCTTTTGATTGTTAGATCTAGAATTTTGGATATGTTAGTCTGATTGTTAGCTTTGAAATTTTTGGATCTGTATGTATTATGTATTATCTGTATCTGCTAATCCTAGATTAATTTTTGGATATGTATTATGTTACCACTAGTGGAAAAAAGGCTTTTAAGACCGGACAAAAAAGGTACATTAGGACCGGACCCGCGAGCAGTCTTGTTCCAGGCGGTATTAAAAGTCGACCTTTAAGACCGGACTTTTACACGGTCTTAAAGATTTTCTTTAAGACCGGACATTTTAAACCTTCGGTCTTAAAAGTCGTACTAAATAAATATCGACCGCTCTTAAAAGATCCAAATATTAAGACCGGACAAATATCAATCCGGTCCTAAAGATAGAGGACTCTAAGACCGGAGGACTAATTACCCTGGTCTTAAAAGATTGACTTTCAAGACCGAATTTTTCAATGGACCGGTCTTAAAAGACCAACTTTTAAGACCGGCTTAACACCTTTAAGAGCGGTGTTATATATACATCCGGTCTTAATATTTGAACATTTAAGAGCGTATTTTTATTTGCGGTCTAAATTTTCCCGTATTTTTCCCCCCGCTTGTTCTTCCCGATCAATATATATACACAAATCCACCATCCAAAACAGCACATAAAAATCGATATACTTTAAGCTACAAGCTATGAACATGAATAAATTGAATTGGGAAAAAGAATACAAATATTATCCACCATGAGTTATGTGGCCTCTTAATTAAGTCTAAAACAACTAAAGTAATTTATACAATAAGCTAACATATAACTAATTACAAAGGCAATGAGTTACAATACATGCGACGTAATTCAACATACAAATGTAGTCCAATATATTATTCACCATGCCTTCATTTGATTCCCACCCAACAACGTAACATGCATCCTCTTTTATAACATGCCCCTTTGAAACGGATCCCGCCACAAAAACAAAACAAGAACAAATTCATATTCAATGATGACATTGTTTAATTAAGAACATAGAAGGAATATAATAATAGTTAAAACCTTAAAGTTTTCTAAGAATTCTGCATATGAATATTAATTACCTTATGAATTGACACTTTTATAAAGTGATATCCTCCCATATCCCTTCTTGATGATCATTTCTTATGCCGGGTTCATTATCCGCTTCATCTTCTTCGTTCATGTCTTCCAAAACTTCTACTATTGACATCGACTAAAGTGAATCCTAGCCGATCGATCCGAACACCATTATTGACATTAACCCACTTGCATTTGAAGATGGGAAATCTAACTTTGACATAGTCCACCTCCCAAATCTCTTCAATAACCCCATAATATGGCATGACCGCCAATTTAGGCCTCTTGTCTTTCGAACCGGAGAAGTGCATAGATTCACCTCTAACATAACACCACTGTTCGACCGTGCTCCTATCATCTAGGGACTTCGTGTAAAATGTATAACCATTGATCACATACGAATTCCAACTTATGACATCAAACTCGGGACCACGTGCTAACCATTTCATTGTCTCGAAACACATTCAGATCCCTCGACCTTTTGTTTGAACCAGTTTGCAAAAGTTCATTATGCTCCCTAATCAACCTTTGTTCGGTCATTCGATGGTTCTCTTTCCTTACACCTCTTTATGTGCAGATATGCCGGCTTGAACTTCATCAACATTATTCAAGATGTATAAGTGGACTTGTGACAATTCATCGGATCCACACTCTTTACCGAAGCCCCACGTCTACCCCCTTCAAAGATGTCGACGGCGTTTTGGAAGCCCAATATGTCTTACTTTGGCCAAATAATTTTGACAAAATTCCATGGCCTCTTCAAACATATTTCGAACAATTGATGCTTCGACCGTACGCGTTCTTCACATACCCTTTTAGGAATTTCATAGATCTTTCAATAGGGTACATCCACCGTAAATGGATAGGGCCGCACAACTTTATCTCCTCACTAGATGAATAATGAGATGAACCATGATGTCAAAAATGAAGGAACAAAAAGCTTCTCAAGGTGGCACAAGATAAGATATCCTTCATTCTCCAATTCATCCAACTTTTCAATCTTGAAAACTTTACTACAAACCGCATTGAAGAAGAAACAAAGTCTAGTCAAAACGACCCGAAGATCATATTCGGCAATCCTCGAATAGCTACGGGAGTAGCTGTTGCATCAAGACATGACAGTCATGAGACTTTTGGCCTACTAATTTCAAGTCCTTCATCGAGACAAGCCTCTTAAAATTTGAAGAATACCCCGAGGGAACTTTTGTGCCATGTAAACACTCACAAAGCTTCGTTTCTCATCCTTAGACAAAGTATGAGAAGCCTGGGACAATAAGTTCTCTTCCCATATGGCCTTGGATGCAAGTCTTCGCGTATTCCCATTGCTTGCAAATCCAATCTTGCCTTCACACCATCCTTCGAACTACCTTGTATGTTGAGAAGCGTGCCCACAATACTATCACATACGTTCTTCTCCACATGCATGACATCAATACAGTGTCTCACATCAAGATTGCGCCAATAGGGAAGATCAAAGAATACAGATCTCTTCTTCCATATATTTGTTTCTTTTCTACTCTTTCCAGGCTTACCGAAGATGACACTAATATTTTTAACCTTTTCATACACTTGCTCCCCTGGTCCCGAAATCAACATAGACAACATGATGTACTTTCGTTTCATGCATAACATAGGAGATAAGTTGCAAACAATCGTGACTACGGGCCATGAGCTATGTATCTTGCTAAGGCTTCCATAGGGATTCATTCCATCCGTGCTAAGGGCAAGCCCGAGGTTCCTAGGTTCTTCGCCGAAGTTCGGAAATAATTGATCGATCTTCTTCCATTGAGAAGAATCGGCCGGATGTCGAAGCCGTCCATCCGAAATCCTCTCATCTCGCATGCCACCTCGATTTTTTGCATCATTTTCATTCGCAAACAACCGCTTGAACCTTGGTATGATTGGAAGATACCACAACACTTTTGCAGGCCCCTTATCTGACTTGTACCGTGGGGTTTCACATATCGGACAACTCTGCTTCTCTTCAAACTCTTTTCTATATAATACACAATCATTCGGGCATGCATGGATCTTTTTGTACTCCATCCCTAGTGGACAAAGTATCTTCTTAGCATCATAGTAGCGATGCGGCAACACGTTATCATCCGGAAGCATGTCCTTCAAAGCCTCAAGCAATTCTGAAAAACTCTTGTCGCTCCATCCATGACGTGCCTTCAAGCTTACCAATTTCAATACAGCGTTCAACAATTGGTATTTTTACACCCACGGTATAGCGGTGTCTCTGCATCACTGCACATATTACCATATGCATGTGATCGCTCAAAAGCCTCTTCTCCTACATCACGGATAATGTCCTCTATGCGATCATCCATATCCGTGTCATTATCATCAAAGGCCACTTCCCCATGTTGTTTCCCACTTGATGGCACTTGTTCACCATGCCATACCCATACCGTATAAGTCTTACAAAATCCGTGACAAATTAAATGTGTGCGTATAACTTCGTGACATAGTCGACACTCATTCAAACATTTTACACAAGGGCAATAATACTCCCCCCATCATCATGGGCATTTTGTTTAGCAAATTCTATAAATTCCCTAACCCCATTCTGATATTCAATACTCGTTCGTAAAACATCTATCCAACTGTGATCCATAGTAGAATTCCTATATATTATTTAGAAGAATTAAGAATTACTTTTGGTCATAAATGCATCACAATGAATCCAAGAACCAAAATAAATGCAAGACGAGGAAATTAAATGCAGGGGATGAAGGTCTTGTGGACTAACCTGTAGCATATGTGTTTGCTGAGTCGTCTTACTTCTCCGCTCACGAACGTTGATGTTGCAGACAAGACAGCAAAGCCGAGAGGGAAATTTCGAGTCGGAACCCGAGTATTCACTTTCGGCGCGACAAGAGTTCGAGAGAGGGAAATTTAATTTTTCCGCGACAAAGATACCTTATTTAGCTTTTTGGATTTTATTAATACCGGTTATTAATTAAATGTCCGGTCCTAAAGATACAACTAACATTTTAAGACCGGAGTTTTAAAATTATCCGGTCCTAAAATTTTATTAGACTTTTAAGTTTTAAGACCGGAGGTTTATAAAACATCCGGTCCTAAAATTCAAATTATCTTTAGATCCGTTACTTATAAAATAAAATGTCCGGTCTTAATGGCCTTCGTGATTGGTATATTAAATCAATAAAATAAATGATATTTTTTGGACAAAATTGGAGAATAAGTTTCTTTAATGAATTACTGGAGAAGAGCCAAAAATTCATACAGTGTTCTTAATGTTTCTTACATTACTTCGAATATATACACAACAACAAAAACACAAATGAAAAACAAGCTGAATATTATCATCCACAAGAATCGATCAACAACCTCGGCGATTTCGGCGTGAAGAGCATTAATTTCCCGCGGAGATCAGCAAGTTGTTGTCTTATTCTCTCCACCCGCAATATAAATGGATCATTACAGGAGTGCGGAGAGGGGTCGAGGTAGGCGCGCTGGGCCAACAGTTGGAGAGGGGATTACGAACATCTGCATGGCCAGCTTCAAGATGACGGTTGAACTTAGCAAGGAAAGGATCGGCAGAAGGATCGAGGGGGGTGCGGCATGAGCAATCTCTTCATCATCCGAAGAAATAACAATGGGTCCGACGACCCGAGAGTCTTCGAAAACAATACGACGCACCGTCGCCGGAGGAGGCGCACCATATAATGATCTAGCCATGGCACGAGAGCGAGGCGTGTATGCACCCCTACGAGCGCTTGCTTGTATCTAACCATGGTTTGAGGATTTGAGAAGTTGGGGCGAGAGCTAGGAAGTGAGGAGTTAACAAGGACAAAGAGGTAGTGTGTGGAGTATATAAAGACAGATGGCAGGAGAGATAAACATCGATGATGAATTCGTCATTTTACTTTTATACAAACTTTTAAGACCGGACTTTTATCTTATATCCGGTCCTAATTTTAATTCAATTACTTTTAAGACCGTCCTTTTATCACATATCCGGTCCTAAAACTCATTTAAGACCGATATATTACTTGGTATCCGGTCCTAAAACTAATTTTTAATTCAATTACTTTTAAGACCGTCCTTTTATCAAATATCCGGTCCTAAAACTCATTTAAGACCGATATATTACTTTGTATCCGGTCCTAAAACTCATTTATTTTTATATTTCATTTTATTTTTTTCAAGTAAAAATCTTTGGTTAAAAATATTACTTTTAAGAACGGATCTCACACAAGATCCGGTATTAAAAGTTCATTCTTTTCAAGAGTCCCTTCCCCATTGTTGAAATGAATTCGAGTCTCTTCGGCTTCCACATAAACTTCCCAACTAGGCGTCTCCTCGTATTCCGAGCAAATATGCGTCTCCTCGTTAATGTTTCCTAAGCGTTTCACATTCTTCAGATGGGTTCTCTATTTAAACCCGTTGTTACTTTCTTAACATTCATCTCCATCTCCTCCTAGAACCTCCACCGTATTGGCTTCTCCACCACGACGAGGTCCTCCTTCGGGCGAAATCCCGAGGCACCTCCATATCCTCCTCCGTTGCCTCCGAAACCGAACTTCGGCAGATGCCGGAGCACTGATAGCCCGCGTCGATCATATAGACCGAAGCTTGGGCAAACTGCTTCAGTCTATCACGCCGTCAACAACAAGCCGAAGCGGTACTCGACGCCAATGACGTTGAGTACCATATCTCTGATGACGACGTCTCCGACCATTCCCTCCCCCGACAACGATGGGGAGGATTAGAATTTTTAAGTTTTTTTTGTACTGCTGCCTTACGAGGCAGCAGAAAAAAAAATTATTAAATAAAATTTTTATTTCCCAATCGCCTTCCTTGTTTGTCTTTAACTTTATGTTCTTTTTTCTCCGACAACAAGAACAAACAAAACATTGTCCTATTCGTGGTGATCAATCTTAAAAATTTGCGTAATAAAGTTAACAGCTGCGACCATACAAAACAAAACAAAAAAACATTATTTACCTTTTTCGAATAAAAACAAACAGAGTGACGACTATTCTCAAGTTTGGACCATCCTTGTCTTCCCCTCTACTTTTCCGTATGTGATGAAAATTTTCGTGTCGTTTCGTTATCTTCTTTCTTTTTCCGACAAAAAGAAAAGGGACACCGATGACGTTCTTCACATCCGTAAAAGTTGAAACGAGAACAACGAAGCACAAAACTTGAGAAGAACGTCAGAAACATGGTTGCCTTGAACCCTAACGATATGTCTGAAAATCGAGTCACCAACTCTATTTAAATGAAGAATATTAGGACCGGACGTATAATAAATCCTCGGTCCTAAAAATTAAGCCTTATTTTAAAATTTAAAGTTAGGAGCGGACAACTAACAAATATACGGTCCTAAAGGTTTCGGCAATCTATTAAATAAAATGAAGACTTTTAAGACCTGACTACTAACAAATATACGGTCCTAATATTTTAGCCGTATATTTTCTATACTTTTAGGACCGGATATTTGACATACATACGGTCCTAAAAGTCTCTACCCATATTTTTTAGAATTAGACGAAGACTTTTAGGACCGGATATTTGTTAAATATACGGTCTTAAAATGGACGAAGACCTTTAGGACCGTACTATTAACAAATATACGGTCCTAAAAGTCTCTACCCAAATTTTTTATAATTAGACGAAGACTTTTAGGACCGGATATTTGTTAAATATACGGTCTTAAAATGGACGAAGACCTTTAGGACCGTACTTTTAACAAATATACGGTCCTAAAAGTCTCTACCCAAATTTTTTAGAATTAGACGAAGACTTTTAGGACCGTATATTTATTAAATATCCGGTCTCAAAATGGACGAAGACCTTTAGGACCGCACTTTTAACAAATATCCGGTCCTAAAAGTCGCGAAAACTTTTCAGAGCCTCATCTGGCTCATTTTCAACATCCGCCTGTACCTCAAATTTCAAGCACTAAATAGCTTTATCCACCATCCCATTCATTCAGAAACCCAAAATGGACACACACAAATTGTTCGAAAAAATAAACAAATTTATTATTGAATTACATTGCTATATTTACAAATGAATGAATTAGCTAGTCGAAAAAATAAACAAATGTACAGAAGGCTATTGTTGCTACAACATCATATATTATTTACAAATGAATTAATTTAGGACATTAATTATTGTCCTGACTTGGATTTTCTAAGACTAGTTTATACAGATATTCACAAAAAACCTCGCGTATGTGCTCGATTTCATCATCATCAAATGGCTCTTCACAGGAAAACTCTCGTAACATCAAAGACAAAAATGTAAATAACATATTATGTGCATATTTCATATGTAACATTAAGCCATCGTGATCGAATTCAGCCATAACATCTTACCCTTAAAGTGACTTTAGTGTTTCCTCCGTCACAATATCATATAAGTGTTTCATGACGTACGGGCCACATAAGTTCGATCCTTCCGGTTGCCGACGGGTCTAAAAATAACAATAAATATATATAAGAGCATATATAGCTTACAGACCAACTTCAGAAGGCAATTATGCCATGTCCAATTATGTACTAACCTTAATTTTGTGCCATTTAGGATCTGTGAGCTGAGCACCACGCTTTTTTTTACCTCAACACGGAAGGTCTTCATGGCACTATCATCAAAATCACAAATTTATCAGAAGAAGTAAAGTACTCAAATGATATATATATATGTAGCATAATTATATTAAGTGAATTGCGACAAGTATATATGTACCCGAGCCAAGGTGGAAACAAGTACACCTTTCTTTGCACTTTACACAACCTATTTGATATGTACTCTGTCTCAATTCCAGAGGTAGTGTTGTGCTTGCATACACTGGGCACAAGAATCCAAAATCCGAAATTCTCGCCCTGTTGAACAGGTTTCTCGTGCATGCACCTACAAGAATGACATCGATGAGGGAATTAGTATATATGTATATATGTGTGTCTAAACGGTGCATTTCAATTATGTAATCAAGGAAGAAGATACTTACTTCATAAATATTTGAACACATGGACTAGTAACCTCCTTTCTAGAAGCGGCATGGACTCTACATCTTCATTATCAATGTAAACCGGTCCAGGATGAGGGAGGCCTATTACTTCATCGACAGCCACGATTTATCTTTAAACCATTTTTGGGCTACCAAATCTTGTATTTTTTCCTTGGCCGTCAAGTTAGCAGTAGGGGTGGAGCTTGAGGAGGGGGTGGAGCTTGAGGAGGGGATGGAGATTGAGGAGGGGGTGAAGCTTGATGAGGGGGTGGAGCTTGAGGAGGAGTAGAGACATCTACAAGCTTCACTGGCCAAGAGATGAAGGTTCCCTTGACATCACTCACAACCTTCACTCATCGGTTGGGAGAGGGACAGTGCATCAAAGATCACCTCTTCAACCGACACTCGACTTCATCATCGCCCATTTGTTCGTGGTGTACAGTTGATCCCAAGTTGTGGACAGTCCCTTTAGCAACCAATTGTCTATGACCATCACGATCCTCCACATACAGATGACAAGGTTGCTCTGACTGTCCAACAATGCAGCTCCCTCTAGTGCTCTGCTGCTGCATAGGTGCAGCTAAAGGTGTCAAGGGATCCACACTGGTCTCTGGCCGAGAGCTCATCAGGAGGAACTTCATTTTATCCATCTCCTCCTTCATCTTGCTCATCTCAGATTGAAACATCCTCAATGTAGCATCTTTCGCCGATTCCTCACTTAATTTGGCCGCGTCGATCCATCTCCTCCCGGGTAACCATACTTTGTCTGTGGCGTTTGGATTTATCAAAGTATTGCTTTAGGCCTACCCGTCCTCCAATCCCCCTTACACGCCCCGAGTGATCTGGTTTTTCGGTCGCAATGGTCAGAACATCATTCCTCCCGTCCAATGCAAAAGATCCCTCTGCTTCTTTCTTTTTAAGATCTTCCTGTGAGATACGAGATAACGAGAAGCTTAGTGATGAAACATGTTTAGTAAGTAAAAATAACAATATCGATACTTACAATTCGTTCAGCAACTACACGAGTTTTTCACTCGTGTAGGTGCCGCTTGGCTTTTGCCGAATATACAACCACGGCTCCTCGCGACGTATTGAAGATGGCGGTGGTCAACTATCGTAGAAGGATTGGATTCAGCTTCATCTTCCAATATCTTCTGTTTGGCTGCCATCAAATCTTTTTTCGGCCTTTTCATATCCGCCGCGAGAAGCCTGTGTGGGCAATCATTCTTTCTCCCAATCTCTGATATTTTTCCCTTATTTTACGTGAATCGGGATTGAAAACAACTATATATCAATTATGAATTCCAGCCATGTCACTAACGAAATTAGAGAACTTCTGCTTGATATGAACGTCAAACATTAGTCAAATTGACTTCATCAAGTTTCAACATTTTACTTAAGGAAGATGTAGCATTGTAGAAGAAATTGGGAAAACCAAAGGAAAGGGAGTTACAGAAATGCTGCCAACTCGGTCAATTCATTCATTCATCATAAATGGTTCCTACACATATTAGAATAACTAACTAACTAACAAAGAACGTCTAACCATGGCCATTACACGGTTTACATATCAAACTTGCATGGAACTAGGACATGCTCCTCTCATGCGGGACAAAGGCAGCAAATGTATACTTCTATTCACACACCAAACCATTTAACTAACAGGATTAGATGTACACAATAACATTCACATATCCTCACAAAGTTAATAAGCAAACAAAAGTGCAAACAAAACTAAATATAACTCACCGAGCTTTAGAGTGGTCCGCTTCGAACAAATTGTTGCCAAGTTTGTTCATCAAGAAATTTGTACTTGTCCCGGGGTTGATGGTCGCTTCTCTCGGCAAAAATATAAGTGTTAGCCGAAAGGTCTTAAACTTCCTGAACCGCTCAGCACAATAAGACAATGTTGAGTCTTTCAACTTCTCAGACTCAGGGACGGTGAATGTAAGCCGGATAGTGTCCCACATAGGATCCTTTATTGTTTTTTGGTCCACATTTTTCCACTCATCAGTCAAAATGCTAACCTTGCTGCGTACTAGAGCGCCGACAAAACTAGTATATGTGCTTCAAATTTTCATCAAAATGAATCTCGAGCTTCGTCCCAGAATTCCGACTAAGGGATACTTCCATCATTCGTGTGCCGCTTCTACCACGGCGTGCACGGCGCTGAGGAGGCTCAATGTGAGATGAAGAGGGTTCGTTTGTCCGACCCTCCCCAGTCAAACAAGTATCTGGAGTTTCAAGAACACGAGTGGAATCGTTTTCACGAGTTCATTTTCAAGACAAGTAAGAGAGGAATGCCTGAGAAAATGAGGGAGTAACAGAGGCTAACGGTACGCGGGGCGAGGAAGAGAGGTAATGGAACATGAAGGGTTTCGCAACGTGAACAGGGGTTCTTCAGTGAGAGTGTGAGAGTGACAAAAGCTTCCGCGTGAAGTTAACGTTTGGCGCTTCATTTTTAAGACCGGACAAATACACATATACGGTCTTAAAAGATAACCTTTAAGACCGATCTCTATATATGTCCGGTCTTAAAATTAATTAATTTTTATTCAAACTTTAGTACCGGCCAAATTTTTGTTCGTTCTTAAAAGTCTAACTTTTAAGACCGGTCATTCTGTAACTATGGTCTTAACATTTATTACCTTTTTATTTAAACTTTAGTACCGGACAAATTTTAAGTTCGGTCTTAAAAATCAAAGTTTTAAGACCGGCTTTTATATATGTTCGGTCTTAAAACTTTAATACCTTTATATTTATATTTTTCCGTATTATTTTGGAGTGTAGAAAATATAAGTCGCCTTGATGAGATTTCTCCATAAAAGTATTTGATATTTCAATTTTTTTATTAACATTTTTAAGACCGGTTGTTATTTTAACAGTGCGGATAAGATCTATGAAAAATTGATCGAATAAGAAGTTCTTTATATTTACAAATATGCCACCGGTCACAGATTTAGGACCGGTCGATACTTAGTCCGGTCTTAATGAGGCGTCCTTCATTGTGTAAGAAGTTCTTTTTATTTACAAAACTGCCACGGTCACACAATTATCCGCTCCAAATGAGGCAGTCTTAAAGCCCTTTTTTGCACTAGTGTACTTAGCTCTATAGCGAGTTCTGGTTCTTCCTCCCTCCATCTTCACACAAGCTTTTGGAATTTTGTGGGGTCTTTTTTAAAAAGAAAAAAGAAAAGAAAAACGACTTGTGGCGTCCCAAAACCTTATTTGGGACACTTTAAATGCTGTTTATGGCGTCCCAAAATTAAGTTCGGGACGCCTTAATTGCGACTTATGGCATTCCAAGAAAAAAATTGGGACGCCTTAACTGCTACTTTAAGGCATCCTTATTTTTTCTTGGGACGTCGTAAGTATGACGTCCCCTAGATAGATGTCCCTAGAAAAAGGGGATGTTAATTGGGTCAAATTTAGGACATTAAAAACTCTTTTTGTAGTAGTGATGAGAGCATTAATTGGGGTAGATTAAGAAAAGATTGACCAATATGAAAACTATATCCTATATTTAGGACCAAAATCAAATATCTAAATATGTCTTATATTAAGGACCGGTATCTAATTTATAGAAACTTCTTTGGTTACATCCCTTTGTATGTGATACATTTTTTTTTGTTAATATGACATGAAGCTTAACTCTAATTTCAAACTTTGCTCACATAAAGTGTCATCTTTAAATAATCTTTAGAAGAGACACATTTTCCTCTTATAATGAAATGTTGGCCTATTGAAGCTAGCTCATTTTTATTCTTTGCTTCAATTATGATGTTCATGTGGTTCATCATGTGATAAGTTATTTATTTTTAAATAATTAATACCCTTTAATTATTTTGGCCATTGGGCACATTTCTTAACAAGTAATACTCTACTTTTATATGGTTATATTGGTTTTGAAACTTGGACCGGACCGACTGGTTTGGGCCAATAACTGACCACCCAGCTACTTGTTCGGTCCAGTTGATACCAAGACTTGGCAAGGATCTGACCCGAGGTAACCGGCGTGAATCAGCTCAACTCAAGAGTAACTCGTATAACTCGTTGGGTTGGGCGGGTTACCGAATCACGTTTTACTTGCCTGAAACCTCAGGAACACCGGTGAGAAGAAGTTTCAAGAAAATGAGAAGAAAGGAGAAAGAGAAGAGATGGAAGATAATAAGGAGATACAACTTACCAAAAAATTCTTGAAAAATCAGAGTAAAGAATGAAGTAGGAAAGGTTTTAGAGTAGAAAATGTGGAAGTAAGAGATAAAGAAAGATATTAGAAGATTCAATGCGACTATCTGATTGATATAAAAAGTTTGAATATTTAAGTAATATATATTATCATTCTATAAAAACTTGTTTTAATTTAAATGCATTGTATCAATACTACTGTTGCTTTTTTCAGCAAAGAAGAACAAGAAGATTACAATATTATATTACAGTTTGTTTAGGTATGCATTTGATTTAATCTGACCCGCAATCTATTTAATATAGGACACTTTTCTTGTTGAGTACACCAGTGGTCCCTTTTGAGTCGTACTAGCTAAAGTTGAAGATATGTAATAAAATGTAATTGCGTTCAATATCCAAATTCAAATTGAATGTTAAACTGATTTTCTAATAAAAGTATCTGTTGCATACTTGCACATGCATGTTTAATTAGTTTTCCCTTGCTTCCAACGCATGTCTAGATTTCCTAAACCATAGCATTTGATAGTGATATATGTAACAGTTGATCAATTGTTTGACCCTAGCATTCAAAGAAAAACATAAGTGTCAATTTGATTATTCTACCACCCATAGCATTAGGTCTTAGACTAGTCTACCTTGAAAATAAATCAGCATTAATTTAATTTGCTTTCCCAAAATTCCGAATAAAATGGTAACTGAAGAAATTATAATAAAGTGATGCAATGTTCAGGTAGTGGTTATGCTTTCCACTTTTAATCTAACCAAAAAAGACAAAATAATTTTAAAAAAAATCATGCGTAATATAATTATTCGGAAATACTAAAATTATGTTTATTCTATTTTAAAATTCTTTAAAAATACTAAAATATCAATACAATCCTAACCAATCACATCAATCAAAATTCACAAGTTTAAATAAACTTGAATAAAGATGATAAAGTTGCAATATAAAATAATTATGATTTGATCTTTATCAATAAAATATTTATATAAACATATTATGATAATGTAATATGATCATAAATTAAGTGCTCAGGATAAAATATGCGTACCTTATTTGTTTTTAAAATGTTTTGGAATTTAACAATATAATGTACTGATTGTCATTTTTGCCCCAAAATTATTCGTGAAGAGGCTGTGACTATCCAAAAACTTTTTTAGCTTAATGTAGTCCCGAAAAGTGTTAATATGTAGAAGTAGGGTGACATTGCTCCATTTTTAACTCTTTTCTGATAAAATCATGTGAGAAAAAAAATTCCAGATACTTACAGCTCCTTTATGAAAAGTTCCACGGCAAAAATGACCCTGAACTCTTCAACAATAGATGCTTATATATGATTGATAATAAATAAAAGAAAAACAATTATAAAAATTAACATTGGCTACTTTCACCATAATTTTATAAAAACACCACTGTATACAATAATAAATAAGAGCAAAAGTCTCCGTGCAACGTTTTTGCTTCTGCAAATAATTAGAAAACTCAAACATTATATTGATTTAAGAGAGGTGAACGCAAAGATAAATGAGAGAAATGTCATGACTAGATAGAAAGACGTTTTATTATTGAAGTATGGCTTCATTGAAAAAAGGGTTAAGTTGCATTTTCTTAGGTGAATAAGAGGTTAAGTTGCATTTAGACTCCTAAAGGTTTTTTTAGCGGCATTCAAAATGTCTTAATATTATATTTTGTGCATTGATTATTTTTAAATATATTTTCAGTTGCTTTCAAATCATAGAGTAATTTTTTGTGTATTCAATACTAAATTTTTGGGCTCATTGGATTTAGAAAATACTTTAAGGGTGCAATTACAACAAGAATTCTTTAGAATATAGAATGTTATTGGAAAAATACTCTATCATGCTGGAAGCACAAAAAATTAATTAAAATTGTAAATTCAAATTGTTAGTTTCTAAAGAGAAGTAATGAAATTAAAATCATTGTAGCACAAGTACAAATTGTTTAGAACTCGCGGTGCCCCCACACGTCGGATCCCTTTGATCAGATCTCCCCTAGGTCTAGTTGAGGAGAGAGGAAATGGATAATAAATATACAAGGGCATTGAGGTAAATTTCTGAAATTTAGAAATCCCTAGTAGTCCTCTTAGCTTGAATAAGAATTTGATAAAAGTAGAGGCCTGAATTTAAATTTTGATATTTCAACTATATTTAATTAGAATTTTTCCAAATGAAAATGGCCTAGCTTTTTATTTCTTTTATTTTGTTCTAAGAATATGTATCAGACAGTATTACTTTCAATGAGAACAAACTAAACCCTGCAACAACAAGACTAATAGAAATTTAAATATGATTTTGAAATGAACAATCGTATAATATATGGAGAAATAATGTTACTCTCACGGTTTTGTAACCTAATCCTTAAAGGTTAACCCTTTATAATTCAGTCATATGTAGTTTTAACTATTTAAAATTTTAGTCCCAAAATTTCATGAAATATAAATTTTTTTTTCTAAAATACATGCACTAATATTTTAATGTTTAATCGGTTAAACTGTAGGGACATAATTATTACCTCAAGTCAAAGTTCATGGAGTGTGTAACAACCCAATTTCCAAAAGCAGTATTTTTTTTTTAAGACATCATTTTAAATAATCAGAGTAGAGCATCGGAGCATTGAGTAACTGATATGTACATATAAAATGCCGTAAGTCTGGCTGGATAGAACAACGGTACAAAAACCCATGTGGTTCAAAGGTAATATACAACAGAAAGAAATCTTCAACCGAATCTTCTACGTGGCTCGCTTGCTTCTCTTCTCGGCCCTCAGGTCCTCCGAACCACGAAGCTATAGGCGAGATCCAATTTAGCGCATTGGATATCAGGTAACGGTTAACCTCATGCTTATAAACAGTATATGTCCAACAGGTATTGCAAATTTTACAACATCGATCAAGCCGGTACATGATCATTAAATAACAACATAAAACTGTAATAGTGATCTAAGTACGATACCTTAATCACAGTGTGTCTAAGTACGGTTCCATAGACACGATGCATCTAAGTACGGTTCCATAGACACGGTGTATCTAAGTACGGTTCCATAGACACGGAGTATCTAAGTACGATTCCTTAGACACGGTGCATGTAGCACCGAATAGAATGGCAGGTAAGTGTCTATCATGGGGGGCCTCACCGACTTTACGGCGACTAAATGGCACACCCACATAGACTAGCCTTGCCTTCGGCACCAAACTATTCACATAACATATTATCACATATAATCGTTCAATAATCATCAGAGCTAGTGTTACAGTACGCGAACGTACCTCCGTTGACGAATGTCGGCAATTCTGGCAAAAGCGGCACGTTTTACGAAAAAATAAACGTCCAACGGCGACACGTCGGACGGCGTAACGGCAGCGAGATCAAAGTTTCGATGTCCTATAAGAGTAATATCACTTTCGTTAGTGATTTGACATCATAACTGGCATTTTAGGTAAAAATTACCATTTTGCCCCTATACCCCTAATTGGCGGAATTTCGCCAGCACTTCGTTACTTTGACTACTTTTCTTCCCAAAATTTCGCCAGAACTTCCACACCATTTTGATTTTCAAAAATAAAGACTAAAATAGCCCTCCCATATGATATCCAATCATACTTGAAAAATTAAAGGCTATTCTAGCATTACAACCCCTATTTTTGAAAGAACTTCAAAAGCTTCAACTTTTCGGAGACTCGATCCCTACAATGTTTTTACCTCTTGGGCATATTTTTCAATGCAATGAGGCCTAAAAACAAGCATAGGAATTTCATCCCCTACTTCCTAGATCTAACTAACAATTCTACTAACTACCGAACTAAAAACTCGAACTTAAAAACTAAAGCCCGAAAGACTTACCCGTTGAAGACTTCTGCACAATTTTGCCCAGAGCTTCTCTCTCTACTTTCTCCCTCTAGGTTCGGCCAAGGCAAGGAGAAATGGATGTGAGAATTTGTGAAGGAGGGGCATGCCTATTTATAGAGATTTCAAGGGACATAGATGGCATTTTTCACTTTGATCCTAAACCATGGAAAATCAACTTGAAATGGTGTAAAATCCTTGTTCATGGGGCATTGTTTGGCCGAAAATGAGGGTGATGTGGCTGCTTTGGAGTGGCCCAAAAATGGTGACTTGGGTTGCTTTAAACCCGGTCTAATAGAATTTCCCCGATCGGTACCCGATTCGCGTGATTTCGGAGAACTTTCAAAATTCTGGATTTACAACTTTGAAGACATGTTCTCACTTACTAGAAATGTCCAAGTTAACCTAAATTTTGATTCCATATAGGGCTCCAACAGTCCAGTTGAAGTTTTCTCGAGAAACGTGTCCGATGTCGAAACGTATTTCTGGAATCATCAACTTCTTCAGAAAAATTCACTGATTCCAAATATGTTCATATAAATTCAAACTCATTCCTAGATGTTGAGTTAGAATTTATTTCCTTCATATCCAAAAATGTGCCTATCTGCATTTTTCCCTATTTCGTCTTATTAGAAAAATGCACAAACGGCTTAAGAATTAACTTCCGTAAGAGTCTAACGGAAGATAAAATTCCACTGATCAATATTCTACCCTGACTTTGGAAATCTCATTCCTAGATCTCCAGATAGGATCCGTTTCCTAATTTCTAAATTACTATTCATCATTTTTACTTTAATTAATTATATTATTAAAATATTTTCAACTTGCAAAAATTATTTTTCATTTCATTTTCATTTTTTTTTCTGCCCATTTTTTTTTATTTCGTTTTTTTTATATTTTGATTAATTATTTAATTAATTAAATAATTATTTTTACATAATTTTTACAAAATTTTCCCATTGGTCCATTCTTGCATTTAGGCTTAAAAATACCTAAACTCATCTATTTTTCTTCAAAATTTCCAATTAATTAGTAAATATAGTTTTACTAATTTTAAACCAAAAACCACTAATTTTAGGGTTTTACATAATTATTCCTGAATTTCCTTTGCTTATACTTAAGTAATTAGCCAGTAATTACCTAATTACTTAATTATCACTTGTTGATAATTTCCTTAATTAGAATACCTTATTACCTCATAACGCTTGTATTGACATTTGTGTTTCCATGACTCTTTCATTATATTAGAATTTGTGAGGGTATTTTGGTCATTTACCACTTTTGAGCATTCTTATTCAATTTATCCAAGTTTGTAATTTATTCAATTATCACAACTAGAGGAAATATACTCCCTCAATTTTAATAATTATTTCCTCACCTTTTAGGATTTTTCATAATTTTCTTAAGTTATTTATGTCCCTTAGGGGCATTTTCGTCATTTGGCACTTTGGCCATTAGATTCTCTAATTTCCAAGAGATTTTTCCTTAGAAAAATATACTATATTATCACAAGTCTTGAAATTATATTCTTGCTTACCAACAATACCCCTTTCATTCATCCGGGTATTACATTTCTTCCCCCCTTAAACAAAATTTCGTCCTCGAAATTTGTACTAACCCAACTAAACTTGGTACTAACTAAAACCCATCTCACATGGATTTTGGACTATACGCGACGGATCTTCATTTTATCTCGCATGTTGCTCCTTCTGGTGATTGAGAACTCGTTATAGCTTGATTATAAAGTTTTTATCATGTTTTAAGTTGATATATAGTGTTTCCGTGGTGTCATAATACCACGTACTTTATATATATTGCTTCCGTGGCGCCCATAACACCGCGTACTTTAGTGTTTTAGCGTTTCCGTGGCGCCCATAACACCGCGTACATAAGTGTTTCCGTGGCACCCATAATACTGCGTACTACACATTCATCATGTCGTATTTTGATATACTGTATCCCCGTGGTTCCCATACACCACGGCAATACCATATATCTCGTACTCATGGATATCACGTCGTACTTCGATATATTATGTTCCCATGGTTCCCATACACCGTGGCAACATAAGATACCTAATACTTAATAATACAATCGTGGTCTGTTTTATAATCACTATGACAATTACTATCTCTAGGTCATGTGTAGATTAGTTCTGACTTGAGAGGCTTGAGAGTGGTAAGTCATCACATTGTCATGCTGCAGCTAGACATATCCCGATCCATTCCTATTGGTACCATATTACAATCTACTTGGATTTGGGATAACCAATTTCTTGGTGTTGTGACCAACTTCTCTTTCAATTTATGAATTCTTGTCTCACAGTCTTTGTTCACCATTAATGATTTGGTCTCCTACTTGTGAACTTCGTTTAAGTTGTGAAGAATTCCTCATGAATCTGCGGTACTATCCCGCTAGATCCAAAAACTACGCCTCCATATTACCATTTCTAGCTATTTCTTCAAGTTGCCTTCTCATCACTTTAATTCCGTTTGACGTTGTTTGATATGGCACTAGTTTAACACAATCGAGAATGTTGTTGACATTATGAAGTAGTAACAAGATTTATATTATACTTGCAACTTGGTTCAAAACACGCTTTACAAACTAAAAGCTCACACCTAATGGTGCAGCTACTATTACATCGTAAGGAAATACATATGTATGCATCCCAAAAGGATCCGTACAAACATCAAAAGTAGTTGATTTGTTTAACACTCGGATCAGACTATAACGGCAATAGCTTTCTACGAGCTCTAGTATCGTGGACCACCCCCGAAGGTTCTCGGTCTCTTCACGAGGCTAGAGCAAAAACTCGGCTGGGTTTTGCGGCCTCATCCCAGCAGCTCTCTGTGGACAGTCCCTGCTGATGTGTCCAGGCCTTTGACACTTGTAGCATATTTTTTTTCCATCGCAGTCAGTACCTTTATGGTACCTTCCGCATTTTGGACACGGTCGAGGTCCCTGTGTTTCTGGAAAGCTTGGTTGGCCAGGTTGAAATGGTCTCTTGTTCCCATCACTGGGGTTGTTCCAGGGTGCTCTCTTCTTTTGTGAGGAATTTCCACTACTAATTCCACCACGTCTGCATTGTTGTTGTTGTTGTTGGAGTTCGGAATTTCCTCGGATCGTTTAGATTACGCTCGATCGGTCGGCAGGATTCAACTGCTTGAGCCAAATTAGGGAACCGATGTGATACTAGTCTTTCCTTGATTTCGTACTTTAACCCGTAGACCAGCCTATCAGCCTTCCAGCTCTCGTTGTTCTCACGCTTCAGATATGACGAATATCGGGACAGGTTGGTGAAACGAGCGAAGTAATCGTCAAATGACTCTTCCTGCCCCTGTTGAATGTGCAAAAACTCGGACTCCCTTATCACCTGAGTTGATGGAGGGAAGTACTGGTCATTGAATTTCTCTATGAATTTTTCCCAGGTGATACGGCAGTATTGGGTTTGCAGCGTCGTAGCAACACTCCTCCACCATCTATCAGCGTCTCCATCCAGCTTGAAAATTGCTAGCTGAGCTTTCTGATTCTCCAGGCATTCCATCACGTTAAAGACCTTCTCCAAACTCATCAGCCATTCTTCAGCTAGTTCTTTCTTCCCGCAGAATGCAGGTGGCTTGAGTTTACAGAATTGATTAACCCAGCTTTGTGTGGTCTTCTCTACTCGCCTTCGTCGAGGTGGTGATCGGGATCTATCAGACCCCTCTGATTCCTCAGCGTGCTCGTTGTTGTGCTCGTCTTCTTCTTCCTCTTCTGTATGTTCTTCCTCCTCAGCATTTCGTCTTTCTTCCTTAGCATTTCGTTCTGCTACTTGTCGTTCAGCTTGTTGATCTTGTCTATTCTGCCTCTCTTGGAGTTCATTTATAAGAGCCCTTTGCTCTTGCAGAGTCCTCCTCAGCTCTTGTATTTCATTTTGGTCCGGCTGGTCTGGTACTTGATTCATCCGAGGTTGTCTACCTCGTCCTCCGCCTCGGCCCCTACCTCGGCCTCTACCCCGGCCTCTGGGAGCTCCGGCTCCTCTCAAATTCGCCATGTCTCGTTCTTTTTCCTTTATTAGGGAAAACGTCCGATATACAAAGAAAACTTCAATTAGTATATCACGGATTTTATCGCGCTAATATCTACTCTGCATATAGACTTATCATAATTAGTATTCGTACTACGAACAGGCACCTGAAATATTTCCTCGTCCAGGGTTCCGTTGATTTGGTCTACTCAGACATGGGTATGGAATTTCGTATCAGAAGTTCCTCTACATGAGTCAAATACTACATGTACTTATCCTTATTGGTCCCAGAGTTTCATCCGACGTGACCCCGCTTCACATCTAAGCTCTGGTCTAGAGTGGTGCAACCATAGAAAGTGATACACCGATTCAGGATGGTACACCAATTCAATCTGGTATACCGACATAGGGTAGTACATTTACTCAGGGCTATATCAGTACTCATTTTCAAAACATGCTCAAAATTTTCAAAAGGCTTTTGAACATAACTCCGTTATCCGAACAGAATGGTCAGGTAAGTGTCTACCATGGGGGCCTCACCGACTTATACGGCGACTCAAAACCCATGTGGTTCAAATGTAATATACAACAGAAAGAAATCTTCAACCGAATCTTCTACGTGGCCTGCTTGCTTCTCTTCTCGGCCCTCCGGTCCTCCGAACCCTGAAGCTATAGCTGAGATCCAATTTAGCGCATTGGATCTCAGGTAACGGTTAACCTCATGCTTATAAACGGTATATGTCCAACGGTATTGCAAATTTTACAACATCGATCAAGCGGTACATGATCATTAAATAACAACATAAAGCGTAATAGTGATCTAAGTACGATACCTTAATCACAGTGTGTCTAAGTACGGTTCCATAGACACGATGCATCTAAGTACGGTTCCATAGACACGGTGTATCTAAGTACGGTTCCATAGACACGGAGTATCTAAGTACGATTCCTTAGACACGGTGCATGTAGCACCGAATAGAATGGCCAGGTAAGTGTCTATCATGGGGGGCCTCACCGACTTTACGGCGACTAAATGGCACACCCACATAGACTAGCCTTGCCTTCGGCACCAAACTATTCACATAACATATTATCACATATAATCGTTCAATAATCATCAGAGCTAGTGTTACAGTACGCGAACGTACCTCCGTTGACGAATGTCGGCAATTCTGGCGGAAGCGGCACGTTTTACGAAAAACAGCGAAACGTCCAACAGCGACACGTCGGACAGCGTAACGGCAGCAGATCAAAGTTTCTGATGTCCTATAAGAGTAATATCACTTTCGTTAGTGATTTGACATCATAACCTCGATCCCTACAATGTTTTTACCTCTTCAGGCATATTTTTCAATGCAATGAGGCCTAAAAACAAGCATAGGAATTTCATCCCCTACTTCCTAGATCTAACTAACAATTCTACTAACTACCGAACTAAAAACTCGAACTTAAAAACTAAAGCCCGAAAGACTTACCCGTTGAAGACTTCTGCACAATTTTGCCCAGAGCTTCTCTCTCTACTTTCTCCCTCTAGGTTCGGCCAAGGCAAGGAGAAATGGATGTGAGAATTTGTGAAGGAGGGCATGCCTATTTATAGAGATTTCAAGGGACATAGATGGCATTTTTCACTTTGATCCTAAACCATGGAAAATCAACTTGAAATGGTGTAAAATCCTTGTTCATGGGGCATTGTTTGGCCGAAAATGAGGGTGATGTGGCTGCTTTGGAGTGGCCCAAAAATGGTGACTTGGGTTGCTTTAAACCGGTCTAATAGAATTTTCCCGATCGGTACCCGATTCGCGTGATTTCGGAGAACTTTCAAAATTCTGGATTTACAACTTTGAAGACATGTTCTCACTTACTAGAAATGTCCAAGTTAACCTAAATTTTGATTCCATATAGGGCTCCAACAGTCCAGTTGAAGTTTTCTCGAGAAACGTGTCCGATGTCGAAACGTATTTCTGGAATCATCAACTTCTTCAGAAAAATTCACTGATTCCAAATATGTTCATATAAATTCAAACTCATTTCTAGATGTTGAGTTAGAATTTATTTCCTTCATATCCAAAAATGTGCCTATCTGCATTTTTCCCTATTTCGTCTTTTTAGAAAAATGCACAAACGGCTTAAGAATTAACTTCCGTAAGAGTCTAACGGAAGATAAAATTCCACTGATCAATATTCTACCCTGACTTTGGAAATCCCATTCCTAGATCTCCAGATAGGATCCGTTTCCTAATTTCTAAATTACTATTCATCATTTTTACTTTAATTAATTATATTATTAAAATATTTTCAAGTTGCAAAAATTATTTTTCATTTCATTTTCATTTTTTTTTTCTGCCCATTTTTTTTATTTCGTTTTTTTTTATATTTTGATTAATTATTTAATTAATTAAATAATTATTTTTACATAATTTTTACATAATTTTCCCATTGGTCCATTCTTGCATTTAGGCTTAAAAATACCTAAACTCATCTATTTTTCTTCAAAATTTCCAATTAATTAGTAAATATAGTTTTACTAATTTTAAACCAAAAACCACTAATTTTAGGGTTTTACATAATTATTCCTGAATTTCCTTTGCTTATACTTAAGTAATTAGCCAGTAATTACCTAATTATTTAATTATCACTTGTTGATAATTTCCTTAATTAGAATACCTTATTACCTCATAACACTTGTATTGACATTTGTGTTTCCATGACTCTTTCATTATATTAGAATTTGTGAGGGTATTTTGGTCATTTACCACTTTTGAGCATTCTTATTCAATTTATCCAAGTTTGTAATTTATTCAATTATCACAACTAGAGGCAATATACTCCCTCAATTTTAATAATTATTTCCTCACCTTTTAGGATTTTTCATAATTTTCTTAAGTTATTTATGTCCCTTAGGGGCATTTTCGTCATTTGGCACTTTGGCCCTTAGATTCTCTAATTTCCAAGAGATTTTTCCTTAGAAAAATATACTATATTATCACAAGTCTTGAAATTATATTCTTGCTTACCAACAATACCCCTTTCATTCATCCGGGTATTACAGAGTGAGTTACAATGGACCCAAAATTACATCAACATTTCCTCTATTTACTCTAAATTATAGAGGCATTCATTCTATTTTGAAAATTTGCAGACCTCCCTTAAAATCAAATGTGTGTTATGTAATACCCGGATAAATAAAGTGGCTACTTTTGATAAGTGAATATGTGGTCTCAATCTCTGTGTTATATTTTTCTTATTTCCTAAGGAAAAATCTATTGGAAATTGAGAAAAAATAATAATGTGCCAAAATGACTAAAATGCCCTTGTAGAGCATAAAATGGCCTAGAAATATTATGATAAATTCTAAAAGGCAGTGAAATAATTATTAAAAATTATAAGGAATATTGTCCTTAATTTAGACAATTTAATAAATTATAACCTTGGAAAAATGAAAGGAGAAAAATTAAAAAGTATTGTGTGGGCCATAATTGACCCCATGATTTTTAATATTTTATGTAAAGTATAAAATACCAAGGTAAGTCCAATAGTTGTGAAATAATGATTAATTCTAAATAAGGAAATTGTCAACAATTAGTGAGAGGTTAGTTAAATAATTATTGGCTAATTATTTAAGCTCAAACCAGGGAATATTCAAGGTAAATTATGAGAAACCCTTTAATTAAATATTAATTGATAAAATTAGAATAAAATATATTTGCTAATTATTGGGAAAAGATTAAGAAAAATAAACGAGATTAAGGGTATGAAAATCACTAATCTTAAAAGATTACTAATCTTATGATTAAGAGCACTAATTAAACTTGTTAATTCAATGAGATAAATTGAATAATTACTAAGGATTAAGATGTAATCTTGAAAAGTAAAATAAAAGGTTTAGAATTATTCTAGTCATTTTTAAAGTCTAAATCCTTGTAATTAAGTATGGACCAATAAGGGAATTTTGTGAAAAATAAATATAAGATAATTAGAATATATATATATTAATTAAAATAGAAAAATAAAATAAAATAAAAAAGAGAAGAGAGCAGCCGAAATTTTTGGGGAAAATAGGATAAGAATGAAGCAAATAATATCAAGATATTATGTTGCAAGTTGTAATAAAATAATAAAAAAAAAATGTGAAAAAGCAGATAGGATAAATGACCACCGATAGAAATTAAATTCTATCTAAAACCCCATGAATAAGGTTTCTTGGGTCAGGACATATTATAGACAAGTGAATTTTTATCTCGGAGTGAGCTGTCTCAGAAGTCATTTCCGAAACCGACGGAATGCTTATGTAATAAGACGAAAAAGAAATAAGGCAGATAGTAGAAATGAAAACCTATAGAAAATAAATCCTAACTCAATATCTGGGGATGAGTTGATAAACAACTGGACATTTTATGAATCAGTGAATTTTTGTCCAGAAGTTGACGTTACCCGAAGTGATTTCTGTAACCGAAGGCGATTATCCGAAATCTTCGGCGAAATAGGAGATGCCCTGAATGGGATCAAAAATTTAGTTAAACTACATATTTTGAAAGAGGAAGAATAAACCTTCAAAACTTAGTTGCCGGATTTTTGAGATTTTCCACGATTACGCGATTAGAACACCGAATAGGGACTTTATCGGTATAAAACTTCTTGAGGAAGTAAATGACATCACCCTAGTGACATGGGGTGACATCATTTTTGAGAAAAATGGGGCATGGGAGGTCGGCCTAATGATCCAAGGGCCAAGAAGAAGCCATCCAAAACACCTTCGATCCAACGGTTACGGTTCAGGATGAATAGTAACCAGAATTTGCCTATAAATAGGCCTTTGCTCCTATTTGAATCTTCACACCAAAAAGCCACCAAGCAATTCGAAATTCTTGGAGCAGCAAGGAGGAGGAGGAGTTCGGGGAAATTTGCAGCGAAGCTCTAGGTAATTTCTTCGGTCTTTAGTCTTAAGTTCTTTCGGTAGTTATAGTAGGAATGCTAGGTAGATCTTTAGTTTTTCAAGTATGATTTAGATATCATGTTTTAGGGGTAGATATGATATTTATTTCAAAAATATGTTGGAGAAAGAGATATGTTAAAATTTTGGAGAATTAGAGTTAAAGTAGCGAAGCTTTAGCGAAATTCCGCCGATTAGTAAAGATAGGGGCAAAATGGTAATTTGCACCTAAAATGCCTGTTATGATGTTTATCACTGATAAATGTGATATTATCCCTATAGGATATCTGTGATCAGTACTGCTGTTGTACCGCTGTCGTTTCGCTGTCATACCGCAGTTTTCCGTCAAACGTACCAGAATACCGTCAACGAAGGTACGGACGCGTACTATAACACTAACTCTATGCTGCTCATATACATATATGTGATAGATACGTTCATAGGTTGGGGCTCTGTTTAGGGTCGTCATTTATACATACAGCTTTTATACGGGTTATAGTCATAATAATGTCGTTGTTTTCCTAGCGCTGAGGACACGTGTTGTGATCGTGGCACTGGTTATGTGCAGACTTTTGTTCTTAGGCTTTACATATGGATCTGTGCTTATGTTTTGTCATTGTATGATCATGCATATGCTCTATGCTTATGTAGTGATATACTGCTGTTATGTTCTGAATATCTGTTGTCCATATACTGTTTTATTTGAGCATAAGGTTAACCGTTACCTGAGATCCAATGGGGTAAATTGGATCTCAGTTGTAGCTTCAGGGTCCGGAGGACCAAGGATTGGAGAGCGGGGCAAGCAACACGACTAGACCGTTGGTCGGAGATGTTCCTTTTGTTTATTTATGTATTTACTTTGGAACACTAGGATGACTGTACCAATACTATGTTACACTATGGTTAATATTTTAATATGATTCAGTTACTCACTCGCTCCAGGGCTCTACTCTGATTGAAAAAAAAAATCCGCTTTTAAAATGGGATGTTACATGTTACATAAAGCTCCCTTTTAGTTTTGAGAGTAAACTTTCATCCGTCCAATTGTTAGTTGATTGTTAAATCACAGTATTGGCCTATCATTTTAGCCAAAATGCCTCTACTTAATATAAATATTACTTAAGAAACATTTAATCACATATCTTTATCAAAAATTTAAAAATAATTTTCAAATATATTTTCAAATCTTTGTGATACTATTAAATTGATTATTGTAATGCAAAGTTAATTAATTTTGTAATTGTAAATTTTTATTTTTTCAATAAATTTTCATGTTTAACCTCATTTATTTATTAAAACTTACTTATGATATAATCTTTTAAATGCATATTGTTACGGATATATACTTGGGCCCATATGCCATATATGGCCCAACAAAGAGCATGGTGCATATCAGGATCTGCATATCATGAAGGAGTATCCAATCATATCCATCATAGTAAAGAGGCCGATATGGTTGATTAATGGGACCGATATGATCGGATCTCGGATCAATCATATTAATAAGGTCGATAGATTTCGTCCTAGGTATGCCTATAAATACAAGGGATCAAGCCCTAAAGGTACACACATCCGAACTCATTACTCATATACTGTATCGCATGCACATCCCCTTTAGACGTATCCCCCCAACCCCCCTTTTGAGGTGATAAGTCTGCTAGTGCATTGCGACCCGGTGCTCTCTTGAATATCTCCACCATAGATATCCAGGCAGAGCCCCCTAATCCAATAACAATTCCACAGCCCACACATACGGCTGGACATCTGTGTTCTACACCAGAACAGTGGCGCCGTCCGTGGGGATCTATAAATTTCGATTCCCGTGACCATGAAGATCAACACTCGTGCAACGAGCCATAAGCAAGAAGAGGCGGATCGGGCAACAGACCACCGTCAACCACCTAGGCAACCACCTCTCGTTGAACAGCTGATTAATCCTGTCGGTGATGATAAACAGGTGGAAGGAGACCGAATAACACAACCCGAGGAACCTCTCATTCCCAACAATGATCAACCCTTGAATGACAATCCATCTGATACTGGGTCCTCGGCTCCGCAAATCCCTCACCGCGAGCGTCAGAACTCCATTCCAGTCCACGATCAACTGGCCTTAACCGCTAACCCGGACTTCCTTGTCTCGAAAACGTAATCCTCGCAGTAATGAGGCGCGTCGACGGCATTGATAAGCGCCAGGAACTCCACTTTCAGCATGTTGAGAAACAGCGAAAGAAAGAGAACTCGGCTTACTCCAGCAAAGACTGGGAAGATAAGACCTGGGACGAGGATCAGGATACCGGCAGTTCGAGTCATCACAAGAGCCAGCTGGAAACAGAAAATGACCGACAAAGGAGTACGGCTTCACACTCTGAAAAGGGGAAGGAGAAGCAGACCCGGGCAGTAAATCACCCTGGTGTCCCACAACCGAGTACCAGCGAAGGAGGAATGTTGGATAGATTAACAATAATCCATTCTCTAACCAAATCCGTAGGGCCCGTTTCCCGGAGATGTTGAATCTCACAGAATTCAAAAAGTATGACGGTTCTCAGGATCCAACAACGCATGTAAAAGACTTCGAGATGCTCATGGTCATAAGAGGCCTGGGGGAACCCATCATCTCTCGAATCTTTGTCGCAACCCTTGAGGGACCAGCGTTAAAATGGCTCCACACATTGCCTGAGAAGTCGGTTCATAAATTCGTTGATTTAGCCGAGGCTTTCGAGTTGCACTTCGCTACCAGCAAAAGGCAGCCGAAATCACAGTATAGCTTATCCAAGATCAGACAGAGACCCGGTGAAACACTTCAGAGTTATTTGGATCGTTTCAAAAGCGCGTCACTTCAGGTGCGCGGATTAAGTGAGGAAGTACATGTCCATTTGTTAGCTGACGGTTTGGACAGTAAGTCGCGCTTGGCGGAATCGTTCTTTAAACAAAAGGCTAAGAACCTCAACGACTTCATCACCCGGTCAAAAAAGTACCTGGAGGTAGAACAAATGCGGCAGGCAAATGCCCCTCGAAGGGACCCTGATAGAAATACCCCGCCAAGGGACAGGACCAGATCCGAAGACCGTAGACGAGATCGCCGAGGAAGGGGCCGAGATAATAAGCCCCCTAGTATGAAACCGAAGTTTAAGGGCAAATATGACAGATACACACCTTTAAACGTTTCCTGCTCGCAGGTATGGAGGGAAGTGGCATTGACCGAAATGAAAAAGATCGATAGGCCTCGGCCAGTCAGAAGACGAGCCAACACTGATCAGACCCGTTTTTGTTTGTTCCATGATAGTCAGGGGCACACGACGGATCAGTGTTATGAACTCCGGGATGCCATTGAAAAGTTCGTCAGAGAAGGGAAGTTGCGCCAGTACGTGATTCAAACTCAAGGGCGAAAGAGTGAGAAACGAAGACAAGACGATAGGCACGACAGCCCAGCCCCGGAGAGAAAGAGGGTAGAAAAACGTGCGAAGCCGAGGTCCGAGGACAATGATTTTCTCGAGGCTGAGTTTGAGTGCAACGTAATCAGTGGAGCTTTTGGCGGGGGTGGAGACACGGCCAGTCAACGCAGGAAATACCTAAAGGAGGTTCTTTCTGTAAGGGACCGACCTAAATTTAAGGAAGATTCAGAGGCGACGAAGAAAGCGGAACGACCTCAGCTCCTGTTTACCCAGGATGATATGACCGACGTAATACCCGGCCATCAAGATGGATTGGTAATCACGGGAACTCTGGTGAATTGTCGGGTCAAGAGAATGTTCATAGACACGGGAAGCTCGGCGGATATCATCTTATGGGATGCCTTCAAAAGGATGAACCTCGATCAAGAAGATCTAAAGCCGTGCAAAACCACCCTTGTTGGTTTTAATGGAGAGCTGTCCCATCCAAAGGGATACATTGACCTTCGACTCAGCCTTGGAACGAAGGAAGGCTATAAAACTGAGTGCGTACGATTCAATGTGGCGGATTTTCCGCCCCCTTACAATGTCATTTTGGGAAGACCGACCATTCACAAATGGGACATGCTGGTGTCCACTAAGCATCAGAAGATAAAGATGGTGAGCAATGCCAACCGAGTTGTGACCATAAAGGGCAACCAGAAGGAGTCCCGGTAATGCTATGTCAAAATGATCAATGTTGGCGAAAAGGCAGTTATGCCTCTATCTCAGCCACGAAGTTGCAAATCAGACCCGTCGAACCAAATGGGCGGAAAGAGTTGTTACCCGGTTAATATGGTGGAATTGGACCTGCGTGACGAATCCGAGGTCTACCGGTCAGAGCCGGAAGGTGAATTGGAAGACCTCATAATCGGGAATGCCCCTGACCAAGTTACGAAGATAGGCCGAGCGCTGAGCCCAAACTTGAGACTAAGGTTGGAAGAATTTTTAGCAATAAACCGAGATGTTTTTGCTTGGACCGCGGCCGAGGTACCGGGGATTGATCCCGAGTTTTGCTGTCACAGATTGGCCATTCAAGCGGGATCAGCCCCAGTGGCCCAAAGGAAGAGAAAAAGAGCACCAGACAGACAAGTCGCGCTTAATCAGCATGTGGATGAGTTACTGGAGGCCGGATTCATTAGGGAACTACAATACACCACATGGCTTTCTAACGTGGTAATGGTTTTGAAACCAAGCGGCAAATGGAGGTTTTGTATAGATTAAAAAATTTTGAATAAAGCGTGCCCAAAAGACGCCTACCCCATGCCGAATATCGATCAACTGGTGGATAATTCATCCGGATTCCAACTACTATCCTTCATGGATGCTTATTCAAGATACAATCAGATTGCCATGAACCCTGACGACCAGGAAGCCACTGCCTTTATCACAGAAAAAGGAAGCTACTGTTACAACGTTATGCCATTCGGCCTAAAGAACTTCGGGGCAACATATCAGAGAATGATGAACAAGGTTTTCGAGGATCAAATCGGCCATAAAGTCGAGGTCTACATTGACGACATGATAGTAAAGACGCATGACCCCAATAACTATTTACGGGATCTTGAACAGACCTTCAGTAAATTGAGGAAATATAGGATCAGGTTAAACCCGGCAAAGTGTGCTTTTGGTGTTCCGGCTGGAAAGTTCCTGGGTTTCCTGTTAACCAGCTGGGGTATTGAGGCCAATCCGGACAAATGTAAAGCCGTGTTGGACATGAAAGCACCCCGAAACAAGAAAGAAGTGCAATAGTTAACGGGGAAGCTGGCAGCGCTGACCAGGTTTTTACCTAGGTCGGCGGAAAACGCCCTTCCTTTCTTCAAATTGCTTAAGAAAGAGGCAGCGGGAGAGTGGAACCCGGAGTGTGACGCCGCATTTGATAAAATCAAACGATGCTTGGCAACTCCACCGGTTCTGTCCAAACCTCGGCCCGGAGAAATGCTATTCCTTTATCTTTCGATAGGAGAAGAGGCAGTAAGCTCGGTCCTTGTACGGGAAACCGAGAACGGTCAGGAACCTGTATACTTCGTAAGTAAAGTTCTACAGAGTTCATAATTGAGATACCAAAAGTTAGAGAAGCTGGCTTTCGCTATACTAACGACGGCACGAAGGCTTCGCCCTTACTTCCAAGCTCATAGAATCGTAGTTCGGACAAGCCAACCAGTTCGGCAAGTGTTACACAAGCCCGACCTGGCTGGCAGGATGATTAGCTGGGCCATAGAGTTGTCTGAATTTGATATCTCCTACGAAGCCCGGCATGCGATTAAGTCACAAGCCTTGGCCGATTTTGTCATGGAGTTGACACCGATTAATAAAGACGTCGGTAATTTGGACCTCTGGAAAATATACGTCGACGGATCTTCAAATTCAAAAGGAAGCAGGGTAGGAGTAATCATAGAAAATCCAGATGGAATTGCCCTTGAACATTCCCTGCAGCTTAATTTCCCGACATCAAACAACCAAGTCGAGTATGAAGCACTCCTAGCCGGACTCAAAGAAGATAAAGATCTTGGGGCCCAGCGGATTTCGGTTTTCACCGACTTCCAGCTCGTCGCTGCCCAGGTAGACGGGTCATATCAAGCTAAAGGCCCTCTCATGGCAAAATACCGGAATAAAGTGAAGGAAATTCAAGCCGAGTTTGAACATATGACTGTCACCCATATCCCAAGAGGAGAAAACGTCAGAGCAGATGTCCTCTCCAAACTGGCCAGTACTAAAGGAACGGCGAATCATAGGACCGTAATACAACAAAAGCTGGAAGAACCCAGCTGTGTCATGGCTATATCAATCTCCACAGATTGGAGAAAACCAATCCAAGATTACCTCGAGCGTGGAATCATCCCACTGGAAACCACCGATGCCAGAAAGCTGATTCGCGAGGCTGCTGTTTATACAATGGTGGATGATCAGCTATATCGAAAAGGCTTGCATACCCCCATGTTAAGGTGTTTGGACATCAATGAAAGTAGATATGTTCTTGTCGAGATACATGGCGGTATCAACGGACAGCACATGGGGGCAAGGGCGTTAGCAAGGGAGGCCTTGCGGGCCGGATATTATTGGCCGACTATGGAGGCGGATTCTATGGAGTTCGTTCGGACATGTTACAGTTGTCAGAAACACGCCAAGATCATCTGGTCCCCACCATCTGAAATGGAATATATCTCGGCTCCTTGGCCATTCTATAAATGGGGCATGGACTTATTAGGACCATTCAAACCAGCCCCCGGACAACTACGGTGGTTAATCGTAGCCGTAGATTACTTCACCAAGTGGATTGAAGCCGAGCCCCTTGCCACAATTACGTCAGCGAGAGTCCGGCGCTTCATCCAGCGGAACATCTTCTCCCGTTTTGGAATTCCGGCTGAGATAGTCACTGACAACGGTACCCAGTTTACTGACAGGAGATTCCAGGACATGATGGTCGACCTCGGGGTTATACACCACTTTGCTTCTGTGGAGCACCCCCAGTCGAACGGACAAGCTGAAGCAGCGAACAAGGTGATCCTGGATGGTTTCAGGAAAAAGATGGAAGATGCTGACGCCTGTTGGGTCGAGCAGCTATATAATGTTTTATGGGGTTGCCGAACCACAACCCAGTCTGCCACTCAAGAAACTCCTTTTCGCATGACTTATGGATGCGAGGCCATGATTCTAGTCAAGATAGGCCAGCCATCGTGGAGAAGACTTAAATCCCTTGAGGAAGGAGAGGGGTCAAACTCCAAAGCTTTGGCAACCGAGCTAGAGTTGGTGGACGAGGTCAGGACCGCGGCGCATTATCGAGATATGGCGGCCAAGCAACTTATTGCCGCAAAGTACAATCGAAAGGTGAGACCCCAGATGTTTGGCCGGGGTGACCTGGTCCTTCGGAGAACCGCCGTCGGTAATAAAAACGCCAAGGATGGTAAACTTGCCGCAAATTGGGATGGTCCGTACCGGGTCAGAGACAAGCTTGACAAAGGAGCTTATATCCTCGAAACCTTAGCCAGGAAACCCATTAAGAGAACATGGAACGCCGACAAGTTAAAGATTTATTATAGCTAGACTCGGTCAGGATCTCCTACGACGAGCACGTCATGTCTGAGTTATTTTTGTTGATGTTATTTCTGAGCTTTTTTCCTTTCAGTATTTCAGTTGTGCGCATTTTAATTTCAAAGTTATCAGCTCTTTAGAGCAAACCATTGCTTAAATTCAATAAACGGCTTTTTAGTCGAAGTTCAATTTCGAGAATGTTTGATAAATGGCAAATAGTTGGGACAACGCCCAGCCACACAAGCGCGGCTGTCTATAAAAATTACACAAGGCCGCTGTCAGAAGCACCTTGTAAGTATCTTGATGCATCGAAAATGACACCCAGATAAGAAGGAGGATAGTCATGCCAGACCCTGATCAGGTCAAAATGTTTAAATGTGTGTTCATACAACCACGGCTGAGCATGTGACAGTTTGCCCTTATCCTGGTGAAGACCGCGAGAAACGCGCGTCATTATACCGGATGACTACTCCGAACATCGTAGCTTGTTAGCTGGAAAACCCCTACTTATGCACCTGGTTTATTACACCAGAAGAGTATTAAGCGGACTCTAATTTTTTGTAAGGCCCCGGCCAGGCCTAAATCATAACAACGCATAGTTGGCATAAGAAGTTAAAAGTACATAGAGGACTATTAAGGTGAATCCACATTCATGTTATAAAAAGTTCCAAGTACTATTAACTATTACAAAATCGGCACTATACGCCGGAGCAAAGAAAAGATAAAATAAAAATTAAAATGTCTAAGATGGAGGGTCCGTGTGCGTCCCATCTCCCTCGGGTTCGACCCGGAAATAGCTTCTCCTTCATCCTGCCCGCCCTGGTCGTCTTCGGCCACGAAATCAGATTCTTCTTCAGGAGAGGAAGGCGGCGGAATAAGAACTCCACCCTTGAAACTGGAGCGACAACCATAGCCGGTTAGGTTCAGTTATACCCCCGGATTTAAATACTTGATCTGGGCGAGGGCCATCTGGAAGGAGTCCGAGGCGGCCTTTCTCACTGTATCGGCTGCTTTGGCGTGGTCGGCCTTCTCCTTTGCCAAAGCCACCCGAAGTTCTTAAGCTTCGGCCCATAATTTGCTACGCTGCTTGGTCAAACTCTTCACATCATTCATGGACTGTGAATAAGATGATTGCAGCTCCGCCAGATTGTCATTGGCCTGCGTCAGATCAACGGTGGCTCGGGTCAAAGCCTGGTGTGTCAATACAAGATCCTTTCTGGCCTTCTCCGAAGCGTCCTGGGAACCTTTTATTTCAATTTTCAGATTGTCGCGCTCAGCTTCGATATTCTCCTTGTCCGCTTCAAGCATCTTGGAATTTTCTGACGTTTTTTCTAGGTTATTCTTCAGAGATCGGGCCTCTTCAACCGTACCCACATAGAGGCCATGAAGGTGAAGGAAGACTTGGGACAATCCAAGTACCTTGCTGAGATGTCGGGGCATATCCTGGACTTCGAGCCGATCCTTATCTTCTAATGGCTGAGGGCGCAAAAATCGACGAGGTGGAAAAAAGGCTGTGCCAAGCTCTTCCGACACATCTCCCTCCCAAAAATGACCGCGTTTAAAGTTGCTTGAAGAAGGAGCACTGGATGTAATCGGAGGCGGTGGGCAAGCAAATTCGGAAGGATCCACATTTTTCCCCTTGTCAATAGAAGGAGGAACGTTGGCGGATGAGGGTTTCGGGGCCGGAATTTCAGCCGATGTCGCCGCAGCGGCTACCAGTGTAGTTGTCGAAGAGGGCGGCAACAAAGGGACCACTGGTGTAGGTATCAAGGAGGGACCCGATGAAGGAACCCCGTGTGAGTCCCCAATCCTCACTTTCTTGGCTGCGACGGTTGCTGGAGCGGCGGCTGGTGGAGTCTTCTTCTTCCTTGACTCAGTGGTAGCCCTTTTCTTGGTAGTCTTACCCGTTGCCGGCACGGTGTAGGTAAGATAGTCCGGATTGAGATCCATGGCTCCTAGATTGACCAAAAAGGAAAAGACGGGTTAGAAACCATGCAAAAATATGAAAACAAAGGATATGTTTGGGATGTGGCAGAAGTAATGTGAACAAAATCATACTGGAAGCCGCTCTCGACTCTACTTCGGCCTTATTAATGTAAAAGGCGGCACTCTTAACCCCGGTCTCGGCAACATAGGAGATTAGACGAGCCGCATATTCCTTCTCATCGCTGGTAAGGTCCTTAGCTTCAAATTGGTAGGAGGAGGAGTTTGTTTTGTGATGGTCAGAAGTCGAGTAGAGTGGAAAATGCCACTCTACGTCGGGCCCCTCAATGCCTTTTAAAAACCAAGGCATCTCCCCAGTAATCGCAACCACCTTGAAGAAGGAGTTTTCGAAGTGCTTGAATGAATCAGAATAGGAGGTAAGAAGTTTTCTGTCTGCCTCGGCACGAAGAGACGTCTGCCCTTTCAAAGCGGGCGGCTCCCTACCTGAGCGGGGAGTAAAAGGGGAAAAGAAATGGAGAAAAAGGCCGGCGGTGCAAGGAATGGCAGGCTCCAGCGAACCGCATAAATGTGCGAACGCCGCCAGATAACCCCACCCGTTAGGATGGAGTTGAGAAGGGGCAAGATGGAGATAATGTAGGACGGACATCTGGAAGTCGGTAAATGGGAAGCGAATACCGAGTCGAGACATATATTCCCGATAAAAGAAAAAGGAGTTTGGGAATTCGGATTCTCGAGTGGTACAGATCGGCTCGTCCTCATGAGCAGGAGCCAGGAAACATCCCAACGACCTCGAAGACTCCAGTTGACTTACGTCGGCCTCCGTCATTAACGAACGATTCATTAGCATCTCATGCGTTACCCAGGGATATTTGGCCTTAAGGATTGGGGAAGGACTACCCGAATCGGCCTCAGCCTCGGACGTAGAAAGTCGGGGAGAAGACGTGGACTCCATTAACCTATAACATCAATAAATAAAAAACCATAATTAGAACTATGAGGTATACCTGACCGATAGGGGCCAGTAGTTGGAAATTTTGAAGGAACGAAGTCTGGCAAGCGTCCCCCTATGGAAGCCGACATGGACACGGACGAAGCGGTATGGCGACACGAGCCCAAAGTCAGGTCTGCTAGGTGATCTTGGCCGCTCGCTATGAGAGAAGAGCTATGGGCAACACAATCCCAACAGGGACCAGTATACCCGTCTGGAAGTGAACCCGACTCAGTTTGTTTACGCTCCATTGAGAAGCTTAGGGACTCGGCCATGTTAGCTTCGGCCTCGGGAGAACTGTCAGAATCTAGCCTAATAGGGCTAGTATCCGGTGGGCTGAATAAAGGAACCGACGGTTGCAACACCCTAGCGCTTTGGCTACGTAACCACCGGAGTTGTACGGCTAATTTGTCCTCTTTGGTCGAGAGGGTTCCTAACTGACAGAAGCTAAAATTGGGATAGTGGGCCCGTAGGGCCTCTTCATCGGTCGGGTCTAAGGGCTGACTGGATGAGGAAGGACGTTTTCCCCTACCCTTCAGAAGCTCAAACCTATACAAGTTATCACAGCAACAATGAGAGAGGGGAGAGACTGAAACAGAGAACAATGTGGGAAAGCCATGCATACTTTACAGGTTCTACAAACAGTACTTATAGGATGTCGCCCAAAAACCCCTTCCTTAGAAACATCTACCCAACCGTAACAACTAGAAACCAGAAACACGAAGAAAGGAGAAGAAGTAGAAAATTAGGACATCAACAATGATTCGTGATGATTAAAGAAATGAATAATTTACCTGTTAAAGCGAGAAGATGAGAAGGCAGGAATAAGGAAATTGAGAGTGAGCCCTAGGTAGATGGAACCTCGCGTCAGAGAGTTCTCGGCAAGAGTTCGGAAATCTTCAGATGCTCAAGAAATTTTGCGCAGAAGAAATTTCTTGGGATGGAATAAGCAAATGAGAGGTTTCAGCGGATGATAATGAGAAAGAAGAGGGAAGTTTGAAACTAGGCAACTCAACCGTCAGGGGCAATCATGTCTTTTCAAGTCAAAAAGCAGGACTGGCATACGGCATGCATCAGGAGCATTAAATGCGCACGAAAATCGGGGGCGGCGAGGCGTGATTGATGAGGCCCATCCCCCAATCCGCAAAGGCCAGGTGGCACGTGCAATCATGACAGGATCAAGGAAGGATTCTCCAAGAGTCGCGCGGTAGACACACCAAACGCCCCCGGATTATAATTCAGGTCTAGTGACCCGGACCCTTAAGACGTCGGGATATTTACAATGAACAATAGACTCTCACCGAGGTACACTAATAACCAGCGACACCTCGGATAACTTGTCCAGGATTTTTACTCACCTCGGTCAACGGACCAGGAATGAACCGGGTTACATCTTGGTCAAGTATGCGTTCATATTAAGCAGATGCTACAACCCGGCAGCTCAGTGACCTGAACTACCGGGCTGGGGGGCAACTGTTATGGATATATACTTGGGCCCATATGCCATATATGGCCCAACAAAGAGCATGGTGCATATCAAGATCTGCATATCATGAAGGAGTATCCAATCATATCCATCATAGTAAAGAGGCTGATATGGTTGATTAATGGGACCGATATGATCGGATCTCGGATCAATCATATTAATAAGGTCGATACGATTTCGTCCCAGGTATGCCTATAAATACAAGGGATCAAGCCCTAAAGGTACACACATCCGAACTCATTACTCATATACTGTATCACATGCACATCCCCTTTAGACGTATCCCCCCACCCCCCCTTTTAAGGTGATAAGTCTGCTAGTGCATTGCGACCCGGTGCTCTCTTGAATATCTCCACCATAGATATCCAAGCAGAGCCCCCTAATCCAATATCAATTCCCCAGCCCACACATACGGCTAGACATCTGTGTTCTACACCAGAACACATATGTTAGAAAATGGTTTTCAATCGTATATATGTATTTTCAATTAAATTATAAAATTAGAGTTTGAAAAATGATAAAATTATATAATTTTAAGATATTTATATTAATATATTATAATTATATTTTATTAAACTTATGTTTATTAAATAAATTACACAAATTTTTGATAAAGTATTTATAGTTTTCACATAAAAATTAATTTTTTCCAAATTTAGTAAAACATTTAATATAACATTAATAAATATAAATCTTAAGAGATAAATTAGGGATTTGGTATAATAAGGGGGTTTTTGATTAACAAATATACTTCATGAATCTTTTTAGGATATTCTTTAACAGTGTTAATGGTTTGAACTAAAATATATGTTTTCAAATTTGAGAGGAGGATTTTATAATAACTAAGGTAAAACATAAGTGGTTAGAGTACTTTACTCTATAAAAAATGATTTACAGTGAGCTAAAGTTTATGATTCAAATGCACCATAGTAAATGATAAACTATAAGCACAACAACGAATTAATTTTAGAAGCGTGTCATGTGGCTCTGACACATGAGTCAGAAGGACCCAATGAATTTAAGTCGTATAAGAACTTGAATAGCATTTTTGACTTTCTGATGGCTGCAGAGTAATGATAAACTGAAAAATGAAGAATAAAATTCGAAACTGCTTTTGTTTAAAAGTAAAATTAGACGTGAAAAAGAACTGTTCTGATCTGTTCTCCTATATATGTCTAAGAGAGCACTATATACCAGACACTTGCATTCTTCTTAGGAAGAAGAAAGAGAAAAAATTTAGTCATATTTCTGGGTATCACCATGTCTCTCTCGCACCGTCACTTGCCTTTTTCGGCTTCTCCAGGTTTCATTCTCTCTCAATCACGCACACAAACAAACACTCTGTGCATTGCTTGGCTGTAAAAAAGATGATAGAGTTTTCAAATGGGTTTAAATCTTAAACATCAGTGGGAAATGAATTATATTTAACCTAGAAAGGTGACGTTCGGGAGATTTTCACTACTACAAAAATTGGATATTACTACCTAAAAGACGTCCTTATTTAAAAACAGGACGTCCAAAATGAAGGCGGTGGCATTCTTGTAATTATTTGCAAGGAAGTTGAGCTTTCAGCATCCTAAATTAGAGATTAGGACTCCTTAAATTCCTAATATTTTTTCAGGACATCTAAAATTGTTTCGCGCCATAAAAAATATGAGAATTTTTTGTTTGGCGCCATGGGATTTAATTTTTTTGCAATAAAATTAATTTCTGGCGTCCTAAATAACTTTCAGGACGCCTTTAATGTGGGAATACATATTAATTACTTCGCGCCATAAATTTTTTGTTTGGCGTCGTGGATGTTTTTTTGATAGAAATATGGAAAATTAAAATATTACAATATTGGCGTCCTGAAACATCATTCAAGATGCCATAATATAAATATTGGCGTCCTGATTATGTTTTAGGACGCCAATATTTTTAATATTGGCATCCTAAATATTAATCAGGACGCCAATATTAAAATATTGGCGTCCTGAAACATAATCAGGACGCCAATATGAAAAAAATGGCGTCCTGAATAGGCTTTAGAACGCCAAACGTGGAATAGTGGCGTCCTGAAAGCTTATTCAGGACGCCGATATTCCTTTTTTTAGGTTAATACCCACGCGCCTCTTCATTTTCTCTCACTCACAGATACTCCGATCCAACAGCGCACAAAATCCTCGTCATTTTCTCCTTACTCACACTCTTGTCTCGCTCCTTCTCCAAGTCCAGCCCTTTTGTTTCTGTCTCCGCTGTCATCTCCTCTATCTCCGCCGTCGTCACTCACACTCCTGGTTCTCGATCTCTCGCTCACTCCGCCTCTTTCTCGATCGAAACCCACCAAACCCAAGTAAGCTTGTTCGTTTCTAAGTTTTTTGATTCCTAACCCGTTTAATCGTTAATGCTTCTTGCTTATGGACTGGATTTTTGCTTCTGATTAGGATTCCTGGCTGTCTCTCGCTCACTCCGCCTCCTTCCCGATCGAAACCCACCAAACCCAAGTAAGCTTGTTTGTTCCCCTTGTTCTTTGATTCCAAACTCATTTAATCGGTAATGCTTCTTGCTAGATTTGGTGACTGTAAGGATATTTACTCTTACTGTTTTAAGATTCAAAAATATGGAAAAGGTGCCTTAAACTATTGAATGACACCTAAGACATACCTTATAAGTGGTAATGCTTCTTGCTAGATTTGGTGACTGTAAGGATGGTAACTCTTACGGTTTTAAGATTCAAAAATATGGAAAAGGTGCCTTAAACTATTGAATGACACCTAAGACATACCCTATAAGGTTCCTACCATATGATTGGAAACAATAGAATATAATTTCATAAATCTTCTCTTTCATGTTTTGTTTTGGGCAACATTATTTAAGCATGAAGGGGTTTGAATTTGTTAAATTTGAGTTTAGAAGGGGATTTTGTGCAAGATAATGCCCTTAGCACAAGTTGGGTTTCTGATTAGGATTTAAAGATGCTTAATCGATGGATTTTTGCTTCTAATTAGGATTTCGATCTATTTGTGATTAGGATTTCTATTCGTTCCTTTTTGCTTCTTGCTTCTTGTTAGATTATATGAAGTACTTTTATAAGCATACCGAGTTTTTATATATATGGTTGAGACACAAAACATGTCGTATTTGTGTGTGTTGAATTAAAATGCAAACACGGTTTTATGATATTCAAGTAGTTAGTCAAACATAGTAACATTGAATTGAAGAGGTTTGATGTAAATTAAAATTAAATCTAGCTAGGAAGTGAATGGTTTTTGTAGCTACTCTGGGGTAATTATTGGCTAATTGTTATAATTGTTTTGGCACTCGATTTCTATATTGCTGCTGGTTTTTGAGTTTACATATGTAGGGGCTGCTCGAAAAACAGCCCCATATTTAAATTTATTCCTCTTTGTGCACCTTTAATATTTCAACCTAGGCTCCAAAAATACCATGCAAAGTTGTTTAATGGAGCTTTAGATACATTCATGAATATTCATGAAGTTAGAAGGAAGTGCAACAAAACTCATGACTTACTTACCTTAACCTTCAACTTCTTTGCTTTCTTTTTGCCTTCTTTATTGCTTGATGCTTCTTGTTCTTTCTTTTCTTGTGTATGTGTCGACCTTGGGGCAGAAATCGAGGGAGCATTTGGTCTTAAATATTGTTAGAAAACATGCAAGAATATCCCTCTTGGTATTTTGCCAAATTGCCCTTGTATTTTCTTCATTTTTCATGTATTTTCATGTTCAAAAATGGAATTTTCCTTGGTTCTTCATGGTTGCACGAATTTGTCTCATTTTTTGGTACAATTATGAGCTTGCTTAAGTGTTATTATATTACATATTTATGCTCCTTCGTTGGCCCTACCTTATTATTTGCTTGTTTATTACTTAATAACCTATCTAACTTTGATTTGTCCTTGATGAACATGAATATGTCCAACTTAGAGGAGTCATTGGGTGATAGGGTTGATCAACCCGTTAAAAGAAAGGGTAGAGTTAGCACGCATATGGGTGCGCTAATTGCACGCCGTGATAGTCAAAAGAAGCGGCTGCATGTGGAGTTTGATGCCAATATGAATCCAATTGGTAAAGAGAAGGACAATTTCATTAGCTATTTAGGCTATCTAGCTCGAAGCAAAGTTCGCATTGTCTACTCTCATTGGAAGTTGGTTCCTCCTAAAGCGAAGGAGTTGATCTTGGCACAAATTTTGGTATATCACTTTCCACATAATGCATTTGTTGATTTAGTCTTATTACTTGATATGTAATTAATGATCTTCTCTTTTACCTTGCAGCAAACGTTCGATGTCCCCAACAATAAGGCGATGTACAGGCATTGGATGGGCGAAGTTCGTCTACGATGGAAGGATTTTAAGAACAAGCTAACAAGATATTACATTCGAGGGCCAAAGAGGAACGAGGATCCGTGTAAGATCTACGATTTCATTTCTCCAGAGGACTGGCAAGAGTTTGTGGCGTCTCGACAAAATCCTGAATTTCTTGTAAAATTTCTTTCGTATCTTATCTTTTAGTTGAATCTACTTGACATCGTATACTAATTTTTATTTGTTTTCATGTCACAGGAAAAAGCTAAAGCCAATAGAGAGAGGCATGTGAGATATAAGTATCCCCATTACATGTCTAGAGGTGGATATAAAAAGATGGAACGGAAGATGATGGAAGAAGAGTTGGAGCGAATGAAGGAAGCTTCCCAGGCCGATCCGTCCATTGTTGTCCAGCCCCCTGCCCGTCCTCCTCGTCACCAAAAATGGAAAGCTACAAGAATGAAGGGTGACAAATACATCAATGCAGATGTAGCTGAGGTCGCCTCAAAGATTGTAAGTTGTTAAATTAGACTTATTAACTAGCCTCAGTTGTTTCATATTACGCAAGTTTAGACATTATTTATGAACAATCTTTTGATGCAGGATGCACTTGAGGAGCAGAGCAGCCAGGGTTCATTCACGCAAGCTACACGGATGGACATTTTGTCCATGGCGATTGGGAAGCCAGATTACCTTGATGTTGTTCGAGGGGAGACACGGGGAGTTAGTGTCGCAAAATATTTTGGACGGCGTTCACGTTGTTCACATGACGACCACAACCCTAGTCCCCAACTCGTAGCAAAAATTCGGGCGAAACTCGTAGATGAGATTACGGCACAAGTACGGGGTGAGATGAGGTCCATGATACATGAGAAGGAAACTATGGGACGTACAACCCAGCCAGTGCGGCCTTCCCCAGCAGCAACGACAGTTTTTGGCCTTCAAAAGTTGATATCGGTGGCAAGTGTCCACAAGTTGATATTGGCGAGCCTTCTCACACTCCACGGGAGGACGACCTTACACACTATATTTGGATGTCTCACACCGGCGTATTGTTGCCGATGGTCTTGTTTACTTAGAGCAAACCATCCACCATAACAACCAAATTCCACAAGACCAACGTCGGGTGACTGTGAAAAGTGTGCGAGAGGGGGAAGAAAGGACAACCATACCGATTGCTGATGAGGAGGTTCCTGATTTAGGCAAGGCCATAGGATCGTTCATCCTTTTACCGACTCATCTTATTGAGATGGTGATGACACCTCCAATGGTAGGACATACATTACTGAGTGATGATGAGTAGGTTACCGATTGATTTTCATTGCTAATACACTCACATAATATATTTTGTATGTTTTCACAGGAAGAAAAAGCTGCCCCCAGATTTTCGTACTTAGCACAACTGCGAGAGCTGTACAGGGACATGCCCTTGATATCCTTGGAGATGCGTGCGGGAATTGTCGGTGCAAAGAAGACACATCACATTACCATTGACAATAAAGATTTGGGGGAGTTTATGCATTTGGAGTTTTTGGATATAGAGTTTCTTCAAGTTGCAATCATGTAAGTTTTTCCCCCTTTAATTATCGCAATGATTTTTTATGTTTTATATATTTAACAATAGTTATCATTTTATTTTGATCATAGCGTCTGCCACGACATATGCGTCCAGAATGCCCGAACGGGTTCGTATGGCTTCTTATGTCTTGAAAACACGACGAGTTAGGGGAATAAGTTATCCAGAAGGGCCCTTTATGTTGGTTTAACAATGGGCGACGGAGAATTGCCTTGTTATCTAGCGCCAATAATTGAAGTGTACGTATTTTAGTTTTGTCTATATTACATTTTTTAGAATAAATTGCTTTCTTGTCTTAATTTAATATTAATATGTATATGTTGTAGTGGTCATTGGACCCTGGTTGTTGTTTGTCCCGCCATGAACGCATGTTATTGGTTGGATTCCTTAGGTGGCAAGCCAAACGACGACATCAAAACCATGTTTGCCGAGTAAGTAATTTTTTTTATAAATCATCGATTCTTCTTTTAAATGAATTGTTTTCATGTCTGTTAATTTCCATTTTAATAATAGTGGTCTCAAGACGTATAGACAGCTTTCTGGAGCAAAAGAGCAGGGTGGACCGAAGTGGTATTATCCGAAGGTAAGTAGTTTCAATTCAAGTTCTTTCATTGACACAGTAACTTTCAATATGCCTTTTATTCGTTTTAACAAGTTGCTTTTGATTTATAGTGCCCTCGACAACCAGGGGACACCAAGTGCGGATACTACGTTATCCATTTCATGCAGTCCATCGTTTCCACCGAACGTCTTACAAGTTTTCAACATGTACGTGATCGCTCCATGATTCTCAAATTATGATATTTTTGTAGATTGCACACTTGAGTTTTTAATTATTTCATTCACTAGTGAAGTACTTCATTGGTTTATCTTATATATGGCTTGTTTTCCAATTTACAGATTTTTGATAGTGTTGCTCCGTTCTCGGATGAAGAAGTCGATACAATTCAAGACGTTATGGCTAAACATCTTCTGCAATACCTATAGGTATATATGTGAATAAGACATTGTTTTTGTTGGTAGTGCACTAGATCAAATGTATAGTGCGAATTTGACATTGTGTTCATGCTCATGTATAAATCATTTTGACATTGTTTTTGATGCTCATGTATTTCAAATGTATAGTGCACTAGTTTATATATGTCTCACTGTGGTGGTTTGTAAATGAAGGAAGGTTGTTTTTGAGCACTGTGGTGGCTTGTAAATATTGTTTTCCTGTTTTGCAGACAATTTTGGAATTATATAAATATATAGTAGTCATTTAAAAAAAACTAAAATAAGGTGTCCTGAAATTCAATTCAGGACGCCAATGCTAGACTTTTCCAGATTAGCTAACTGGCCAGACGCCAAACAGTAGCTTTGAAGAACCCTAGCTAGGGCTTGACAGTTATGGATATCTGCATTCATAAAAAACAAGGCATCATCTGTGAAGAAACTACGGGATAGAACAGGACAATGATTACCTAGTTTAATCCCAACAAGCCGCCCCTGCAACAAGGATATGTTAATCATGCTCGAAAGGGCTTCCAGTGATAGGATAAAAAGATAAGGTGAGAGCGGATCCCCTTGACGGAGACCTCTTCCTGGGGTGATTGAAGCAATTTTCTCTCCTGCAATACAAAGATTAAGGTGTACTGTGTCCACGCAATGCATAACAAGATTAACCCATCTAGGAGCAAAACCAAATTTCAACATTACCGTCCTCAAGAAATCCCACTCCACCCTATCATATGCCTTGCTCATATCCATTTTTAAGGCGAATTCATATTTATTTCCATTTTTCTTTCTCCTTAAATAGTGGAAAACTTCATGGGCTATTATAATATTATCTTGAATTAGCCGGCCAGGCACGAAGGCCCCTTGGTTCGCGAAGATACAATTATCAAGACAACCTCTCATCCTATTGGCCAAGACTTTTGAAATTACTTTATATGAGAAATTACAGAGGCCAATAGGTCTAAAATGAGACACTGAGTCAGGTTTATCCACCTTAGGGATGAGCGTAATGTTTGTTCCATTGATATCATGCAAGGGCAGCCCTAGCTCAAAAAAATCTTTCACCATCTTAACAACTGAGTTACCTACTTCCTCCCAAGAAAATTCGTAGAATTTACCTGAGAAACCATCCGAACTAGGAGCCTTAGAACCTCCTAATTCAAATACAGCAAGTCGGAAAGAAAAGATTAGTGAAAAAATCAGTGAATAGATTATTAATTCTAGTTTTATCTCTTGTCCACACGCCATTTTCATCTTTGATGCTAAGAATTGCATTTCTCCTTCTTCTGATAAGGGTAGAAAGGTGGAAGAATTTCGAATTTTTGTCTCCCGCTTGAAGCCATGTGATGCGCGAGCGTTGCCACCAATAATTCTCCTCTTGGACCATCAATTCCTCGATGTTGTGTAACAAGTTGGCTTCCTCTTGTTTAGCTTCTAAACTTTGATAACCTTGTCGCACAGCAGCTAAACAAGATTGGAGCATGTTGATTTTCTTCTTTCTGTTAGGGAAGTTCTGTTTGCTCCAATTAATAAGATATTTTCGACAATTATTTAATGAAAGAGCAAACCAAATAACATAATTTGTAAATAAGGCACCCACATCCCAACTTTCATGTACAACCTGCAAAAAATTATTATGAGCAGTCCAATAATCCTCAAACCTGAAAGGCCTTATTTTATTGGAAGAAATATAGTTTAAGTTAACATAAAGGAGATGGTGATCAGAAGCCAAAGGATCAATATGAAAAACTTGTGCAAAGGGAAATTTATGACAGAAAGCTTCGTTCCCCATGACCCGGTCTATCCTTTCTTTGATAGTTGCATCGCCTTGTCGACAGTTGCACCAGGTGAACCACGAACCATTGTAACCCAGATCGATTAGAGAGCAGTCAGATATGAATTGTTGGAAATTGAGGATTTTCCAGATGGCTCTTGGATTCCCCCTTCCTTTTCTTGATGGGATACAATGTCATTGAAGTCCCCTAAACATAGCCAACTCTCTATCCTATTCTGAGCGAACTGAATAATGCTTTGATAAACAGAGATCCTGCCACCCTCAGTAGGTGGGCCGTAGACAAATGAGACATACTGTGGAAAATCAGTTGACGGGTCATAAATTGAGGTATGGATGACATTACTTGATGAGGAGAGGATGTTCACAATGGTGTTTCTTTCCCAAAACAAAGCGAGACCTCCGCTTAACCCGGAGGGGTCAACAATCCATTCTTCTTCAAAGCCACACTTTCTCCTTATTTTACTAACATATAACCGCTTCTTCTTTGTCTCCATAATGAAGACTATATGGGGTTTTTGCTTATTACAGACTTCCTTCAGGTTTCTAACTGTCTGGGGAACCCCTAACCCCTGACAGTTCCAAGCTAGGACCGATGGCTGCTTGGTGGCAACCATCGGCGTTAGTTTGAGTTTCAAGGGTAGAACTGTCATTTTCACTATTCTTAGCATACACATCCTGCAGAGGCAAATCCTGGTATAGCGCAGTAATGGGGGTTAATTCATAAATTTTGACCTGATGTTTGTTATTATTTTTCCTGCCCCGAATGGAATTCTTCAGCTTCCGAAAGGTAACATGTGGGCCCCCCGAGCTAGCAGGTGCTTCTGAAGGATTAATCTGAGTATCACAACCAGGGTCTGTGAAGAAGAGGCGCCTTTTTAAGGGAGATGGATTCTGATCAGATTCGCAAGGATCCTGACTACGTTTAAGTTGAATTCTATTCACTCCAGTGGTGACTGCAGAGATTGGAGACAATCCCGCTAACGGATTCAAGGGTGGCTGGATGTGAGGCTCAGTATTTGAGAACTCCACCCGATAATGTGGGCGTTGGATCAGGGTGGCAGATTCAGGGCTTGTGATAATGGTGTGCTCTGGATTAGGCGGGATCTGATTGGGATGCAAATTCAATCTTGGGCCTTCCACATCAATGGGGATGGGAAAGTGCTGCAACGTAGGAGGGATCATGAGCGTTACCTCCGTGGGAATGGGGATTTCCGTGATTGTGGGCTCAGATTGATTCATTGTCATAAAGGTGGTTTCAATACTCCTTTGATTATTCCCCGATTCATAATGGCAGGATTTGATGCTAATGGACTCATTGCCCATCAAAATTTTGTGACCATTAAACTTTGGCGTAGTTTGCTACAAAAACGTTGGGAGCGTGATTACCGGAAGGCCCTTACATCTCTGGTCAGACGGGGAGCCCCCCATAATGGTGTCATTAATTTGCATCAAACTATTGCCCAAATCAGCGCCTTGTGATAAATGGGTGGCGGATTTTGCGCCTTGGCTCTGATCATTTCCAGATTTAGGAAGAACGTCGGCCACCCTCCGTCCGACTGATTGCCCAGCCACCACCGCTGGCCTTGGTTTCAATTGCGCCGCCTCATCCCAGAGCTCGTCTTGTACCACCAGGGCCTCGTCAATAGTCTTCACATGAGGGGTACCCAGATTGTTACCACAGCGTCCATCTATTTCTTCCTCATCAGTGCTTTTCGGTTGAAATTTACGATTTCTTGAATCGTGCCCAATTCGTCCACAATCATAACAGTAGTTTTGAAGGCGTTCATACTTCATCGTTACCCAAATTTTATCCCGATGAGGTCTAGGCACCCAGAGACCCGAAATGAGAGGTTCACGAATATCAACTAAGACTCGGGTTCGGATAAAGGTTCTAAAGAGTTTATTCTGCATCCTTGGGGCTTCATACATCACAAGCCGACCCACAGTGTTTCCCAGAATGATAGCATTTTCACAGTCCAAGGCCACATGTGGGAGCCCATGAAATTGTATCCAAAATGGGCACCAATCAAAACTAATCTCTTGGAAAATCGTATAGTCGTCCCATTGTTGGAGATTCAGCAAAGCTCCTTGAATCGACCACGGCCGCCCTTTTAGTATTCTCACATGGTCTTCCTGATTCTCCATACCCTTGTCGAGACCCCAGCCTTTTTTTATCATTGAGATAACGATACCCCTATTCAAATTCTTGTCAGTCTCCAGTCGTCCAACAAGGGCTCGCCCCTTCTGTACATTGGTTGGAGTTCCCAAGTTCAACTGCACTGCCTTTGCTCTAGTTTTCCCACTGCTTCTTTGACCTTTTTCCATTGACATACGATAAAAGGAAATAATAGCTGAATGATCAGAAACTCAGTCTCGACACCAAAAAATTCTGTAGAAACAAAACGAGGATAGCACAGATCACACTAGTGCTTGGAATCACTGGTGGGATAATTTCAGGAAAGGAAATCTCACAGATGGAGACGAGGGCTTCACACCAAAGGGAGGGGACTCTCACAGAGGTTAGGGAAAAGATGCTCACAGAGGAGACGCATACGAGAGAGAACTCTCAGAAAATAGCGTATTACTTATCCGGTTACAGTTTAAAGTTTAGGGGATTATCTACGCCTTGATTAACTTGATTAATCTAATAAAATGCTTAATTTCGTAATCCTAATAAATACTCCCTCCGGTCCTAATTATAGGAGCTATTTAACCGATTTTGGAGGGATTAAAGAGGGGAGTTAAATTAGTTAATTTTACTCATTTTCCTAAAATGCCCTTATATAAATTTAAAATGACATAAGTAAAAGTGAATTTCAACCCCACCACATACTCTCCAACCAATTTTCTTTTTCACACATTTTCTAATTGAAATAATGGTCTTACTATATAAACATATATGTGTGTATATATGTATACATACAGATCTATCTACACACACATATATATTCTACACACACACACACAGATCTATATATATTGTGGGTGGGTGTGTGTGTTTGTGTGTGTGTACACACACATATATATATACACACACACAAACACAGATATACATATATATGTACACACACATATATACGTACACACACATATATACACACACACACAAACACAGATATACATATATATGTACACACACATATATACATACATATATACACACACATGTATATAAATGCTCCTAATAATAAGTATAGATAGGGGTATTATAGGAAAAAATTGACAAAAGTTAAAACTTTCTCTTATAATTAGGACCAAAATCAACTCCAAAATGTGCTCCTATAATTAGGACTGGAGGGAGTATAATGTATTATTTTCATATGATTTTCAAGGTTGGCTTCGATAGAATGTAACTGGGAATCCAAGCAATGATTGCTTTCAAAAATTGACATGGACCAGAATATTTGCACATGTCTGCTGGTCATTATGGAAAGCAAAATGCCTTTAGTTATTTGAAGGTAAAATAGCTACTTCAAATTAGATGTTTTCATTAGTGTCAACACCACTTAATGGAAGAAGTTCCGGATGGGAGAATGAAGCACCAATTGCTTGCGGAGAAGGTAAAAACAAATTTCAAATGGAAGAAGCCAAATCTAGGTTATTTTCGGCTTGGTGTGGAGCGTTAGTAAGAGAGCATAACCAGGCAGCAGTTGGAGGCTTGATTAGGGATAAAATGTTACACCCCTACCAGCCTCGCCCTTTCAGGTGGCGGGTTAGAGGGATTCCTTTTACTTATTACCTTTCTTCTGTTAATTAGTCATTTTAATATACATCAGAGTGCAAACAGCAGAGCATATGATCGGTTTGGACAACTTACAATGTACTGGTAAAGGTACAATAATCTAAGTAAAGTCCTTGTAAGGTTAAGGGTACAATGGTCCAAAATAAATAAAAAAACTATACAAAACATGATAGGGCATTCCCTATCTCTTCAGTCTTCCACACCATGCCCTTACTTCCTTGCTCCTGAACAACTCAGCTACTAATACCTGTATTCTTTGAAACCAATCTGGAGTTCAAAGTTGAACCCCAGAGTAACTGTTAGACTCATATACAATATGTATACAATGCATGCAATGCAAATCACAATCAGGAAGTAACAATAAACCAAGTTTAAAACAAAAGAAGAAAGGAAGAAGAAGGAGATGAACACAAGGCAATTTATACTGGTTCGGTCCTAAACCTTGACCTACGTCCAGTCCCCAGATACACTCCGGGATTTCACTAACTTGAGATCAAATGATTACACACACTGTAACACTCAGAGCAATTCTTTCTCTTGAATTACACTCCCCCTTACAAGTTGTAATCAAATAGACAATCCCAAAGTCCCAAGACTTTGAGATTCTCACAAGGAAATGATGATTTGAGGAATAACTCTCTGTAAGAGCAGATAACTCTAAGCACTGAAGTACATGGTATTACAAGATGTATTACAGAGTATTGTATGAAAGTATTCGAAAGTATCTGACATGAGTATAGCGGAACTAGACTCTCATAAGTATCTTTCTGATTCTATCTGTGCGTTTGCTCTGCAGTGTTGTGTTGAGAGCAGGTGGTACTTCATCTATTCATAATGCTTTGAAGATGACCATTGCAGATGCTGTTATTTTGAATTTCATTGAAGCCCATAATCTGATCGGATTCTTTTTGTGATTCTCATTTGATGACATTACCGTTGGAGCGTCTTGGTCGTCCGAGATACTTGCTCGTGATGTAGTGTTTTCTGAAAATAGCTTTAATGAATCATGATTCGTGGTTGACTGTCCGTTTGAAAGAGATCACCCACGATTTCAGTGTCTTGTTCGTTTTCCATTTCAGAATCAATTATCAGATATGCGTGACCCATGGAGATTTCGAAATGATCCTGTAATTCAAATATTTGAAAAGCTATGAGCAAATCGGTCAGTAAGAAAATCATTAAAGATCTTCATTAATAATATTGAATGCCAGAATCACGATCTGTTTTGTCATAGCAGAATTCATATTGAAGCCTTGGACGTTCTGACACAAATCTGAGTTTTTGGGTTCTGCTTCTAATCCTTCAATTGATCATCTGAAACTTGCTAACAAACATGATTAATAGCATTTAGAAGTATAGCAAGTAGAAATCAATTCATAATAAATATTCCTGAAATTTCAGTGTTGCTACTGTAGTTCGTTGCTTTGCTGTGTGGTTGACTCGAGGTGGTCTCTTTGGCTCGAGTCAAAAACTGCTTCCAATATCTCTAACTTTCTGTCTCCATTTTGACTCGAGGTATGCTGAAGGCTCGAGTCAAATTCTGCTCTCTATTCTTCTATCTTTCTGTTTGGCTTTGACTCGAGGTAACAATTATTCTGACTCGAGGCAAATCGTGAATCAATCATTAATTCCAGGAACATTTGACTCGAGGTGAAGAATACCTGGCTCGAGTCTTGGTGACTCGAGGTTGCATTTGAGGAGGCTCGAGTTAAAAAAGTCTTTTCCATTCTTCAAACTCTCTGGTTGGATATTGGCTCGAGGTTGCACTGCTAGCTCGAGGCATCTCACTCATTCTCAATTCCATTGTCTTTGATTTGAACTCTGTTGCTTCCAGAATTTCGTATGTCCACTTGCGAAGATCATAAATCCCTGGTCCGATCTCCGTTTTGGCTGGTTCAAGTCTTGATGGAAATCCCTTTGAGTCTACTTTCATATGGAACCAATTTTAGCTCCATTGGATTTGTAGTTTGTGAGATATACTCAAAACATTGAAGCTTGGTCAGCAGTGTGACGGTGATGTCACTCTCATCTTCAAAAATTCATATCTCTCTCATATGACCTCCTTTGGACTTGAATATTATGCGACTAGGACCTTTTGGAAGTCTAGTTTCCAAAAAAATTGGTTTCACCTCAATCTGACTTTTGGTTTAAGAGATATAGTTGATTTACCAGAGGTCGCCAGCTGAAACGCAAAAACATAGGTGCTGAAAAGGCACGATTGGCTCGAGTCAAATGATTCTGGCTCGAGTTTTGAGGCAAACTCGAGGTTAAAATTGCTGGCTCGAGTCTGGGCTTCCTCTGGCTCGAGTTTTGACTTTCTGGACCTTGATTTTGCTTGTTTTAACTCCGATTTGAGCCATTCCAACTTTCATATCATCGTGGAGGCTTCTAGAGTCAATCTAAGAACTTGTATGATGATTTTCTTATTCCATTGAGCAAGTTCTTTCATCTTCCAACTCCCATCTTGATTATTCTTCATCATTTGAACTTCACTTCTTCTTTGATTCAATTCCTTTCTTCTTGAGCTCCCATCTTGATCATTCTAACTCTTTCCTTCTTCTCTTCTCCTGATCATTCTACGTAATTTAACTTCATATCTACATTTAAATATAAGAATCAGTCCAAGTATAAGATAAATGTTGTATGCAACCTTTTTGCTCTTAAGAATGACATCTATATAAGACATCATCAAAACTAATCATATCCAACAGGCCCTACCTACCTTACATATCTCGGTACTGCAGCAACACCCTGAGGACACACAGTCCAATAGGCACCGCAGCCCGATCCTACATGCCCTCGGTACTGTAGCAGAAACCCTAAGGACACACAGTCCAATAGGTACTACAGCCCGATCTCGGTAAAGCGCAGGCACTACAGCCCGATGTCCTTCATCATGATAAAACACACATGCAAAAGCAACATAGAGTATGCAAGTCAACAGTTACAACCTGGCATGCCTTGCAAATAGAAAAATCTTCTCTTGGTGCTTGAAGTATGTCCCACGTGTATTAACACCCTAGTTACAGAAAAATATCACACTTTCAATCACATATACAAGCTTAACTTCAAGTTCTATAAATTCCGCCTAACTCCAGAATTTCCCAGAACCTCTGACCCAACTTCTATGATTTTTAATAAATTCCATAAAAATATTATTAACACGAAATCAGTTTCAATTAAACCCTTAGGATGTCTATTTTATAGGAAAAATATGTATCAAAGCCTTCTGGGTTCGAGCCCTTCTAAGATTCCCAAAACTTAGTCACTGCTCCGAAACAGAACTCATGTTTTTAGATCCTTTTCAACCTTAAAGAACTCTCGGTTGGAAGCTCACAATGACACCAAATATTATATCAAAATCATCCTTATGATGTATAATTTTACCATGTATAATTTCAGATCAAACTAAATTCATTTACTATTTTAAAACCAACTATTTCCATACGCTGCCCAGAAAACACCAGAATCGGTAGATTTACATCGCTTAAGGTTTAGGGCTTTTCGGGTTCGGAAAAGTAACCTTGACTTATCCCCACACAAAATCACGTTTTGGAATCAATGGAAACCTCAAAATTACCAAAATACTACTGAATCTCCACGAAAAACACTAAAGGGAAGAAGCAAGAACTTCAAGTTTGTCGGTGAGATGCTTACCTTGGAATTTCGGTTGCGTATGACCTCTTTTCCTTCTTGAACAAAGACTTCAGATGCTATCTCTCCCCCTACACCTTGAGCACGTCCTTGGGCAGAAAAAATGGGTGGGGAAGTGTCCTTATATAGACTCCAAAGATGGGGCCCTTATCCAACCTTGATCATGATCCGACGGTCGAGAAAATTCCTCGGTTTAAATTATTATTTCCTTTATTGTTTCTCAAGGCTTCTAGAGGGATCTTTTGGGATTATAATGGCGCATTCCATGGCCCAAAAATGATATTCCAAAATTTCCCCTAAAGGTGGTTTCCAAAATTGATAGGTGTAGGTTTTAGGTCTAGGGGTAAAACGATCATTTTGCACTGCACTTCTTCCAACCAGTGGGGCCCACCAAATCTTCCCTTAGATATTCCATTAATGACCTTTTAATGTCATAATTACATGTCTTTCAATTGGTCATGTTAGGTTCAAAAGATGTGGTCCAGATTAATTCTGCTTATTTTATCTTTCTCTTTCTTCATAATTACATTATATGACACTTTTCTTTCTCTCCAAGTCACTTTCTCTCTCTTCTAGGCCCACCCTAATTTCGTCCTCCACCTGTGTCCTGGGTCTAGGCCCGACTCCGGAAAACCCTAACCGGTCCTGCTTAGCTCCTTTTTGTCAGTTACAACTTTCCTCGTAACTCGTGCCACTTTGTGGGACTTGTGTGGGGCCGGATCAACTTTTCCTTTTCCCCTGATGTGGTGATCGAACCATATTTTGATGTGTTATTTCATAATTAATTTTGGATTTAATCGTGTTAATTGGGTTAAAAATGTATTGTTTATGATTAATTTGGATTAATGAGTGATTACATGAAAAATGTGTTAAAAATGGTAAAATTGTCATAATTACTGTAATTACTCTTATTCAATATTTTTTGGGAATATTTTATGTTGGCTTGATTGGTTTAAATTGTAGGTGGTTGAAGAAATTGGATCAAATTTGAAAATGGAAGTTTGAGCTCAAGTTATAAACTTTTCAGTTTAGTCCCTCTGTGAAACTTTTTAAAAGTTTCAACTAGGTCCCTGCAACAAAACTCTGTGTTTTGACTAAGCTGAATTAGGTCAGCTTTGACCAGTTTTTCTTGGAGGACTCGAGACGCAACTGAGAGGAGGAATTAATCAATATTGGAACAGCGCCGCAAGAACACGGACGAGAACCAGACGCCAGCGGAAAACCTTGGATCTCGATTCACCTTCGCTTCCACCTCTTCCGACCTTCGCCCTTGATCTTCTTTCTTGCCGTCGACGTCGCCCTCCACCACGGTCACCGTCGAGTTTCCTCCATCACCAATGAAGTTCATTTCTTCCCCACTCTCCGCCACAGCTGTACGGACTCAAATCAGTACTTCTCTGGTTACTTGCGCATATTCCCATGGATTTACAATGTTGATCTGTGGCCATGGGTGAGTCAATGTATGGCTGATTTCTTTTGGTTCTTGGAGATGAGGATGTGTTTTTGAGCTTATGGACTTCATAGGGGAGTTACTCTATCATTCTATTAGTCTAGATTTATATATTTAGGTTGCCTAGTTTTAGGAATTATTGTGTATAAATCTGGAACTGAGATTAATGTTTATTGTCTCTGTTAGTTTGATAATTGTAGTTGAGATTGGATTTTACAGTGTGAAAAACATGTGTTTTAATTTCTTGTGGTTGCAATGAGATTATATTAATTAGCGTGTTATTGTCTGGTAAATGTGGTTAATTTGTGCCCTTTGAGGGACTGTTATGTACTCAATTTCAAGACGACTCATATTGTATTATTCCAATTTTAATTACACATCAAGTGGGTTTTAACAATTTCTCAAGAGGTAGTAGTTAGCTATGTTTGTTGGAGCTACTATTAATTGAGAATATTGGACTCAAGTGTTATCTTGAGCTTTTTCTTAAGACTTGATGAATTTTAACTCTCATAATCTTTTATGAGCAAGGATAGTCATTTCTTCATTACCAAGAACATTCATCATTCATATTTTCACTTCATCCATTCCATTCACTCATTCACCATTTTAAAAGAAGATACCAAAAATAATAGTTTAGCACTTAATTAAATTGTATTTCTCTTTAGTTTATTAATTCAAAAATCCAAAAACCTATTTTCCCCTTGTTTAAATTGCATTTGCATGACATTTAGATTACCTAGGATTCAATAAAAGGCTCCTCGAGAGAGAGAACGATCCTAGGTTTGCCTATACACAATCCTTGATTATTTTTTATTGTGGACCCCAAGGTTAAAGATAAAAAGGGCTTCATCAAATGGCGCCGTTGCCGGGGAGCTAAGTAATTGGCTCCCTAGGTAATCTAATTGTCAAATTCACTTTTGACAAGGGGTTTCTCGTGTGAAGCTTGTTAGTTTTGCATTTTTGATTTTCTTTTTCTTTTTCATTTGCATTTGTAATTTTTTTTAGATTCCTTTTCTTAGTTAGATAGATACTTGTGATTCATTTGGGAATTAATTGAATTGAACTTTCATGGCTTGGTTTAATGGTAATCAAGATTCACTTTTTCAATCCCACTCTTTTGTAGGAGATTCGACCCGAAGGGAAGAGTCTATCTCTCAAAGCATCGATTCCATTCAACAAACAATACGGGCTCTTCAAGCTAACTTGGGAATTCAAGATAAAAATCCAATTGGTCAAGAATGTCATGGTCCATTCCACCACCCATATCATGAACCTTACCACCAATCTTCATTTCAACCAAATCACTCACCACACCTACCCTATAGATCATACCATGAGCCTTCTCCACCACCATACAACTGCATGCCATACCATGAACCTCCTCCTTCATTCCATCCTATTTACCCTCCATGACATCCATCTCATGAATCCTTATACCCATTTGAGCCACCTTATGGACCTCATTCTCAACCTTGTGTGGCAAACCAAGTACCTACTGCTAGTGAAGACATTAGAAAATTGCAAAATCAAGTGACTCAGACGGTAGATGAGGAGAGGTCATACAAGGCCAACTTTGACCATCAAATGGACTCTATAATGAGACGAATGGAACATCAAGAGAATGAGAATGAGAGAATGGAAAAGGAAATTGAGCGTCTCACTCAACAATCACAAGTGTTGAAGACTAATTTCTAAGAAAATCCTCTTCACATGTTCACACATACTCAAGAAGTGGAGAAACTAGAAGAAAACAATGAGAAGTTGGAGAAAGCAATGGAGTGGTCTGCACAAGAGTCTTCTATGTGTCATACTCCACAAGAGACTTGCCCACCACATACACTTCCATATGAGCGACCCATTCCACCATGCCACGAACATCCATCCCAACCCTCTACTCCTCAACCTTCCGGACTTGATGCCTTCCTCACCTTTCCATATATGGATGCTCAAACCCTTACCCTAAGAAGAATGTATGACCAACTAAAGGTCCGGCATCTACATTTATTCAAGCTCAAAGAGGCTCTTCCTCGTGGGTTCTCTAAGGAAATGGAAGAGGAAATGGAGGACATTGAAAAATTCATCAAAGCATTTGTTTACCATGTGCTATGTATAAAAACCAAAGGAGAAGAAGGAGCTCCATGGTCATGTACCTCCAATGATGATGGGAAAACCAAAGAGCAACACCTAAATGCCACTTCACAAGTGGAAGTTTCCAATCCTTTGGTACCTATTCCCACACAAGCACAAGAAGTGAAACAAGTACAACAGAGCATTGAAGAGTCTTCTCTACCATCTGGTAATGATCCTATCCTAATAGAAGTAGACTCTCCTAGCACTTTAACTAATGAAGCAATTCATGATTTACGTGATGATGAGGTGGATGAGGAAATCATTGTTGAATCCCCTCAACTGCTTGAAAATGTAATTGCTCAACCAATTAGGTCTAGTAGTAATGATTCGATTGTACTTGTTGATGAGTGTGCTCCTACTTCTTTATGTGATGCTTTAACTGTTGAAAATGCTTCTCTTCATAGTATTAGGGATGATTGCGATAAATTGAATGAAATATTTTCATGTACTTGTGCGGAAGATCAAATATGTGTAGACTGTTATCATGAAAAATGCCACTTACTGGTTGAGTTTCGAAAGAAAGCATTTAGTGAAGTGGTTGATTCTACTATTGATCATAATGCACTCTCTTGTGAAAGACCTGGCAATCACCCAAGAGGGGGGGTGAATTGGGTGTCCGATAAATCTTTAAATAACTTTGAAAATCTTTTCGCAATTCACAGAAATAGTTTATAAACCAGTAATCAATGATTCAAAGATATATGCTGGAAATGTAAGAGTTTAGAGAAGATAATATGCAAACAGATTTATACTGGTTCGGCCGATCCCTGACCTACGTCCAGTCCTCAAGATCCTCTTGAGATTTCAATCCACTATCCTCTTGTTTGAACCGGTCACAAGAGAAGCCTTTACAAACCACAAGTTTACTCTGGCACTTGTGGTGCCGAATCTCTCACTGAGATACTCCTTTCAATCAGTTACACTCTGTACTCGAAGTTATTCTCTCACTAGAATATACTCCCCCTTACAAATGTAAACTGATAACCCAATCTCTAAGTCCCACGACTTGAGATTCTTACAATGATTTCATAATCAGAAGTGTTCTCTCTAATAGAGAAAATGAATCAGCACTGAAGTACAATTGATCATCACACTCTACTGTAAACTACATCGACATTGAAAAACAGAGAGTGGAGAGTAGGTGTATGTGTTTAACAATGTATTGGCATATTGAAGATGCAAGCTCGTGTCTCTAACCCTTATTTCTTGAATGCTTATGCTTTTATAGTGGTTGAAGAGTATTTGTCCGTTTGAGCAATTCTTTCCTTTTTAGAATATGACCGTTGGAAAATATTACCGTTGGAATATTACCGTTGGATATTCAAATCGTAGCATTTGAAGCCGATGAAGAAGTTGAGCATTTTAATTCATTGAAGAGCATTATAGTTGAGTATTCACCTTCGTTTCCTCAAGCTCCTTTGTTGAATTCGATCTGTTCTGTCATATATGAAAATCGCAACCTTCGTCTTCTTGCATTTGATAGATTTTGATTTCTGTCATGTTTGATCTCAATTCAAACTTTAATCATCTGAAACTCAACCAAGGAAGTAGTTAAATATGATATAAATGAGTTTAGATATGATCAAGAGTGAGTAAATAAAGACCCATTGATTTTATCAAATCGAATAGCATCACTGTGGAATAGTTGAAATGTGAAGAAATAATTCTGCAGATGTTGCTGTTACTGACTCGAGGTATATTGGTTGGCTCGAGTCAAATACTGCTCTCTATTCTTCAAAACGTGTGGATGACTCGAGGCACACTTATTGGCTCGAGGTAAAAACTGATCTCCTTTCTTCTATCTTTCTGTTTGGTTTTGACTCGAGGTAACAATTATTCTGACTCGAGTCAACTCATGAATTAATCATTAATTCCAGAAACATTTGACTCGAGGTTGCATTGCTAGCTCGAGGCATCTCACTCATTCTCAATTCCATTGTCTTTGATTTGAACTCTGTTGCTTCCAGAATTTCGTATGTCCACTTGCGAAGATCATAAATCCCTGGTACGAACTTCGTTTTGGCTGGTTCACGTCTTGATGGAAAGCCCTTTTAGTCTACTCTCAAATGGCACCTGTTTCATATCATTTGAATACTCCATTCATGAGATACACTCAAAATACTGAAGATGGGTCTGGTGTGTGACGCTGATGTTACTTTCATCTTCAACAATTCATAGCTCTTTCATCTGACCTCCTTTGGACTTTATTATTGTGTGACTAGGACCGCTTGGATGTCTAGTTTCTAACAAAATTTATTTCACCTCAATCGGATCTCTGGTTTGAGAGATATCGTCGAATTATCAGAGGTCGCCCGAAGCTGAAGTAGAACAGAGTGCTCCAGACTTGCATTTGACTCGAGTTAGCTGGAAACTTGCCTCGAGGTTGCTGACTCGAGGCACATACTTGGTTACCTCGAGGCAGCACCTTCCAGGGGGCGAAAATACACTATGAAACACTTGACTCGAGGCAGATGAGACCTTGGCTCGAGGTAACTTCATCCAAAGGCTAGAATCACTGTAGCAAGCTCATTTTAATTGCGATTTGAGCCATTCCAACTTCTATATCACCGTAGAGACTTGTAGAATCAATCTAACAACTTGTATGATGATTTTATCATTCCATTTATCAAGTATTCTTCCTTTCTTCTTCTCTTGATCATATTCATAATTTAATTCTTCAAATATGTCTTCTTCTTCCTCTTCTTGAACTTGATATTTTCTTCAATTTCTTCTTTCTATAATATCTTATCTCCTTCTTGAGCTATAATTCAATTTGAACTAATCCACATTAAATATAGAAGTTAGTCAATGTAGGAGATAAATATACCAATCAACTTTTGCTCTTTAAGAATGACACTTATATAAGACATCATCAAAACTAATATAAAACCAACATCTTGTACTATTGATGATTCTAAGCATGACAATTGTGAACATGTTGACTCTTGCATGGATCATAATGTGGTTGATTTGAGTGAAAAAGATCATAGCCTAGAATGCCAAATGCATGAAATTCCCATTGGATTACTTCCTTGTAGCCTTGTTGGTGACAAAGATTCTGAAATTTTGATTGATAAAATTTTGCATGTTGGTGAATATTTCCAACAAGTGCTTTCTTGTGACTTACCACCTGACTTAGGAAAGAAAAATAATTGTTTTGAATTTTTAAAATCTCCAGGTGGTGACAATTTGAAAATTCTCTTTCTTCTTCCACTCTTTTGCCTTCCATCTCTTGTGATTGCAATGCTGATGTGGTGTGCCCTGTTAGTTCTCAAATGGTTTTGAAGATAACGGACAATTGTAAACACAGAAGAAGTTTGTCTTTGTAAGTTGAAAAACTTACTGTCTAAGGCAAACTCGAGTTTCAGTTTGGGAACTCGAGTTTTGGCCTGACAGAGAAATGCTCAAATTTTTATAAAGAAAGGCAAACTCGAGTTCTGATTAGAAAACTCGAGTTTCCGTTATACAGAGAGCATTTGAATTTTTTCACAGACAAAGCAAACTCGAGTTGATTCTGAAAACTCGAGTTTTGACAAGACAGAGAGCAACCAAGTTTTTCAAAGAAACCAAAACTCCAGTTTCCATTTGGAAACTCGAGTTTGGGTTATACAGAGAGTTCTCTAAGTTTCCAACATTTTTCTGGAAACTCGAGTTTTGTTTTGAAAACTCGAGTTTACCTCATCTGAGAACAATGCTCATCTCTGACCTTGTGAAAACTTCCATGATTGAATCGACCAAAGCTTTTGACGTTTTCTCATAAAAGAGAAAACTCGAGTTTCCGTTTTGAAACTCGAGTTTCGAACTTCCAAAGAAGTTTCCAAAGTTTTCAAAGAATATGAATACTCGAGTTTTGTTTTGAAAACTCGAGTTTTGGCAAGGCAGAGCTCGCCGATTTTGAGCCTTTGAAAACTCGAGTTATGTTTTGGAAACTCCAGTTTTAAGCTTTTGGACTAAAACATGATTTTTCATTCAAGAGTCCAAAACTCGAGTTAGTCATTAATTGACTCGAGTTTTGCACTTGTTCACTAAACATGTCCAAAATGCCAAATCGCGATGTTTGTCTCTGTAAAGAGAAAACTCGAGTTTAGTTTGAAAACTCGAGTTTCGGTCTTTCATTAAAAGTTCTCTGAAACATGAAAACTCGAGTTTCGAAGAACCAACTCGAGTTTCCATCGCAAAATTTGAATTTCAATTTGAACAAATTCATGAAATGTTTCTGTTTAATCTCAATACTCTTTACCATTACTCATAACTATTCTTAACTATGTTTAATCAGTTTGTTAGTGAGTTTCAGATGGTTAAAGACAGGTTTAAATGGAGATTAAGCAAAAAGCATAAAGCATGTCAGCACATTAAATGCAAAAGTGCAGAAACTTGCATGCTTTTGGGAAAACAGTCTCCACACGTTTTGGAGAAGTTAATGCTTGCCTTCTACATCCAGTAAACTGCTCTTCCAACGGATTAAAAGTCAGAATGCCAACTCTGATTATCTGCAAAACTGGATCAACCAAAGAGTAGAGAGAGAAGAAGACCAAAGCTTCATCTAATCATCTCCCAACCTCACCAACGGTTATGTGAGGGATTCCAACGGTCAATTAATGATCTCTACCTATAAATAGAGATGCATTCAAGTCTTCTCAACAACTAACCTGTGCAAGAACGAAAATCATTAAAGTTTCATTTACTCTTAGAGTTTTCTTGTAAAAGTATCTCGTTGATACATTTATTCTTCATGATTATCATATCTACTCTTAGAGAGAGTTTTTCTTGATTGTAAATCATTCTTGTAAGTTATCTCAAGTCAAGGGGACTTTGAGATTGGGTTCATTGATTACAACTTGTAAGGGGAGTAAGTTCTAGAGAGAGAATTACTCTTGAGTGCAGAGTGTGTAATCAATCTTGATAGTGAGAAATCCCAGAGAATCTGGGTACTGGACGTAGGTCAAGTTGTTGGACCGAACCAGTATAAATTCTTGTGTCTTGCTTTCTCTTCCTTCACTCTGTTTATCTTCAGTTTCACTTTCCAAAACAGAGTAATCAAAAAGTTTTTGAGAATCCCCAATTCACCCCCCTCTTGGTGATTCAAGCTCCACTTTCATTTGGTATCAGAGCCAAGTTTTCTCCTAAGAGATTAACATCTCGAGAAGGATCCAATGGAAGGTATTCTACCTGATGGAGCTTCGATCAACCGTCCTCCTGGCTTCAGTGGCGAACATTACTCTTTCTGGAAAGCAAAATTTAAAGTGTTTGTCATGGCCAGTGACTACGGTCTATGGAGGGTGTTCGAGATAGGCAACTACATTCCGACCATCTTGGAGAATGGGCTTCGAGTTCCTAAGCCCGAAGATAGTATGATGAGAATGACAGAAGAAATGTCACTCTCAATAGCAAAGCCATTCTCATGCTCCAGAGTGCTCTAAGTCAACAAGAGTACTTCCACATCTGCACTCTTCCAACTGCAAAAGCTATGTGGGATGCCTTGGAGATTGCCCATGAAGGAACAACCGGAGTCAAAGAAAATAGAGTCAACACTCTAATGACTGAATATGATCTACTTCGAATGAAGCCTGGTGAATCCATCATTGACTTCCAGCTAAGATTCACTCATCTGATCAACCATCTTGCTGCCTTGGGCAAGACATACGAACAATCTGCTCGGGTAAGAAAGATTCTGAATATTCTGAGCAAAGAATGGGAAGCTAAGGTTACAGCTATTGAAGAAGCCTGTGGTGAATCAATGTGCTCTGTAGCAGCATTGTTTGGCAGTCTATCCGAGTATGAAGGTAAACTCAAGTTCAAAAAGGGACTTGATGAGACAAATGTCAAAAATAAAGGCATTGCTCTCAAGGCAGACAAAGAAGCCAAGGAATCCGATGATGGTGAAGAAGAAGAGCTAGGCATGATGGTCCGAAGATTCAGAAAGTTCTTTCGGAAGGACCACGGACATAAAAGATTCAACAGAGGCAGCACCAGCAATGAAGAAAGAAAGCCTATTATCTGCTATGAATGCCAAAAGCCCGGTGACATCAAGTCGGAATGTCCCCAACTGAAGAACAAGGACAAAGAAAAGAAGAAGTTCAATAAGTACAAGAAGAAAGCCTATGTCTCAGGAATTTGGGGAGATAGCTCATCCGATGAAGATGAAGCTGAAGAGGAAGAAACAGCAAATATATGTCTGGTTGCTCAAGAAGAGCAACATGAGAATGATAAAGAGGTATATGACTCCCAACCTCCTTATGATGAATTATTGCTTGAATACAATACTGTGCAAAACGAATTTGAAAAACTTGCTGATAAATACATTGCTTTAAAAAGGAAAAATACCTCTCTTGAGCAGCAAGTAGAAAATCTTTCTTTTCCTGAAAATCTCATTTGTGATGATTGCATTGAGTTAAAGAAAAAGAATTATCATCTTACGAAAACTCTTGAAAAGTTTACTAAAGGCAGTGAAATGCTAAATGTAATTTTAAAAGCACAAAGATTTACAAAAGATCGTTCTGGGATTGGATATAATCCCATCTTTGATAAAAAGAAAGGAAAGAAGAAGAATGGTGGAAAGTCATATTTAAATTATTTTCAAAAAACTGTCCATTCTTCAAATCCATTTGCTCACTGGAATTATTGTAATCGAAAGGAGCATGCAACTTCATCTTGTTTTCATAAGAAAGATAGGAAAGATAAACCCGTAGGTAATTATCAATGGGTGCCTAAAGGAACCTATGTTCCTCAGGCCCGAACTAACCTCAAAGGACCCAAGAAAATATGGGTACCTAAGACTTGATCTCTTTTGATTTGTAGGTGTGTCTAAGAGCATCAAAGACCGACAAATGGTATATTGACAGTGGATGCTCAAGACATATGACGGGAGATCAATCCAAATTTGCTACAATCAAGCATGAAGATGGTGGCAAAGTAATCTTTGGTGGAAATCAATCAGGAAGAATTGCTGGAATTGGGAAAGTTGGTAACACCAATGGACCACAAATCAAAGACGTTTATCTTGTGGAAGGACTTTGCCATAATCTCCTCAGTGTATGCCAAAGTACTGATAAAGGTAACTTAGTTATCTTTGATTCTGAGGAATGCTTGATAGTTAGTAAGGATGTTCTTTCATTGGATAATATCAAATCAAAAGCAATTTTTAGATCTCCTAGAGAAGGTAACTGTTATTCTCTTAGTCTCTCTAGAGATGACTCTACATTTGAAAAATGTTGTAAGTAATTTGGATGACAGTTGGTTATGGCATAAGCGTTTGGCACATGTCAATATGATTCAACTAGACAGATTACTCAAAAAGGATTTAGTCATTGGCATTCCTAAACTGCGTTTTAAAACTGATATGATTTGTGATGCATGCCAAAAAGGAAAACAAACTAAATCTTCTTTCAAATTAAAAAATGAGATTTCATCTTCTAGACCTCTTCAATTACTTCACATGAATTTGGTTGGTCCAGCAAGAGTTAGAAGTCTTGGCGGAAATCTCTATACCTTAGTTATAGTTGATGACTACTCTAGATTTACATGGACCATATTTTTTCCATCTAAAGATGAAACTTTTGATCAATTTGTCGTTTTTGCCAAAAAGGTCCAAAACGAGAAAGGTTTTACAATTTCAGGTATTCGCACTGATCAAGGAGGTGAATTCGAGAACCATGCATTTGCTGAATTCTGTGATAACATGGGAATTGATCACAATTTCTCAGCTCCAAGGACTCCCCAACAAAATGGTGTTGTAGAGAGGAAGAATCGAGTTCTTACTGAGATGGCTAGATCAATTCTGAACGAGAACCATACATCACAAGTATTCTGGGCTGATGCAATGAGCACTGCATGTTACATATCAAATCGTGCATACCACAAAAAGAAGCTCAACAAGACTCCATATGAGCTTTACAAAGGGAGAAAGCCAAATCTAAGTCATCTGCATATATTTGGATGTAAGTGTTTCATCCACAACAATGGTAAGGACAATCTGGGAAAATTTGATGCCAAGGCAGATGAAGGTATATTCTTAGGTTATTCTAATAGGAGTAGAGCCTATAGAGTATTTAATATAGTACTCGTATTGTAGAAGAATCTATACATGTTGCTTTCTGCGAATCCAAAACTGACAAGTCCAAAGATAATGATGATGAAGAAAATACTTTGAAAAATCAATTCTTTTCGAAAACCACACCTGCTTCTATTGAAAATCCAGAAAATGTTTTTGAAGTTGATCCTCAAAATAACTTAGAAAATCCTGATCAACCTCAACCTAGAGCTTGGAGATTCATAAGAAATCATCCTTTAGACCAAGTTATAGGTGATGTTAATCAAGGTGTGAGGACAAGAAGAAGTACTTTGAATGAAGTCACTTTTTCTGCTTTTATTTCAAAGATAGAACCCTCTAAAATTGATGAAGCCCTTTCAGACAATGATTGGGTGATAGCAATGCAAGAGGAGTTACATCAATTTGACAGAAATCAAGTTTGGGACTTGGTACCTAGGCCTAAGGACCATCCGGTCATTGGCACCAAATGGGTATTCAAGAACAAACGGGATGAGTCTGCAATTATTGTCCAAAACAAGGCAAGACTAGTTGCAAAAGGCTATAATCAAGAAGAAGGAATTGATTATGAAGAAACTTATGCTCCAGTGGCAAGATTGGAGGCCATAAGAGTTCTTCTAGCCTTTGCTTGTGTCAAAGGATTTAAACTCTTTCAAATGGATGTCAAAAGTGCTTTTCTAAATGGATTTATTCAGGAGGAAGTCTATGTAGAACAACCTCCAGGTTTTCAAAATGAATATTATCCTGATCATGTCTATCGTCTTAAGAAAGCTCTCTATGGACTTAAGCAAGCTCCTAGAACTTGGTATGAGCGATTAAGCAAATTCCTTCTTGATCAAGGATTTGTTAGAGGAAAAGTAGATACAACCTTGTTTATAAAAGGCAATAAAATTGGATAAATTTTAGTTGTACAAATTTATGTTGATGACATTATATTTGGTGCTTCTAATGATGTCTTGTGTGAAGAATTTGCAAAGAATATGCAGGGAGAATTTGAGATGTTCATGATGGGAGAATTAAATTACTTTCTTGGTCTTTAAATCAAGCAAAGATCATATGGGATCTTTATTTCCCAGACCAAGTACCTCAATGATTTGCTGAAAAAGTTTGGAATGGACCATTGCAATGGTGTTGACACTCCAATGAGTTCAACCACTTCTTTGGATGCTGATAAGAAGGGGACTAATTTCAACATCACAAGATATAGAGGAATGATTGGATCATTACTCTATCTCACTGCAAGTCGCCCAGACATCCAATTCAGTGTTGGAATGTGTGCAAGGTTTCAATCTGCTCCTAAGGAGTCACATGCTGAAAATGTGAAGAGAATCTTCAAATACCTTGCTGACACAAAGACTCTTGGACTCTGGTTTTCCAAAGGTCAACCGGAACATTTGGTAGCATATTCAGATTCAGACCATGCTGGATATAAGACGGATAGGAAGAGTACAAGTGGCCAATGTCAATTCCTTGGTGGCTCACTTGTGTCTTGGTTCAGCAAGAAGCAAACGACCGTCTCAGTATCCTCGACTTAAGCTGAACACATTGCTGCTTCAAGTTGCAGTGCTCAAGTCTTATGGCTCAAGCAGCAACTCTCAGACTTGGGAATAAATCTGAAGGAGATCCCTATTTTGTGTGACAACACAAGCACAATAAGCTTGGCCAAGAATCCAGTTCAACACACAAGAACCAAGCATATTGATGTGAGACATCACTTCATAAGGGATCATGTCCAGAACAAAGATGTCAAAGTGATGTTCATTCCAACACACCTTCAACTTGCTGACATCTTCACCAAGCCATTAGCAAAAAAGAAATTTAATTTCATAAGGAGAGAATTGGGAATGGTAAATCCCAATGAATTGTGAGTAATTCTTTCCATCTTAATGTTAGTTATGGTTTTTGATGAATATTTGATACTAACTTGAGCTTCGGAGTACATAGAAGTGTTTTATGCAGGATGCTCGAATTCCTTAAGTTTGATGTCATAAGACGCAAAATATCAAAACTCGAGTTTTATCGGGGTCCAATCGAGAATGAGTTGCTGAGCAAAATGGAAACTCGAGTCGATTAATGAGTAACTCGAGTTTCGGAGAGACAGAAAGCAAGCTCTGAGTTTTCACGAATTGGAAACTCGAGTCATCAAATGAGAACTCGAGTTTCGGGCAGACAGAGAGCGACACACCTGTTCAAGTATCCACAAAACTCGAGTCAGTAAGTGGAAACTCGAGTTTTGGTCGCAAAATTTCAAAAGTTCACTTTACACTTTTGAATCCAGGTCAGTGATTTCGCGCCCTATTTAAGTCTAAATGTTCATTGTTCGTCTAAACTCGCCCTAAAACTCAAGTTTGCCCTAGAGTTTGTCGTTGTTCCTCTCATCTTCTCTATCACTGAAAACTCTAATCCCTCTCTAATCTCCGAATCGATCATGTCTTCCAGCTCTAATCCACACAATATCATCAACTTAGACTCAGAATCCGATTCTGAAGGGCAAACCCTAGCTGATTTACCCATTGCTCAACCTCGGCTAAATGTTTTTCCTGGAGAATCGTCAATTTCTCGACGTGTCTCTGCGAGTCTATTTCGAGTTGTGTCAAGATTTGATGAAGAGCATTCATCGGCTCAAGCTCAAGCCCGAGCCCTCGCAGCAAATCTCCATCTTAGCAAATCGTTGGGTCCAGAATCTCTTCAAGTTCTTTCACCAAGTTCCTCTCCTCAGGAATTATCCAGATCCAGTGACTTTGTAAGATCATCTGCACTATCCGAAATCTATAGTCACCATTCTGCTCCTGATGATTTTCAGACTATTTCCCCTCATCATCCTGGACTTAATACTATTCGCTTCAGAGAAAAGCTTGAAAACAAAGATTTTTGTCCTGTAGTTTATGTGGACCTGGTTAAGTTAAGGGATGAGAGTCATTTGGACCTTACTCCTTGGCTATCAAAATTTGAGCCTCTGATCTCTATTCGAGCCACTTATAGCCCTGCTCTGATTAGACTGTTTTATCACAATCTCCACTTTGAAGAATATGTGGATAATGGTTTTCTTTTTGAGCGGCTCACTACAACTATTGGAGGTCGCAAAATTACCCTAACACCTGCATATATCAATTGTATTTTGCAAATTGCCAATCCTCCTCCCATTAGACCAGTGCATCTTACCAATGAGGCGATTTTTTCAACTGTTGAGACCACATGAACCTATTCCTGAAAATCTATCCACATTATCTTTTTCCCCTGAATCCATGCCTCCCAATTATCAGTCCATCTGGTACATCTATGCCAGAAATATTAAACAAAAGAATGGTATCTTTTCATCTTTTTCCAAAGAGGACTACTCTATCTTCGCTTCCATCATAGCCCAGGTTCCTCATAATATTGGAAATTGGGTATATCAGGAAATCACCAAGTTTCGGTTTCCTATCAAAGATTCCTCTCAGATCCCTTTTCCAAACCTCATTTCCATAATTTTATTTCATGAAAAGGTCTGGCCTTTCTCTTTGACTGATCAAACTGAGCATATTCCCTGGTTTGATCAACCATTATTCAATCTTTTGGGCCTCAACTTTCATACATATCCAAGATCTTCACATCTTGATTCTACAGGTCCAAGTTCTTCCAGTAGCACTTCTCGCTCTCTACTTGTTTCCCACTCACAATTTGTATCTTACTTTTCCACTCACTTCACCTGCTCTGACTGCCTTTCCATCTCTAACTCCCAATCCATCCTCTGCCCCCGCTGTCAAGATCTCAACCCCTTCCTCTGAACCCTCGATCTCAACTCCATCCTCTTTTGTTGATGACAAAGGGGGAGAAGAACCAGAGAAAGAAGTTGAACCAAAGGAGCAATCTTGAGTTGAAGGAAGGAGTTTAGATTTTAGGTGTTTAGATTATAGCTTAGTTGTTTTAGTTATGTTTGCATTTTTGGTTTGAAGCTTCTGTACTCTTGCATTTTTGTTTTGTATATTGCTGTTATGCACATCTTGTTGAATGAAATGCAATAGTTCAATTATGAATCGCTTCTGCTATATCTCTGTGTTAAATTCATTCAAATACAGAACTTTCATGACATGCTTCAAAACAACTTGTGAAAATTTTTCCTTAAAACTCAAAATTTTTTAAAATGAAGGATCTCTGGTTTACAAGTGTTGTCATCATCAAAAAGGGGGAGAATGTTAGTTCTCAAATGGTTTTGATATAACGGACAATTGTAAACACAGAAGAAGTTTGTCTTTGTAAGTTGAAAAACTTACTGTCTAAGGCAAACTCGAGTTTCAGTTTGGAAACTCGAGTTTTGGCCTGACAGAGAAATGCTCAAATTTTTATAAAGAAATGCAAACTCGAGTTCTGATTAGAAAACTCGAGTTTCCGTTATACAGAGAGCATTTGAGTTTTTTCACAGACAAAGCAAACTCGAGTTTGATTTTGAAAACTCGAGTTTTGACAAGACAGAGAGCAACCAAGTTTTTCAAAGAAACCAAAACTCCAGTTTCCATTTGGAAACTCGAGTTTGGGTTATACAGAGAGTTCTCTAAGTTTCCAACGTTTTTCTGGAAACTCGAGTTTTGTTTTGAAAACTCGAGTTTACCTCATCTGAGAACAATGCTCATCTCTGACCTTGTGAAAACTTCCGTGATTGAATCGACCAAAGCTTTTGACGTTTTCTCATAAAAGAGAAAACTCGAGTTTCCGTTTTGAAACTCGAGTTTCGAACTTCCAGAGAAGTTTCCAAAGTTTTCAAAGAATATGAAAACTCGAGTTTTGTTTTGAAAACTTGAGTTTTGGCAAGGCAGAGAGCTCTGCCGATTTTGAGCCTTTGAAAACTCGAGTTATGTTTTGGAAACTCCAGTTTTAAGCCTTTGGACTAAAACATGATTTTTCATTCAAGAGTCCAAAACTCGAGTTAGTCATTAATTGACTCGAGTTTTGCACTATTCACTAAACATGTCCAAAATGCCAAATCGCGATGTTTGTCTCTGTAAAGAGAAAAATCGAGTTTAGTTTGAAAACTCGAGTTTTGGTCTTTCATTAAAAGTTCTCTGAAACATGAAAACTCGAGTTTCGAAGAACCAACTCGAGTTTCCATCGCAAAATTTTAATTTCAATTTGAACGAATTCATGAAATGTTTCTGTTTAATCTCAATACTCTTTACCATTACTCATAACTATTCTTAACTATGTTTAATCAGTTTGTTAGTGAGTTTCAGATGGTTAAAGACAGGTTTAAATGGAGATTAAGCAAAAAGCATAAAGCATGTCAGCACATTAAATGCAAAAGTGCAGAAACTTGCATGCTTTTGGGAAAACAGTCTCCACACGTTTTGGAGAAGTTAATGCTTGCCTTCTACATCCAGTAAACTGCTCTTCCAACGGATTAAAAGTCAGAATGCCAACTCTGATTATCTGCAAAACTGGATCAACCAAAGAGTAGAGAGAAGAAGACCAAAGCTTCATCTAATCATCTCCCAACCTCACCAACGGTTATGTGAGGGATTCCAACGGTCAATTAATGATCTCTACCTATAAATAGAGATGCATTCAAGTCTTCTCAACAACTAACCTGTGCAAGAACGAAAATCATTAAAGTTTCATTTACTCTTAGAGTTTTCTTGTAAAAGTATCTGTTGATACATTTATTCTTCAGTGATTATCATATCTACTCTTAGAGAGAGTTTTTCTTGATTGTAAATCATTCTTGTAAGTTATCTCAAGTCAAGGGGGACTTTGAGACTGGGTTCATTGATTACAACTTGTAAGGGGGAGTAAGTTCTAGAGAGAGAATTACTCTTGAGTGCAGAGTGTGTAATCAATCTTGATAGTGAGAAATCTCAGAGAATCTGGGTACTGGACGTAGGTCAAGTTGTTGGACCGAACCAGTATAAATTCTTGTGTCTTGCTTTCTCTTCCTTCACTCTGTTTATCTTCAGTTTCACTTTCCAAAACAGAGTAATCGAAAAGTTTTTGAGAATCCCCAATTCACCCCCCCTCTTGGTGATTCAAGCTCCACTTTCATGCCCTAACACTAAGTTAGGTTCCATACCTTCCACTTTGCAAACTCAAGAGAATCTTCAAAATATAACTATTTGTCTGACTCTTACTGATGGGAGTAGCGTTGATTTCCTTGGATGTGATAGTTACTTGGAGAGTTTGATTCCTAAAATATCTTTAAGTCACTTGAAATCTCTCTATGTTTCTATTTTTGGATGGGATACTACTAGTTACTTGTGTTCTTTGCAGGCACATTCTTGGAAAGGTCATCGGTGGTACCAATCTCCACCATAAATTCTTGGACCTCTTCCAATTGATCCTGAACCACCTCTATCAAGGAATTTCCATGCGACAGAAGGTGCTTCAAAGGAAAAATGCATGATTCTCATCGGGGATGAGAACTTCTCCTTCAAGCGACTCAAGATCCTCTAACGAAGGTTGTCTCTTTCCTTACTTATTTTCTTCCTAATTCTTTTGATTATTTGGGCTTAATTGTTGTATGAAGAAGATAAGTGTGGGGGAGAGACACAATCCAGTAGAAAAAGTATAAATAATTTAGTTTAGTAAGCAGAATAAGAACCCCTATGTATGCTTTGCATTTTCTTGGCCACTACCCTACTTAAACATCATTGTGCCTCGAATTTCAACTTGTCTATCATTCTCTTTAGAGTGATTTTTCTACATTGAGGACAATGTGTTGATTAAGTGTGGGGGAGGGAAATACATTTTGAGTCCCAATTAATTGGTTGTTTTTAAATGAGAAAATGCCTTAAACTAGAAATTTTTTCAAGAATGACTTGCTTTATTGCATGCCCTAAGTGGTAAAGGGTCGCATTTGTCACTTTGGAAGTGTATAATTTGTGGGAGATTCTTTGAGCTTTCATGAGATCTAGTGTTTTGGCAACTTTTTAAAACCATATTTTGCTTTTTAAGTGAATGGGAAGAGAAATGAACCCACAATTGTATTTTTGCTTACTCTTTATTTTGAAAATGAGAGTTCATAAATCATCAGTGCATTTAAGAGTTAAGCATGATTATAGTTGATTCCAATGTTTTGATTGGTTGTGTTTGTAAGGTTAGCACCTGGAATAGTTAAGTAGATGTTTTGTGGTTAGTTTACCATGCAATTGATTTTGTTGGAGTGAGCATTGGAGAAAAACCTTGTTGGAAGGATATTTGAGCCTTAAAGTTTTTTCATGTGTGCATATTCACTTGGTTTTTCACCTTCTAGAACTTGTTTCAACTCTTTTTCAAAACGGTATTTGCGTTATTGTGATGAAAATGAAAGAGACATTCAATTCTAAACCATTTTTACCTAAACACAAACATACATTCATCTACCCTTTGCTTACCCCCTTTGAGCCTTTCCTATGTTATATGCATGTCATTACTCATAGTGTTCATAGTATTCTAAAAATCAAAAGAGAATTGCCAATAAAAATTGGAAATGCCATGTATGTGGAAAGAATGAAAAATAAAAATAAAAGAAAAAGAAAAGTGAGTATAGTTTGAAAAAAAATGGTATTTGGTAGATAAAAATAAAAGCAAAAGAAATATCAAGAAGGAATTTGTTCATGATTTTCAAAAGAATTGGCAAAAGTTTGTAAAATTATTTAGATGCTATGAACTTAGTCATTCACTTTGACTTGCATATAAACTATTTTCTTTTTTCTAATTAATTCATTTCATTTAGCCTTCATCCAACATTACAAGCCTTTTAAGTCCTCTTGATTCATTTCATTAATTGCTATTAATAGTGGAGATGTTAGAGTTGTAACAAGCCTATGGTAAGGTGTGGATTAAGTGAGCTAGAGTGAAATTATTCCAATGAAGTGAAATGAGTGAAATAGATCGAATTACCTTGAGAGTTCTCTTGTGCTTCATTCTAATAATTTAGGTGGTATAGTCAGCTAATTTCTTTACATCGCTTGATTATCACTAGTGTTGGCTTGAGGAATTTGATTAATTAATCCATTGCTTAGCTTTCTAAATATGAAATTGCTCATCTTTCAAATGCATTTGTAATTTGGACTTGGAATTGTGTATTCAATTGCCTTTGTTCAGGAGTACAAAGGTCTAAGTGTGGGGGAATTGATTGAACCATATTTTGATGTGTTATTTCATTATTAATTTTGGATTTAATCGTGTTAATTGGGTTAAAAATGTATTATTTATGATTAATTTGGATTAATGAGTGATTACATGAAAAATGTGTTAAAAATGGTAAAATTGTCATAATTATTGTAATTACTCTTATTCAATATTTTTTGGGAAGATTTGATGTTGGCGTGATTGGTTTAAATTGTAGGTGGTTGAAGAAATTGGATCAATTTTGAAAATGGAAGTTTGAGCTCAAGTTATAAACTTTTCAGTTTAGTCCCTCTGCGAAACTTTTTAATAGTTTCAACTAGGTCCCTGCAACAAAACTCTGCGTTTTGACTACGCTGAATTAGGTCAGCTTTTACCAGTTTTTCTTGGAGGACCTGAGACGCAACTGAGAGGAGGAATTAATCAATATTGGAACAGCACCGCGAGAACACTGACGAGAACCAGACGCCAACGGAAAACCTTGGATCTCGATTCACCTTCGCTTCCACCTCTTCCGACCTTCGCCCTTGATCTTCTTTCTCGCCGGCGACGTCGCCCTCCACCACCGTCGCCGGCGAGTTTCCTCCATCACCAACGAAGTTCATTTCTTCCCCACTCTTCGCCACAGCTGTACGGACTCAAATCAGTACTTCTCCGGTTACTTGCGCATATTCCCATGGATTTACAATGGTGATCTGTGGCCATGGTTGAGTCAATGTGTGGCTGATTTCTTTTGGTTCTTGGAGATGAGGATGTGTTTTTGAGCTCATGGACTTCATAGGGGAGTTACTATCATTCTATTAGTCTAGATTTATATATTCAGGTTGCCTAGTTTTAGGAATTATTGTGTATAAATCTGGAACTGAGATTAATGTTTATTGTCTCTGTTAGTTTGATAATTTTAGTTGAGATTGGATTTTACAGTGTGAAAAATATGTGTTTTAATTTCTTGTGGTTGCAATGAGATTATGTTATTGTCTGGTTAATGTGGTTGATTTGTGCCCTTTGAGGGACTGTTATGTACTCAATTTCAAGACGACTCATATTGTATTATTCCAATTTTAATTACGCATCAAGTGGGTTTTAACAACTTCTCAAGAGGTAGTAGTTAGCTATGATTGTAGGAGCTACTATTAATTGAGAATATTGGACTCAAGTGTTATCTTGAGGTTTTTCTTAAGACTTGATGAATTTTAACTCTCATAATCTTTTATGAGCAAGGATAGTCATTTCTTCATTACCAAGAACATTCATCATTCATATTTTCACTTCATCCATTCCATTCATTCACTCACTCACCATTTTAAAAGAAAATACCAAAAATAATAGTTTAGCATTTAATTAAATTGTATTTCTCTTTAGTTTATTAATTCAAAAATCCAAAAACCTATTTTTCCCCTTGTTTAAATTGCATTTGCATGACATTTAGATTACTTAGGATTCAATAAAAGGCTCCTCGAGAGAGACAACGTTCATAGGTTTGCCTATACGCAATCCTTGGTTATTTTTGATTGTGGACCCCAAGGTTAAAGATAAAAAGGCCTTCATCATGTGGCTGCACATTTTTCTTCATTCTTGGGGAGCGAGAAATGCATATTTTAATGTCTCATAATTACCTCGTACTTTGTGGTGCCAAAAAGTCAAACATCCAACCCAAACACGCCACATGTCCTACTAGCATCATTACTCTTTGTCTTTTGTGATCATGAAGGGACATGGGTCACCATTCTATTTGGCCAACACGAAAGTATGTCATTATTAGTCATCATGACAGTACTTTATTAAAATTACTTTATTGGTACTTGCTCGGGATCCTGCCCGGGTTTTACTCGGGTTTTCTTCACGAATACCGATGTCTTCTGAAAAACGCAGGGCATACCCGACCGCCCTGAAAATATTGTTTACTAACTTATACCGACATATTTTTTACTCAACTAATTGCCCTATACCCAGGACATAGTTGGGTGGCATCCTTTCCACCGGATTTACGCTGTATAGACCTTTCGTGTCCCATTTTCACTGGCCCCTTAATTCCACAGCTTATGCATACAAGGTCTACTGACCCGTATAGCCGAGCTACTTAGTCTCAGAGAGGCTTCCTAACTTTCGACATACTTGGGACTCTTCCTGAAATGGGCTTAGTCGTCCGCCTACTTCAGGCTTATTCCCAGTTCTCGGGGTTCAGAATTTGGGGTGTTACATTTCTCCCCCTGTTAAATAAATTTCGTCCTCGAAATTTGAACGTCCATGCCTTGGGAAATCATTCTAGGCACGGCGCTTTTCTCTTTTCTATGCATGCTCACCAAGAACACAACTTATCATATGACATTCTTATCTATTTGGTACTCTGGTGTGGTACTTAACCATCCAAGACCCATTGATCCATCATCACCATGTTCGGTTCCGCAGGCCTCACTACCTAACTCATTCTACCTTTTGGCTTATCACATACTAGCATTTCGACTCTTAACATTATGCTAGATTTCCTTGCCGTATCGACCAGGGAATTGCCTTCAGGTCTTAGGTATCTTATCTTCGACCTAGTACAGATCATCAGTTTTGGCAATCTCAATATGCACTCTAGACACATTAGTCTAAAGTCACCATGCCAGTAAGTATTCCACACAGTGCTAAGCATCTCAGGTCTTATAGCCCAGGGACACCGCCCTATGCAAATCTGCACATCGGGTCTTACTGCCTTGAGCCTCTGCTCATCAATTTTGTCCGAGCTTCCTCAGTTATAAGCTCTTGAACCATTTTCCTCTTGCTTAGCACGGTAACTGGAAAATACTGTCTGACTTAATATGTTCAGATTTCTAGACCAATCTATAAGTTGTTGTTCCTGTATCAACATAATCACCAATTGCACCGCTTTTCATTTAAATACAACAGTGATGACAATCATGTCACTGCCTAATATGTTGTCTCATACTCAAATTTCAAACTTTCACACATTCGAAAATCTTTGTGGTCGCAATACATTTTCATAATCACAAGCAATGCTTTCACATTTTCAATAAACCATAATCGCTGCCAGTTCAAATTTTCTAGAAAACAATTCACTGCCAGTCTATTTTCAGAAAACATTTGCTACCAACACACATTCCTGAGCGGGATTATTCATTTCACAAATTCATCATTCGAAAGCTCTTGCCACCACTTCAACCTCTCGGTATAGTGGCACATCCCAATCCTTTCAACACCTACCACCGAAGTGGCAACGCACTTGTCGGCCAATGTGGGAGAGTTTTCGTCCCCTCCAGGGACCTAGTGTCCGCACTGGCACATACAGTAACTGGCCACCCACCGGAATCCCATACCCGGGACAAAGGACCTCTTTCCAGGAGCGCCGCTCCATCCGCCTGCGTGGGTGCCGGCCCGACAAGTCAAACACACGCCCTTACAAGGCGAAACTACTCAAATTGGGTGCATGTACTATTGGTGCGAGTATCAGCTTCTCAAAAACTAATTCCCTCAAAACTTTCAACAATGGCCAGCGATTTCAAAATATTTTCAAAGCATAGTTCTGTACTGCTTCTACCACAGACATGATTCACAATCCATTTCAAATCGGGGTCCCATCAAGACCCTATCTATGAGACAACATGGTTCAAAAACAATAATTTCAAACTGTTCCCAAATTTTGAAAAAACATTTCATTCGAAATTTCAGTTTAGAAAATTCAATTTCAAAATTCACAAATACAACAGGTGCATTGGTGAGTTCAATTTCAATTTCCACATCTACCAGGAACCAGAAAACTGACATAGAAGGTCGTCATCACTCCAATTACATCTCAAGCTTTATTTTTGGCTACTCAAGCCATCCACAGGATACTCAGTCCATTCATTTCATTTGTTCGATTGTTCCAGATACAATGCCTGTAACTCTTAGGCTTACAACTTCTTCGACACTCTGCTCGGTATTCAGGGTTTAAAGGTCATGAATTTCTGCCAGTCTATGGACATACTAGTTGCATAGGGCTTATACCTTTCATCAAACACATATCAAATTCAATCACCCCAAAAATCATACCAATCTAGTAGGTATCCTTACCTACTGAATATTCATGTATAAAAAATACACATAGCACTGGAGCACCCCATGGCAGTACCTTGTTATCGCATCAAATAATCCACATTTGGGGTCATTTTGTATATGAACTTTCAATAACAATCCAGCTCCAAGCATAGTCACAGATTTAACTTCCTCTATCAGGTATTTAATCCACATCTTTCTAGGAAACCACTAGCCACTATCGTATCTACAGCTATCGATCCTAACCATAAGACTGAAACCTGTGGCTATCGAGGTTGTAGCTATCAACTAATTCTCAGTCAAACACTTCTCAGGGAATATTCTATATTCAAGATCTTTCCCTATGCTGAAACAGCAACTAACAACCTTAAAATACCTTATATCATATAGGTAATATCCTCAAGTATACCTCAAATAACATCATCAATCATTATCAATGTTTATACTCTCAATCATTCATTCTAAGGAATATCATGAGATTAAAATCATTCCTTAGCAGCTAGTAACCTCCAAATACCTCATACATATGGGTACTATGCCTCAATGCATTCAGATCAATCAAATGCCTAAAGAATCCCTCATTATCCAATCAAATTCTTAGGTTTATTAACCTAATACTGAAACCTCGACCATACCCAATAAACATGCTACGATCATCATGATTCATAACCTATAATATTTAATCACTATCCTCAAATAACCTCGAATCAATAATCTTCAGATTCACAATGACTCCTATAACCTCAATATCAGTTAGGCTAAGGAATTGTATTACCTCCATAATACCCAGAATACAACTAGGATCATAATTCATATTCCTAGTCTAAACCTCAAAGTATTCGAATCACATCAACACTATTCACAAGGTTCTAATCCTCAATATCACAGGGTATTTCCTAGTATCATTCTATTACCTCAAGGTTAATCCTCAATCATACCCAAACAATTCAGTACCGATCAATATTCACAGGGTTCCTACTTTCAGGTACTAGAACCTTAGTTCAACCTCATTCACATTTTAGATCAAATTCAAGCCTAGTCTCAATCATATCCTAACATCCTCAGAGCATCTCTAAGGATCATCATATGTCATTCCTCAAGGCGTGCAAGCCCTAAATCAAAGGAACCTCAAATTCCTATAATACTTCCCAGAAGGTCACCCATCCCGAGATTTTCCTCGCCTAAGCACACTTAACCTTAAAGCTCTGTAAGATTTGGGGATCTAAAACACATCACAACTTATCATCAAAAACCCTAGGATTAGCAACAGAGTCTACAGTCTGTGCTCCCTCAGCTATTTCCCCAAAGTCTCATCTTTCAGAGCTTGAACCTTGCTCCTCAAGGTGTATCTATAATGCTCCATTTCCTGATACAACAGTTGATCCCCTCCTACTACAATTCCTTCCTTCTGTATTCATAAGTTACTCTTCCTTTCAATTCCATTTCTGGAGATTAATTCAGACCCTGATTTTCCATATCAGAGGTCTTAAAGTCAGCAGCAGAACCCATATTCCATGCTGTCTAATCTATCTGTGGAGATTTAACTCCCCGGAGCTTAACCATCTTCCTTAGGGTATATATCCTTTCTGCTCCATTTGCCTAGACTATATCAGTACCCTTAACCATTTACCTTTTACCAGTACCGTCCAAACCAGGCTCTGATACCAAACTGTTACACCCCTACCGGCCTCGCCCTTTCGGGTGGCGGGTTAGAGGGATTCCTTTTACTTATTACCTTTCTTCTGTTAATTAGTCGTTTTAATATACATCAGAGTGCAAACAGCAGAGCATATGATCGGTTTGGACAACTTACAATGTACTGGTAAAGGTACAATAATCTAAGTAAAGTCCTTGTAGGGTTAAGGGTACAATCGTCCAAAATAAAAATAAAAACTAGGGTTAAGGTGCAAAAATAGATATGTACTTTTTTCCGAGGAGCGCACAGTAGCAAATATTTTTTTCAGGTGCAAAAGTAACTATGTGGTTACAAATTAGATGCAAAAATAGCGTTTGACCGTTAAGTTTGACTTTTGACCGTTAAGTTTGACTTTTTTTGCTAACTGGACGATGACGTGGCATTTCAAAGGTGCAAAAATAATTTTAGGATCTTGAAAAAATATTTCAGGTATTGATCGGTACTAAAAGGATATTGAAAAAAATATTTCAAGGTACTGACTGGTACTAAAAAGTATTTTCAGGATACTGATTGGTACAAAAAAAATTTCATAATTTTGAAAAATTATTTTAGAATCTTGAAAAATTATTTCAGGTATTGACCGGTACTAAAAGGATACTGAAAAAATATTTGAAATGCCACGTCATCGTCCAGCATGTCTATTTTTGCACATTAACCCAAAAAACTATACAAAACATGATAGGGCATTCCCTATCTCTTCAGTCTTCCACACCATGCTCTTACTTCCTTGCTCCTGAACAACTCAACTACTAACACCTGTATTCTTTGAAACCAGTCTGGAGTTCAAAGTTGTACCCCAGAGTAACTGTTAGACTCATATACAATATGTATAAAATGCATGCAATGCAAATCACAATCAGGAAGTAACAATAAACCTGCCTCTGGCACAACAAACTGACATGTAGCATCTCCGTAGGACCGCCTGGTCAAGACAAGTCCATCGGAACAACGCGCTCAGGGGCCTCAGTAGTCAGGGTGGCCAAACCCTAACCACCTACCCCTCCTGAGGCCTCAGTAGCAACCTATGAACACACAGTCACATAGGCCCTACCTACCTCACATATCTCGGTACTGCAAGAACACCCTAAGGACACACGGTCCAATAGGCACCGCAGCCCGATCCTACATGCCCTCGGTGCTGTAGCAGAAACCCTAAGGACACACAGTCCAATAGGTACTACAGCCCGATCTCGGTACTGTAGCAGAGGCACTACAGCCCGATGTCCTTCATCATGATAAAACACACATGCAAAAGCAACATAGAGTATGCAAGTCAACAGTTACTACCTGGTACGCCTTGCAAATAGAAAACTCTTCTCTTGGTGCTTGAAGTATGTCCCACGTGTATTAACACCCAAGTTACAGAAAAATATCACACTTTCAATCACATATACAAGCTTAACTTCAAGTTCTATAAATTCCGCCTAACTCCAGAATTTCCCAGAACCTCTGACCCAAATTCTCTGATTTTTAATAAATTCCATAAAAATATTATTAACACGAAATCAGTTTCCATTAAACCCTTAGGATTTATATTTTATAGTAAAAATATGTATCAAAGCCTTCTGGGTTCGAGTCCTTCTAAGATTCCTAAAACTTAGCCACTGCTCCGAAACAGAACTCATGTTTTTAGGTCCTTTTCAACCTTAAATAACTCTCGGTTGGAAGCTCAAAATGACACAAAATATTATATCAAAATCATCCTTATGATGTCTAATTTTACCATGTATAATTTCAGATCAAACGGAATTCGTTTACTATTTTAAAATCAACTATTTCCATACGCTTCCCAGAAAACACCAGAATCGGTAGATTTACATCGCTTAAGGTTTAGGGCTTTTCGGGTTCGGAAAAGTAACCTTGACTTATCCCCACACAAAATCACATTTTGGAATCAATGGAAACCTCAAAAGTACCAAAATTCTACTGAATCTCCACGAAAAACACTAAAGGGAAGAAGCAAGAACTTCAAGTTTGTCGGTGAGATGTGTACCTCAGAATTTCGGTTGCGTATGACCTCTTTTCCTTCTTGAACCAAGACTTCAGATGCTCTCTCTCCTCCTATACCTTGAGCACGTCCTTGGGCAGCAAAAATGGGTGGGGAAGTGTCCTTATATAGACTCCAAAGGTGGGGCCCTTATCCAACCTTGATCATGATCCGACGGTCGGGAAAATTCCTCGGTTTAAATTATTATTTCCTTGCTTGTTTCTCAAGGCTTCTAGAGGGCTATTTTGGGATGATTATGGCCATTTCAAGGCCCAAAAATGATATTCCAAAATTGCCCCTAAAGGTGGTTTCCAAAATTGATAGGTGTAGGTTTTAGGTATACGGGTAAAATGGTCATTTTGCACTGCACTTCTTCCAACCAGTGGGGCCCACCAAATCTTCCCTTAGATATGCCATTAATGAACTTTTAATGTCATAATTACATGTCTTCCAATTGGTCATGTCAGGTTCAAAAGATGTGGTCCAGATTAATTCTGATTATTTTATCTTTCTCTTTCTTCATAATTACATTATATGACACTTTTCTTTCTCTCCAAGTCACTTTCTCTCTCTTCTGGGCCCACCCTAATTTCGTCCTACACCACTGTCCTAAGTCTAGGCCCGACTCCGGAAAACCCTAACTGGTCCTGCTTAGCTCCTTTTTGCCAATTACAACTTTCCTCGTAACTCGTGCGACTTGTGTGGGGCCGGATCAACTGTTCCTTTTCCCCTGATGTGGCTGCACGTTTTTCTTCATTCTTGGGGAGCGAGAAATGCATATTTTAATGTCTCATAATTATCTCGTACTTTGTGGTGCCAAAAAGTCAAACATCCAACCCAAACACGCCACATGTCCTACTAGCATCATTACTCTTTGTCTTTTGTGATCATGAAGGGACATGTGTCACCATTCTATTTGGCCAACACGAAAGTATGTCATTATTAGTCATCATGACAGTACTTTATTAAAATTACTTTATTGGTACTTGCTCAGGATCCTGCCCGGGTTTTACTCGGGTTTTCTTCACGAATACCGATGTCTTCTCAAAAACGCAGGGCATACCCGACCGCCCTGAAAATACTGTATACTAACTTATACCGGCATATTTTTTACTCAACTAATTGCCCTATGCCCCAGGACATATTTGGGTGGCATCCTTTCCACCGGATTTATGTCGTATAGACCTTCCGTGTCCCATTTTCACTGGCCCCTTAATTCCACAGCTTATGCATACAAGGTATACTGACCCGTATAGCCGAGCTACTTAGTCCCAGAGAGGCTTCCTAACTTTCGACATACTTGGGACTCTTCCTGAAATGGGCTTAGTCGTCCGCCTACTTCAGGCTTATTCCCAGTTCTCGAGGTTCAGAATTCGGGGTGTTACATGAAAGGGGAAGTTGGATCACAGGTTTTATGAAGAATATTGGGACCATCTAGTGACGATTGTAGAGGTATTGGTTATGAAGGCAGGGCTTGAGTTTTTTCAAGTTTATAAATTTCCAATAATACAGGTTTCCTCTAATTTTCTCAAGGCGTTAAATATTTTGTTAATCGATAGTGTGTTGGAACATCCTTTCAAAACTGAAATTGAGGCGACATGTCAACTATTATATGGCAATTGACAGGTTGTTTTATCCCACTCAAATAGGGAGATTATTGAATATGCAGATATTTCGGCTAAAGGGGAGCATGTAGAAGATATGCAGTTACGAATAGTCCCATAAGTGCATCCAAGATGTATAACTAGGTCCATACTTGACAGAATGTTTGTTGGGGATGAATTTAGTTTTTCATTTTAGGTGGTGATTATTTTGAACTTTAAGCTTACACTTGCCACTTGTAAAAAAACAAAAAGAAAAAAGAAAAGAAAAGATGCTTGCTTCCCACAAAAACACTATAAAAGCCCTTATCTAGATCACTGTTAGTCCATTAACACAAGTATTCCCTAACGCTGAGAAGAAAGTGATATAAAAACTTGGCAAAATGTTCTATAGGCGGTATGGGATTAGGACTTTTGATGGCTGTCTGTTTTTTTTTAAAAAAAAAATAATAATGTAGTGGGCCCTCTTGCATGGACTTAGGATTGTTTTAATGGAGTCCACATTTGAACTCTTGGGTTGATGGGGAGCATTTTAGCTCCTCCTCTCATGTCAAGAGTTCGAAACGTATATGAATCACAGAATCAGAACCAAAAAAAAAAAAAAAGTTTATGTGGTTCTTATGTGCTCATACCTCTATTAGATATATGAGCATATATATTTTTAATTTTTTTATATATTGTTTTTATTTATATTTAAATTATATGCTGCTTTTTGACATGCTTTTTGCACCCAGTATCTCAAATTAATTAATTTCCAGTTCTGCATTCAAAAATATTTGTCTGTAACACCAGTATCATGGAAACTAATTAATTTGAGATACTGGGTGCAAAAAACATGTTAGGAATCAACATATAATTTAAATATAAATAAATACAATATATAAAAAATTAAAAAAATATGCTCATACACATAAGAAACACAAACTATGTGCATATTATGTGGACACGCTTTAATGATGGGGAGGCTTCTTGTGCTTTTTTACTATGGAGTTTCATTAAGAAAAACAACCTTTTTTTTTTTTTTGTAAAAAAGAAAAACAACCTTGATAGGTCCATTCGTGGGCATTTCCTTAGCGGCCTTTGATCTTTTGTGGGCTTTAAACTCGCCTACTTTTATCCATATTTTTTATGTGGATTTAGCTTCCAGATCCACAAAAGCATAAAAACTTGAGGATTTTTGTTGTGATATTTCCAATAAAACAAACATTACTGTGGGGTTAAAGGTGATGAATTAATTCTTTTTTCAGGCTACAAAAAGGTAACAAGTCAACTCAAATGACCGGAAAACTCAAATACCTTTTTTTTAAAAAAAAATAAAGAATCTTATTACAATAAACAGATACTAACTTCATGGAGAAAGAGATTTACAAGCCTTATAATTCTTGAGAAAATTCATTCAACAATGACTTTTAAAGTGATCAATTTGAAACTTAAAACTGATGGCCATAAAAAGTTAAAACTTAAAAGACCAAAACTAATTCAAGAAACTAATTAATTTTTGTTGGTAACAAGAGACTAATTAATTTTAAACAACAAATAAAAGTAGGGCACTGAATTATTATTTAAACCTTCGCAGACTAAGGCCATTAGAATCAAAGACTCCTTGCATAAAAAGCACAATCGAAGACACATCTCAACAAATAAAAGCAGGGCACTAAATTATTATTTTAACCTTCACAGACTAAGGTCATTGGAATCAAAGACTCCTTGCATAAAAAACACAATCGAATACACATCTCAAAATGAAAAGCTGGATTTGGTTTTATTGATGCAGTCTTCTTTTACTGCTACACACAGATATTACACACCTATATCAAACCACTTTCTTCCAACCATATCATGATGCATGTAAAACTTTTAAAAAAAAAAAACACACAGTAAAATCACTATTCCCACTCTCTTTTGTTTCGAGAATTTAGGTATCAAGTGCAGTATTTCATGGGATAACGGGCTAGTTGACGAGATAAAATCTGGTTACAACATGAAACATCTTATTTTACACCAGAGGGAGTGATTTAAGAGATGTCATCTAATAATATGGGAATATCTATTCACAGTAAATTTCTCTGCCAACCATCAATCTTCAAAGATGGATTCTACAAAGTGTTTTAGAGGAAGATAGATAGAAATGATGAGAGGGGAAAAAAAAAAGACTCAAATGAGTGGTTCCTCCTCCATTTCCTGATTTTGTTCATCTCTTTTCCAAATTTTAATTGTCCCAATTGTTAATCTTCGTCGCCAAGATCTCCCCACCTTAAATTGTGCTTTGCAGCAAGATAGTGAACCCCGATTGGTCCTCTGCTGCCATAGGGATAGAGCTCAGGAGTAATCTTCTCGTTCTCAAGTTCTTTCAACAAAGGGGTGAAAAGTGCCCAAGCTGCATCAAGCTCGTCACTTCTGATGAACAATCTTCGCTCCCCTTCTATCGCATCCAACAGTAACCTCTCATACGCATCCGGTATTTCACATGGATATCTTCACATAAAGTATAGTGTTACAATAATGCTGCAGGAAATAGGGAAAAAGGGAAGAAAGAGAGGAGAAGAGAGTAGAGAAGAAGTCTAGAACCAAAATCTGTAATTCTAGAGAGGAAAGATGAGAGAAGAGAAGAAGAGGGAGGAGAGAAAAAGGGAGAGGCTAGAACCAGAATATAAAACTCTAGTCAGAGAGTAGAGGGAACAGTTTTACTGAACAATACTTAATTCATTCATCCATATCTTTGATAGAGTACATGTTTGGTATTTATAGACTAATACACATAAAACTGAAAATAACTACCTTGTCCAATCCATATAAAGTTGACAATAACCAACACTAGACACTTGTAACATTTAACGCAAGACACAAGGTAAAACATTAAATACAAATAGTGGTTGGTTCCTATCAGATATAAACTTCATAACCCTATTCCCAAATTACCTCTTTACCTAATTACCCTTACCTTACCATTACCAAATATCGAAAGGTATGTTTGAACTGAGATGAATGAAGAGGGCAAGGAAAAGGTTTACTTTGGCATATCAACTTGTCTTGATCTAGATCTAAACCAAATATTTCCTTCCCTTCCCTTATCCTCCATTTTTCTCAATTAAATCATCCCTAGAGGAAATAGTTCACTTCAACATATTGCAGGCATGGTAACATCATATGCATCTGTTAAATTATTTTTTGAGCCTGAATATGTTAAGTTCATACATTTCATGATATCACCTCAAGGGAAGCTTGGAAACTCGCATATCAGCAGAAGAAAATTCATGATGTAATCAAGTATTTTACTCCCATCAATGAACTGAGCAATCTTGGTTCTTAGATATACAAGTTATTTTAAGTGAAATAATCATGAATGGCTAAATTTTTATTATTAATTATAAATAATCAAGAACTCTTACATTTAAAGTTGATTAAGTCACTTTTATAATATATAGGCAATATTTATACCTTGTTCGGAAAAGCAAGTTCAGATCACTTCTGTCTAGTCTCATCCCCAGGCCAGGAACTTTGTTATTGATCTTCAAATATATAGCTTCATCAGGCTGCACACGAAGTACAAGCTCATTTGTAGCCTTGTCCAGGTCTGTTCCGAAATTTCGCTTGTACAAGTTACCTGGTACATGTCGGAACTGTACTCTGATTTCTGCACTGGATGCATGTTTGGACTCTTTTTGTAACTATAACTTGACAAAATAGAAATCCACCCAAAGAAGTTTGCAGGGAAATATATATAGCATACCGCCTAGTATGGAGAGCCTTGCCAGCTGTCATGAGGAAAGGAACGCCATCCCATCTAGCATTGTTGATAAAAAGAACCGCTGCTGCAAATGTTGGAGTAATACTCCCATTTGGAACTGTTGGGTCATCTGTGTAGCCAGGATATGACTTTCCACTCTTGCTGTGACCCTTATATTGACCAACAACAACATTTTCAAGTTGCAGTGGGATCATTGATCTCAGAACCTTCACCTGATTTACAATTACAAGAAATCAATACAGACACAGACACAACATGGCATGAAGACATGCCAAATTCTAAGTTTATAGTATAGGGCATGAATCATATTTAACAAGGGAAAACCATTCTTGAGGTACTTGTTGTTTCCTTCAATTTTTGATTTGGTACCTGTGAATTCTTTCTCCTTATTAAATCTTTTAATTTTCCTCTTTTAGCACCGTTGACCCTTATACTTTTATCTCTTAGCATTGTTAGCCCCGTACAGAAGTTATTTGTGCTAATAGAGTAAAATTAAAGGATTTAGTTAAACGATTTAGTGCTTGTTTTGGATCACAATTGGACACCACATAAGAACTTTTTTACGTAATTAAGACAAAACTTCTTTCATATACTTACCTTATAGAGTGCAAAAGCACATAAAATAAGCTAATCCAAACAAATACTTAATAAGGAAAAAAAACACACAGGTACCAAATCAAAAATTAAAAGAAATTATAGGTACCTCAAGAATAGTTTTCCCTATATAATAATATGTAAGTTTCAATATTTACAATAACTTGATAAAGTGCAGACAGAAAACACAATTAAATATTGCGCAAAGCGACTTCGATGGGTTTTGCATCTGCCACCTCAATGACAGGCAAAGTACCTATAAGTTGATTAAAAAAATGCGTACCAATAACCTCAACGGGTGTTGTAAGGAAAAATTGAAGTAAATTCAGAAATGCATAAAGAGACCATGATCTATTTAGTTGAACCAAGATATGAGGTAAGGATATTTACAGTAGATATAGTTACCTTTTCATTTCTAATGTCCTCAGCATCCAAGCTGATGGGAGGTTCCATTGCAAACAGTGCTAGAATTTGTAGAAGATGATTTTGCATTATATCTCTTATTATTCCGTAGTTATCAAAATAGCTAAAGAGAAAAACACAGGATAGTTAGATTAGTGAAATGTATTTTTCTTGAGTACCATAAAGATTACATGACTCACCCCCCTCTTCCCTCTGTTCCAAAATCTTCAGAAAATATGAATTGCACACTGCGAATGTAGCTCCGGGACCATAGAGGCTCGAAAACAAGATTTGAAAAGCGAAGCACAGACAGGTTCTCCACAAGCTCTTTACCCAAGTAATGATCAATCCTGAACAATTGTCAATGAATTTAAACGTTACTCTATAGCTTGTCAAGATTTTTTTTTTTTTAAAAAAAAAAGACGGAACCAAATGCACCTATATATTTGTTCTTCACTGAGGTACTGCTTCAAACATCTCGTTAGTTGACTAGAAGATTCTAAATCACGACCAAATGGCTTTTCAACAATAACCCTCGTCCAGCCGTTTTCTGATGAAGCTTTAAGGCTGGCACATCGCACTACATCTACAAATATATTTGGAGGTACTGACAAATAAAACAACCTGTTTGAGAGTCTTCCACCCTGGAATAAACCATTGTCAAGTATTAGCAAGACATAAGAGTTTCAATTCAGCTGACTAGGAAGGAACCTATGAAGTATGGACGCAAAAAAAATAATCATGTCGATGCCTAGCATATGTGTTGGAAACTCATATTAGACGTGATGCAACAATTTATACTACACATGGACAAATCGGCTTTCATTGTGCTGTGACATCCACATTAGTGTCCTGTCCCATGTTCACATCGATGTTCATGATTTCTAGGCAGGAACCTATTATGTAAACTTCAATATAGTATGTTCATAAATTATACTTAATTAAGCCACATAGAAAATGCTTTCAACTTCATTACTGATGACAGTACCTAAAAATTTCTGCACCTTAGTACCCTGCAGTTTGTAATGAAGAAATACTGAACTTCATGAAGAAGTTCTCTCCCACTCTCTCACACAGTTTTTTCCCCCAAGACCAGTTCAATGTCAGCAACCCACTATTGGAAAATAAGCAATAGTAAGTGAAGTTCGGCATATCGTAATATTGATCCCAAAACATACATTAATTTATCACAGTTTGCAGGAATATATACAGTAGAAAATATTAACTGCTAACCTAGATAGGTCCTTATATTTAGGGATAGATCCTAATATCTAGGAATTACAAATTACAAAATTCAAATTTACATAATCTTCTAATTAGATCCTAAAATCTCTCTAACAACCAAGATCTCAGTGAGAGCAAATTTGCCCTTAATTATTTCGGGATTCCAACACTCCCCCTCAAGTTGGATCATAAATATTGATCATGTCCAACTTCCTAACAAATTACTCGAACTTATCTTTTGTCAATCCTTTTGTCAGCATATTTGCAGTATGTTCTCTAGATGGGACATATTTAATACTAATAATTCCACTATCAATCTTCTCTCGTATGAAATGTCAATCTATTTTTTAGTTCGATCATATTGAAGTTGGTTGTGTGCGATGTTAATGGCTGCCATGTTGTCAGAATAGAGCTTAATTGGAAGATTCACCCATATGCCTTCACAAATTCCTAGTGCTATTTTGCTCAAAATTCTGCTTTTGCACTACTCCTTGCTACTACACTTTGTTTCTTACTTCTCCAACTAACAAGGTTACCCCATACAAATGTACAATAACCTGAGGTTGATTTCTTGTCCTCCTGATCACCTGACTAGTCTACGTCGGTGAACATTTCAACAATCCTTTGAGTGGACTTTTTAAACAAGAGTCCATGTCTTGGAGAGCCCTTTAAATAGCTCAGAATTCGGTAGACTTCATCTAGATGCTTCTGTTTGGGGTCATGAGAATGTTGGCTTACCATATTGACTACAAATGCTATATCATGTCTGGTATGTGAGAGATATATTAATTTTCCCACCATACGTTGATATCTCCCTTTATCAACCCAACTCCTCATCATCTCCAATTTTGTCAGCCCGGATAGGAATATCACTTGGTCTGCAACCCAACATGCATTTTTCCTTTAAAAGGTTCAGGATATACTTTCTTTCAGAAATGTATATGCCTGTTTTTGATCTGGCTACCTCCATTCCAAGAAAGTATTTCATTTCTCCAAGGTCTTTGCCTTGAAATTCCCGATTTTGGGCTAGTTTAATTTGGTCAATTTCATCTTCATCATCACTTGTCAAGACAATATCATCTACATATACGGCTAGAACAACAACCTTTCCATTTGTATGTTTGAAGAACATGATGTGATCACTTTGTCCTTGAGTGTATCCTTGATTTTTCAATACTTGGGTAAATCTTTCAAATCAAGCTTGGGGAGATTGTTTTAGGCGATAAAGGGATTTTTTGAGTTTGCATACTTGGTTTGGTTTCTGTTCAAGTTTTGATGTATGGTGAAGATGAACATATGGAGTGCAGCCAAAGATTTTAAGTGGAAGGGTGCTTTCAAGGTAAGGAAGATGAAAATAGTCATGGAGGACCTAGAGTGGGGTTTTAATGGAGAGGGGTTTGTTGGGCATGCGATTAATGAGAAATGCTGTAAGGATGGCGTCCCTTCAATAGAAGGGGGGAACATATGAGTTGAGCATGAGTGCTTTTGTTGTATCTAGGATAGGACGGTTTTTTCTCTTGGTAATACCATTTTGTTGGGGGGTATATAGGCAGGTACTTTTATGAATGATCCCATTTTGTTGAAGGAATGTAGAAAGAGTGGTGTTAAAGTACTCAATTCCATTATCAAAGTGTAAAATCCGAATTTTGGTTTGAAATTGTGTTTGGATCATGTTATAGAAATCAATGAAGGTTTGAGGAACCTCAGATTTGTTTGTTAAAAGATAAACCCAACTCACTCGGGTGTGATCATCAATAAAGGTGATAAACTATTTTGAGTTTGTACGATTAGGATTGTGGTATGGGCCCTACGCATCACTATGGATGGTAGTAAATGGCTGGGAAGCACAATATGGAATGCTAGAGAAGGATGTTCGGTGATGTTTCACACGTTCACATGTATCACAATAAAAATGAGAGAAATCTTTATTTGAGCAAATAGAAGGAAATAGTTTTGACATGTAATCAAGATTAGGATGACCTAACCACTGGTGCCATAACTCCAAACTACTAGTCCTAGGGAGAGACACTTTATTGCAAGCACTAATACTACAAAGGTTACTATCATCCAGGTAATAAAGCCCATCACGTTCATTCACAACGCCAATTTGTCATCCCTGTGAATAGGTCCTGAAAAATACAGTGAGTGGTAAAGAAGTAGGCATGGCATCTTGCATTATTTGCTAACTGACGTACAGATAATAAGTTCCATCTTAATTTAAGAACATTTAGCGTATTATGAAGAACAAGAGTAGGAGAAACTTAGACATTCCGAAAACCAGCAACCACAGAATCAGAAGCATCAGCAATTGCAACCGTCATTTTAGTGTTTGTGGGAATATAGTTCATAAATAATGAAGCATTATCCAACATGTGATCAGAAGCACCATAGTCTACTATCCAACAATTTTCGACACTTGTACTTGTGATGTTAGTTAGAGCCTTAAAGAAGTTACCTCGTTTTACTACCGTAGCAGTCGGTTGCCTTTGAGATGGTTGCAACGTAAATAGCAATTCAATGATTTTGTCAAACTTATCACCTTGTGGAACGGTAGGGGCAGTAACATTATCATCTTCTTTGGATGTTTCAGCAATGTAACTCTGGCCGCGGTGCTTCTTTGGCTTCCAATTTTGTGGTTTGCCATGAATCTCCCAGCACGTATCTTAGGTGTGACCCGTTTTCTTGCAATGATCACAGGTTTGTCTATTTTTGTTTGGACGAGAATCATTGGAGTGGACAACAAGCGCAGATAGTTTTGGACCAGTGTTGTGGAGCACATTTCGAGTCCCCGAGGCTTCCTTAAGCATGACCTTTTTCTTAAAACTTAATAACATATATCTTTTCTAATTTTTTTAAAACAGAATACAAATATATATAGAGGTTTTCTTAAATAACTACTTATCATAACTACCCTACAACAAATAAGAAGAACTAACTTCCCTAACCACAATACATAAGAATTAATAACTACTCCTAACTTCCCTTGGCTATCTAATCCTATGTCTTTCTTTTGGAATAAACCAGAAGATGACATGTGTCTCTAATAATACCTTCCACTTGAAAATAAGCCTTGTCCTCAAGGCGGGAAAAAGGAAATTTCTGCTAAATTTGCGTTAGCAAGGGTTCTTCTTTTGCACTTTCGATCCGTCCATTTACTTGATCAAAGACTTCCATTACTTTCAATGTCGACAATGAACAACGATGGTCAGGGGTAAATCTGTCACCACAGCAGAAACACAAGCCTTTATCTCGACGATGCTGTCTTTCAGTTTCTGAAAGGTGCAGTGGCAATGTCTAAGAAAATTGTTTTTGGGAATTCAAATTTTCAAATTTTGAATTCCTACGATCAGCCGACGTTATCGCATCGGATTGATAAGCAGGAGTCGAGTATTGATTAATTCCTTGAAATATAGCGCCGAACGAATATCCAGTTTCAGAATTTGCTGAATTTGCGGCATTATAACTGAATTGATTGTCTGTTGCGATTCTGTATTCCCCGTTGTAATTTTCGTTGCCACGTGTATTAGTGTAGTAGTGATTGGAGCGTTGGGCACCCTGGGAATGTAATTTGGATTCAAATTCCAGTGTGAGACTCACAACTTTATAAACAGTCCGCGGCTTATGGATTTTAACATCAGACTGCAATTCTTCCTTAAGGCTGTTGATGAAAACTCCTAGGAGGCATGCTCCATCCTTGTACTTGGGCTTGCCTTCTAACAAACTCTTGCTTATACTCGATGACTGAGTATAATTGTTTTATGCTGCATAAATAGGCGTCTGGATTTTGAAACTCTACAGGACCGAATTGTTCTTGGAAAACTTGCACCAATTCTTCCCAGTATCTTATAGTTCTTCCCCAAGAAACCGAGGTAAAAGTGCCTAAGGCGTCACCTTCGAGATTCATTGCTACAACATCAATATTTAGATCCTCAGGCGTTTGATAATATCGAAAATATTTCTCTACCTTTAAGATCCAGCCTCTTGGATCGCCCCCCTCATATTTTGGGAATTCATCTTTTGAGTGAGGTCATTTGGAAGGATTTCAATTCCACCAAGGAGTCTCCATATCATTTTCTTCATGCTCATCGTAAGCTTCCTTGTGATTATAACTTGTTCCTCCTTGAACCATTATTGGCGTTTTCTGCTTCTTCAATGTGTTGATCTCTGAATTCATCATATTCAATTGCGCTAGGATGGCTGCCAATTGTTGCTGGTTGGTCTCCGGTTGCGTTTGTGATGGTTGTTGCACCATAATTACAGTAGGGTCATTTTGAGGATTGGAATTTGGTAGGGTTTTTTGGGTTTTGATTTGGTTGAATTGGAGAATTGTTCTCGTAAGATGAATTACGAGTGTTAACCATGGTATCTTCTGGTCCAAGGATGCATCGCTCTGGTACCAATTGATAGAGTTTAAAGGGAATAAATAAAGGAAACACAATCTAGAGTCAGAATTTGTACTCTAGCAAATTCACAATAAAACTAAATAACACATATCTTTCATAATTTCTTTAAAACAGAATACAAATATATATAGAGGTTTTTCTAAATAACTACTTATCATAACTACCCTACAACAGATAAGAAGAAATAACTTCCATAATCACAACATATAAGAATTAATAACTACTCCTAACTTCCCTTGAGTATCTAATCCTATCTCTTTCTTCTGGAATAAACCAGAAGATGACTTGAGTCCCTAACATAACAACTTTATAATGAGATAAATATTGGTTGGTAAACTTTAACGTTCTATATATGGCTATTTCTGCTTTAACCCAATTCTGCAGTCTTGTGATGTGATATGAAAAAAGAATAATCAGAAGATAGAGTAAATATATAACCTCTTTTTCTTTCAGATTGCAGTTGAGTTCTGCAAAGTGATCTTCAGAGTTGTACTGACCAGAATGATAAAAGCATCTGTTTAGGAACTGATCCATTTTATCTTCACAATTTTCCCTGTAATCTCAACTGGTCTCAATATATTACCAAATGGAAGAAAGTAGGGAGAAATAAAATATAGTCATGTCAAACTGTCATGTTACATTCATGGAAATAAATACCTCTTGTCGATTCTGCATGTTAAAGTTTTGCTGATTGTGTTCCTTAACTCTTCACTAGTCATTTTAGTTCGAGCATATCCAAATATAATGAAATTCTGCATAAAAATTAGGAACATGGAACCTCAGGTTTTGTGTTGCAAAATATTTAAGATCATTGGCAAGCAAAAAGCCAAACCTCAGGCAGACAATCTTCATAATAGAGAGCAAAGAGTGCAGGAAAAATCTTCTTTTTAGCAAGGTCTCCAGAAGCTCCAACAACGGTTATGCTAAGGTTGGATTCTTTTGATTCTGGGACAGACAATTTTTCTACTCTTTGAGGTTTGATGTGTTCTATGGGCAATGCACTTCCTGCATAATTAGCTAAATAAATTCAAATATGAAAAAATGCCCAAGTTCCAAAATGGTGCTTCGAAATAAGATCTGCGTTCAAAGATAATTTTTTTTATTTACATAAAACGTTTTTAGAAGCACAAGGGAGCATCACTAATAGGGTAATCAGCTCAAACTTTAAACCCAGATCATATACTTCCTTCATTTTGTAAAAGTTATAACATTGAGAGCTCTACCAATGTTGCAATCTCCAACTGAGTCCAAAACTGTTAAGAACTGTACATGATATGTGTTGACATATGGGGACCAAGTGGGTGAAATGGGGGAGGAGAGTACGGAAAGTTATTACAGAATAACAATGAGAAACAAGAATATTCCTGACTTGAAAAGAATCAAAACAAAAAAGGAACAAAGATAAGAAGATGCAACATATTTGCTCTCAACATGAAGTATGGTAAGTTATAGTTAAAATCCTGAACACCAATTGAGACTACAATAAAGAACTTTGAATACCTATTGGTTTTAATATTGATTGTAGTAAATACTCAGAGTGAGTCATCCAATTTGAGTACAGGATAATAAGAGAAGCAATAAGATTAAGAATGTTATTCAATTCTAGCTAGAAGGGGAAGAGGTTGTATATAAAGAATCAAGAACAATTTTATGAGAAAGAAACCAACTTCAGGAATGCCAGATTATGACTTATTGTGATAGTTATTCTATACAAACTGCATCACTCATAATATCAGAATATCAGGACCTAAAAACAAAAGGTGCGAATGCACTGGACAGGGTCAAATAATTAATAATATAAATTAATCTGTTTAGAAAGACAAAGTTGGTACTTGTGTCAGGAAATCTCACAACCAAATTAACGTGGTTTTCTTACCTTAACAGACACAGATGACAAAAGAAGGGTAAAGGCTGTTAAATCAATAGGCGCTCTTCAAATTAATTTCAATTCCAATTTTAATGGTAGAAGCAGGATGGAAGGAAGTATCCTAACTTTATCTGCAACCAAAACACTAAATCAATTGCCCTGGTAACAATAGACTAGCATCATTTGATCATTTATCAAAATATGGCCTAAATTTTTCCCACTGATGCAGCCGTATTAAGAATTTGTAAAATTATAGGTAAATTCCATATCAGTTTTTACAGCCAGAGTGGAATCATTTTTTTAAAAAGACTTGAGGAATTTCTGTTTTGGTCATAGTCTTCATCTTACACGAAAATAGTTCAAGTGTATACATCTCAAACTATGGCTGCTACGTAATATTCTTATTGTAATTTTTTTTTTCCCCTTAAAAAAAATTATACATTTCAAATACTAAAAAGTAGCGACTCAATGATGAAATTTTCTAGCAAAATCTGAAGAAGGTTCTCACCAAGACGGTAAATCATCCAATTGAATACATTTTTAGAGGGACCAAACAAAGTTTATGCTTCATAATATCAAGAAATTAAAAGCAAAACAGAATGTGAATTGGGATCAAAATATATCGGAACCAAAAACTCACCATCCTGGGACGAAAAAGCATTTAGTGGATTTCCATTTGAAGAATTGAGATGAAACCGGTTTCGAACTTGGGTTCTTGAGCGAATGGGAGAAATCCATAGGGGAGAAGCTCTGCTCTCATTTCTTACCGTAAACGACGTAACAATGGCTGAATAGGGATTGCGATGACTGAGATAAGATGCCATGCGATATTCCCTATGAAAGACAGAAGTTCGATTCAGTGGAGACGAATCAAATAAGGAAGGAATTCGATCAGAGACCGAGACCCAGGTGGGCCAAGTAGTAGGGGTTTGTATGGAAAGCTTACAGTTAATCGTTGAATGAAATGGATAAATTAATCTAATAATCTTTCGTGTCTTCTTCTGATTTGTTTTTAAGAAAATTTTAGTATTTGAACTTTGAAGGACGTTAGTTACTGTTATATACTATGAATTTTAGAAATTTTAGAACGATGACTAACTTTTTTTAGGGAAAATTTCAAATAAATATCATTTGAATTTGTAAAACCCCAGAAATCTGTCGAATTTGTAAAAAGACGGAGAGATACCAAAGACCTATGAGGGATATGCAAATTCGCATGAAATTACATTTTTACTTTTAGTTTAAAAAAAAAAAAAAAAACCTCACAAAAAGTGTGAGAATGAAACTGGAGCACCTGTTCTTTCATTGTAGCTGGGTTCGTTGTGTCTGGTTCGGCTGCAACCTAGCCCTCAAGGTCGATTGCAGTAATATTAGCAACTTTAAACTCTGGTGGATTGATATTATGAGTCCTCAATGGCCACTTACTGAGTATAATATTGCACACATCAGCTGGATTTTTTCGTACATTTGGAAGGGCCGAAATGACAAAATTTTCAATGAGATTATGCCGGATCCAAGAGCAGTGATCAAGAAAGCTTCTCAGTCTCTTCTTGACCATTGGAAAGCTTGCTTTGCTGACAAGCACGATGACGCGGGCAGTAATTCAGAGAAGCCAAAATGTACCTGGAATCCACCGCCAGAAAATGTGTTGAAGATTAATCTAGATGGAGCTTACCATCGATCACCCTGGGACAGCTGCCGCTCTCGGACTCCTCTACCGGGACCACAGGGGAGATTTGAAATGGGCATTTGTGGATAAGATTAGATCCATTTCAGCTTCATGACAGAGGCATTGGCTATGAAAAGAGCTTTGATGATAGCTCAAGATCTAGGTAATAAAAATATCATTTTTGAAACAAATTGCCAACTACTTATGCGTTGTGTGGAAAATCACCAACCAGACCTTGGTGAATGGCAAGCCCGTGGAATCCTCGATGACATCCTAGGTGTGTTCCAATCAGAATCCAGTTTCTCATTTCAATTCACTCCCCGTCAGGGGAATAAAGCAGTAGATTTCCTGGTTGCATCCACTATTAAGGGGGTGTGCCCACCCGGGTGGGTAGTAATACTCTTACCCCCTTTGTTCTCAATCCTGGATGATGACATGAAACGCTCCAAGGACCAATTGAACAGGACCTCAGCTCCGCCTCCCCACGAGGACCCTGGATGATCGGAATTCTTCTACTACTCCCAGCAGAAGAGTTCCCTCTTGGTGCTGCTTATTTTCTTGTCCTTTGTTCGTTTTATTGTATTGTTTCGTTAGTTCCCTTTGTTTTTATTTGTTTCTTTGTTGCTTCTCTATTGGCTTGCCTTTGTCTTTTTCTGTAATCGCTCCCTTTTCAGTTTGCAATAATATTAGAAGTTTGTTAAAAAAAATCAAGTTAATCAAGGACTTGATTGTCGAGTGAGGATTGGCCAAGGGCAATGCCATCATGTAGCCAGGTAAAAATAAGTCAGTGAAATAGAATTAGGAAGTCTAAGCGGATATAGATCATGCAGAAATAGCCAAAAATAAATGTTGAAAGTCGAAATTGTTTGTATCCCAGTGGTCATGCATGTATCTGATTAGCAATTGCAAAATCCAATAAACAATTAATACTAATAATGTTTTTTAAACCCCCCTGGGGTTCCCCCCTAATGAAAACCAACTCCATGCAACGTTTTCTACCACTCTTCCAATGTTTATTTTGTTCAGATTATTGCCCATCTGTGCTCCATTATCCTTGCTCTGCGGTGCATTCCTTTGTTTTAATTACGTACCAATTATTATTCTTTTTTTAACCCCAGTACATACCAATTACTATCCAATCACCGGCTTGAGCGTTTTTTAAATTAGAAAAACTATACAAGCATTTTTGGTATCCAAGGGTCTAGGACCTGACTTCTCTCCACTGCCATTTCGGTCCGCTTCCCTCCTTTTCTCAAAACGGCGCCGTTTTGGCGCAAAAATGGTGCCCTTCTTTTTTCTTTTTTCGAAAAAATATTTCAGGGCATCGATTGGTACTAAAAAGATACTAAATGGTAATGAAAAAATACTTTATGATCTTGAAAAATCACTTTAGGATCTTAAAAAAATATTTCAGGGTATTGAATGGTACTAAAAGAATACTTCATGATACTAACTGGTACTGAAAAAAATATCTCATGATCTTGAAAAAATTAATTTAGGATCTTGAAAAAATGAAAAAATATTTCAGCTACTGACTGTTATTACAAATATATTTCAGGATATTTTTTTAAGATCCTAGAATAATTTTTCAAGATCATGAGTTATTTTTTAGTATCAGTTAGTATCCTGAAGTATTCTTTTACTACCAATCAGTACCAGGAAATAACTTTTCAAGATTCTAAAATAATTTTTCAAGATCACGAAGTCTTTTTTCAGTACCAGTCAATATCCTGAAGTATCTTTTTAATATCAGTCAGTGCCCTAAAATATTTTTTTTAAAAAAAAATATTACAAGTTTTATGCTAAAACGGCGCCGTTTCCAAAAAGGAAGGGAGTGGACCAGGATGGCAATAGAGAAAAGCCAGGTCCAAGGGTCTAGGGAACAAGGAACTAAGAATTAATATGACATCTGTTTTATAAAAAGAGGCACAAAAAAAGATTGAGACAAAAATATTGTTTTCCAAGGTGTCATTTGAATGAGAACAGATGAACAAAGCATTGAACAAATTCTTCTTGCATATTATAATATACTCCTTTTATTTGTGTTATGGACTTAAATAATGGGCCTGACAGGCGTAAGGCCTAGTAAGAATGCTTCAGGCGGGAACTTCCCCTTAAGCAGGTACATTGTTAATTATACCTTGAGCATGCCTATAATCCAGGAACCGTACAGGTAGTGGAGCAGGCACTCACAGGACTTGGGAGGCGCATTACGATGGAGGATAGAACTCAAGGCAAGGAGAACGAAACCCTAGGTAATCTCTATAAATAGGAGGTTGCCCACCAGGTGTGTTCCCTACGTTCACTATTCTATTCTTTACCATTCAGTCTCACTGTGCACACACACCACCCCTCAGGCGAAAAGCCTATCCAGTGTAAGCACAGTGATCTGCGAGCATTCTCTGATATCTCCTTCATAGATATTAGTGGATTATCCTTTCTTCTTTGGTGCTCAACTCTTAAGACACCTTAGAGGAGACCTTTGATCCTATATTAACGTCTACTAGTCCGTTAAGGCTAGACATTTGTATTCTACAACAGAACATTGGCGCCGACCGTGGGGAACAGTAAATTTAGATTCCCAAAATCATAAAAAGCTACTGATAACCACTGAAGATGGCCGCAAGCACTAGGAGTCGCGCTCAGGTACCTCGGCAGGACAGCTACTGAGGACAACCCGGCCGTCACTCCAGAGCGCAGATCCAATATTCAAACTCGGTTGCTCCGGAACACAGTCATGCTGCTGAAGGAACTGAGGTGGAAACGGAGGACACAACTCACTCCCCTCATCCCAGTCTAGGATTGCAGCCGGGGCAACGGGTAGTTCAGCTTCAGGGTATCCCTCTTCCTCCTCCCGAGTTCTAGATTGGTAATCCCGACATCCGCCTACTGCATAATGCTTTGGGATCCATGGTCCGACGCATGGACAACATGGAGAATTGGCACCAGCTTCAAAGGGACGAGGATGCTCGACTTGTTCGAGAGGATTTGGAAGGTCAGAACGTCGTATGGCGACAGGAAGAGCAGAAGAGGATGCAGCAAAGGCTGGAGGAGCAGTACGAAGCAAGAGCAAAGGAAGATCAGAATGAAGGGCAAAATAGCGTTGGTTCAAGCCAGATTGCTGGCTCGGCCTCTATGCATGTCAACCATGAGGAACCTCAAGGAAGGAATGTGGTTGTTGTAGACCGAGTTAAGGCCCAAGGGGAGGAAACTGGTCGCAAGGTCGCACGAGAGCCAACTCAGAGTAGTGACACAATGGCTACTTAAACAAATACTCTCCGGGTTGCCAAAGTCGACTTGGCTCGGTTAAAGGGAAAGCAACCTGTTGAAGATCAAATCGCCAAAGCGGGACCGACCACGCCCCCATCTCTCAACAAACCAACAATGCTGGTAGGGGAAGCCGATGAAGATCGACTTCCGGGTCAATTCACTGATGAAGTTATGGCCGTCGTGTACCCTAAAGGCTTAAATTCAAGAGAGTTGTAGAAATACAATGGAACCCAAGATCCCTTAACTCATCTGAACAACTTTAAGATGGAAATCATGGTTAAGGGGATAACCAGCAGTGTTATACCCCGGTTATTTGCAGGAACCTTTCGGGGAGCCGCTCAGTTGTGGTTTCACTCTTTACCGTTATTCTCAATCCCGAACATGAGAACTTTGAAGCAGAAGTTTTTGCTGAACTTCGCAACAAGTAGGCAACAGCCTAAGACCAAATCCATCTCGGTCAAGTTAGACAGGGACCAGGGGAAACGCTACACAAGTACCTGGACCGTTTTAAAAATATGGCCTTGCAAGTCCTGGGACTGAAGGAAGATGTACACCTGCATTGCGCCATAGCCGGTTTAGATGTCTCATCTCAGTTAAAGAAATCAATCATGAAGTGCCGTCCTACAACTCTGGCCGACTTCTGAGACCGATCTCAGCAATACTTGGATTTGGAACAGATGGAGATGGCAACCCCGATTATAAAGGAGCGGGCTAAGAGCTCACCACCTCAGGGAAGGGAGAGTCATGAAGGATATAAGAAAAATCCTCGTGTTCGTGACACAAATAGTAAGTCTCAGGATGGTAGGGTGGATGCCATGTATGAGAGGTACACCCTGCTGAAGGTGTCCCAGGCAAAGTTATGGAAGGAAGTATGTGCAACTGAGATGAAGAAGGTAGAAAGGCCTCGACCCCTTGTCGTAGAGCCACTGGAAACAAGACTCGATTCTGTGAATTCCATGATCAACATGGCCATACGACCGAGCAGTGTTGGGACTTGAAGGATGTTGTGGAAAACTTCATCCGTGAGGGAAAGCTCCGGAAGTACATCATCCAAACCAAGGGAAAGCAGGGTAACAAGCGTCCAAGCGGAGGCCGGAGTAAGAGCCCGCCTTCAGAAAAGAAAAGAAGAGACTTGAGAAAGACAGCCGAAGGTAGTGATGACGATTTTCTCGAAGCTAAATATGATTGCAACGTAATTAGCGGAGGTTTTGGTGGCGGTGGAAACTCAGCGAGTCAACGAACGAAGTACCTCAGGGAGGTACTCTCAATACGAGATCATCCAAAGTTCAAAGAAGACTTGGACAGGCCTAATCCCCCTGTATTGAGCTTTACCAATGAGGACCTAGAGGATGTCGCCCCCGGACACCATAACGGGTTGGTAATCACGGGAACCTTGGTCAATTGCCGAGTCAAGAAGATCTTCGTGGATAATGGAAGTGTTGTTGACATCATACTCTGGGACGCATTTAAGCGGATGAACTTTGATTCGGATGCCTTGAAACCGTGCAAGACGACTCTGACGGGATTTAATGGTCAAGATACTCGTCCTAAGAGCTATGTTGATCTTAAGCTAACGTTGGGAGATAAGCAGGCTTCAAAATCGGAGAAGGTTCGGTTCATAGTGGCTGACTTCCCATCCCCGTATAACTTAATTTTGGGACGACCAACTATTCATAATTGGGATATGTTGGTATCAACCAAGCACCAAAAGCTGAAGATGGTAAGCAAGAAGAATAAAGTGGTGACCGTGAAGGGGGATCCAAAAGAGTCCCGGCAATGCTACTTCCAAATGGTTAAGGAGACGAAGGGAAATTCGACTTATCCACCACGGGCCAGTACAAGCAAAGTCACCGAGGCAAGCCCAATGGGAAAGTGGGTGAATTTGGTCGAGCTGGATTTGCGTGAGGACGAGAAAATGCAAAAGGCGGAACCCAATGGCGAGTTGAAAGACCTTGTTCTTGGTACTGAGCCGGGACAAGTTACAAAAATTGGCAAGACGCTTGATCCCGAGATACGAGAGGAGCTTGATAGGTTGTTGAAGGATAATAAAGATGTGTTTGCTTGGCATCCATCTGAGATACTAGGAATCGATCCAAATTTTTGTTGTCACCAGCTCGCGATTCAACCGGGGTCCACCCCGATATCCCAAAAGAAGAGAAAACTCGGTGAGGACAGGCGGACAGCTTTGGAGGCACATGTGGTGGAACTGTTGGAAGCCGATTTCATCCGGGAAGTACAATACACCACATGGCTATCTAATGTTGTCCTCGTCAAGAAGCCTAACGGAAAGTGGAGAGTCTGTACTGATTACAAGGATTTGAATAAAGTGTGCCCGAAGGACTCTTTTCCAATGTCGAGTATTGATCAATTGGTCGATAGCTCTTCCGGTTTTCAACTACTGTCTTTCATGGATGCGTACTCTAGTTATAATCAGATCGCCATGCACCCGGAGGACCAAGCAAAAATGGCATTCATTACTGAAAGGGCGAACTACTGTTATAATGTGATGCCCTTCGGCCTGAAGAATGTGGGAGCCACATACCAAAGAATGATGAATCGGGTCTTTGAGGATCAGTTGGGAAAAAATGTGGAGGTATATATATACGACATGATCGTCAAGTCCTTGAGTAAAGCCAACCATGTGCAGGACCTACGACAGACGTTTAACAAGTTGAGACAATACAGAATTCGACTCAACCCGGCAAAATGCGCCTTCGGGGTCTCAGCTGGGAAGTTCCTCGAGTTTCTGCTGACAAATAGAGGTATTGAAGTGAACCCGGACAAATGTCAAGTTGTGTTGAACATGGAGGCTCCACAAAATAAAAAAGAAGTCCAGCAGTTGACTGGGCGATTGGCAGCGCTAACTCAGTTTTCACATGATTTGGTAGTGATGCATATCCCAACTAGAAATATTTATCATCTTTAGATGTCTAAATAAAACTACAAGTATATGGACAATACCAACATTTATGTTTAATTATTATAAAGACAAATAATCAACCTTTGGGTTGATCCATAACCGCCCTATAATAATAAACTAAAATTTACCCACAACATAAACATAATTTCATAGCATCATGATTATGGATAATTTGAAATATCACAATAATAATTGAAATTAAAATAATTCATAATAATTTAGCCACTTTGGTGACTAACAAATTCACCATACTTAATTCCAAAACTTAAATGTTTAACATTCTTATAATTTCTATTCACAACATCTAAGTAATTTATTTTTGGATCAACACATAAAAAGCTTCATAAAAAATAATATGTTCCTTTTCTAAAGCTATCTATAATGGGTAACTAAATGACCAAAAATTAGAGCCTAAATTCGGCCCCAAAAAAAAATCAGCCCAATCCATAAAAAAATTGAATTGAATAAAAAACGTACAGCCCATTCTATATAAAAAAACGTACAGTTTTGGCCCAAAACTCTTTTCATTTCATTTATTTTCTGTAATAATTATGGGCCAAGCCCATCAGTCCAATCCAGAAAGCCCTCTACGTTTTTTTTAAAACAACAGCCCAAAAACGCTAACAGGCCCAAACTTACAATTAAATGAAACTGTGCGTTTCATCCTACCAAGATTGCTGATCATTTTTATTCAGTTCGTTTTTTTTAAATGAACGTACTGTTCATCTCCTACCTCCAGCCGGGACATGTTGACCGGTACAGCGACCATGACGACTCTTCCATCAATGTAACATCCCAATTTTTAAAAGCGGAATAATTTTTATTTTTATTTTTATCATAGTAGAGCATCGGAGCAAGTAAAAGATTGAGTAACTAATACAACATAAACTGTGTCGTAACTGTCTATTCATAAAGAACGGTATATTTATTTATACATATTTTAAATATCTTCAGTCGGGTCTTCACGCGTGCTGTTTACTCTGCTTACTTTTATCTTCTGTCCTCGGGTCTTCGGACCCTGAAACTATAGTAAGAGGCTAAGAGCTGAGGTCCAATGCCCATCGGACCTCAGGTAACGGTTAACCTCATGCTTATTGTAATACCCGATTTTCGGTTTACCGAAAATCCTGTATTTTAGGAATATGTTACCATATTAAATTGGTTAACATAAGTGACTTAGAGTCATAAAAAGTAGTGGTTATTTTAAGAGTAAATAAGCCATGGAATAATTATAAAACACTTAATCAAATTAGGTATTAATTAGCAAATAATGGGAAAATTAACTTGCAATTAATTAAGATAAATTGTATAATTCTTTTAAATAATTAGAGACAAATTAAAAGCATTAAAATAGGGCTAATTATATTTGAAAATAATTAAGCCAAAGAAAATGAAATAATATTTGTCTAAATAAACACTAATTACCATGGTTAAGCTAACAAACAAATGATCCAATGAAAGATGTGATTAGTGGGCATATAAATACTTGATTAGGGAATTAATTAAGCTTCTTAATTAGCCCCAAAAGACATAAAAAACGTGCAGCCATAAGGGAGGGATAATTAGCCAAGTATTCATGATAAGTACCACACATTTACACATTGAAAAGTCAACAAAAGGAACTAACCAATGAAAAATTAAAGAAATGAGCTTAATCCTTGTGAAATTAAATGGACCAATGGGAGAATTGAGCCATGGATTAAGGGTGAAGATTAAAAATTCTTGATTAAGTATTAATCCAATGGATGAGGTGAAAGTTGGGCAAATTTAATTGTCATTTGGGTCCTTGAAGTTTCTCTATAAATAGAGAGCTCCTCCCTTCACAATTCTTCACACCAAAACACAAAATCACTTCTAATACTTTGGGATAGGGAGTGAGATGTGAGTTCTTTTTGGACACTACTAGAAAAATCGTAAATTGCGATGGAAAAAAATCCGTCACAAATTCCCTATTTTTTGCGACAGGAAAAAAATTCCGTCGCAAAAAAAAAAAATTTGCGACGGACGAGCATGGTCCGTCGCAAATTTGCGACGGACGAGCCGTCTGTCGCAAACTTTGCGACGGACAGGCCGTCCGTCTCAAACTGGCGAACTTTGAGTCCGCCAATTTGCGACTGGCGGACTAAAAGTCCGCCAGTTTGCGACGGAAAATTTTTCCGTCGCAAATCGCGTCTTAAACACCCCCCCGAACTTTCATTCTCCATTTTCTCTTTGAGCTGCCATCCGTTTCTCTCTTCTTCTCCAGTCGACTCTTGGTGCTCGGTCAAAAACTTTCGGCGTCATCCCTCTCCTCCGGCCAATCACTTTCCAGCGTCATTCCCTTCCATTCGACCGATCAGTTTGTCAAGTCATCTCCTTCTCCTCTCCTTAGGCACTTCTATTCCATGTAAGTTACCTCTCCTCTTCCTTTTTTTTTTTTACTACAGTATATATATATAGATTTGAGTATTAGATGTATTTATGATAAAATGATGGTATGTGATAATATTTTTTATTTCTTGAATGTTGATTAAATTATTAGTTATTGATTCTTCATTACGGATTTGTGACCATTTGTGAGAATATTAATGCTGCATTATTTGTTTACACTTCGCTATTGTATAGTTGAAAAATTGTGTATATTGAAAAATAGAATTATGTTGAAAAATAGGATTATGATGAAATGATAAAAATGAAATGTTAAGAAATGATGCTTAGAGATAGGAGAATTAATTACTTAATATAAAGTTGGTGGGAGGTGTGACTTAAAGGATTTATGAAATTTTTATGTTTTAGAAAAATTAATGATATTAACTAGTTCATGAAATCTGTAAAATAATGAATGTTAAAATTTTCTTAACAAAAATTGTCTCATTGAAATTTGGTAATATAAAATATTATACTTAACTAGTTATACAATAAACAGTGATATTTAGGGATAAGAGAATTAATTAAAAATAGGAAGAAGTTGTGAGTTTAAGGAATAATGAAATTTATATGTTTTATAAAAATTAGTTAAATTAATTGGTTGAGTTAATGTCTTATAAAAATTACTATTATGTTTTTTTTAAAAATGTTTTATTTGAAAAAAACAAATTTGTTGCGATTATATAACCTTGATTAAGTCTTAAATATTATAAATGTTAAATAATCTCTTTAACTTAGCCCATATATCTTATAGATTTACGGCATCGAATTACATGTTAATTATGTTGGTAAGCGAACTAGTTAGGAAATATGGAAGGCAATCATGATAGAAGTTGGATGTACAATCGTATAACTGATAAAAGAGAACTAACTCAACAATTCTTGGCGGGTTTGAAAGAGTTCATCGAATTTGCTTTGGCACATTCAACTAATTCAAGTAGGGCGATCAGTTGTCCGTGTGTCAAATGTAGGTGTTTAAGATTTAAAGATCTTAGCACGGTGAAAATCCATTTGTGTAAAAGGGATTCATGAAGGATTATGAATGTTGGGAATGTCATGGCGAAGTCAAACGGACACCGGCCGGTTATTACGGGGACGGTAGTCATCGAGACAATCTTAATCAATATGAGCGATTGGTTATGGATGCCGCGGGACCGTCGATCGGCCAATATTTTGATCCCGCTACTCATGCTGAACCGTCATACATTGGAGAGGAGAACGATACACGTACTCAACCACAATACATGGGAGATGATCCTCATCCGATAGCCGCTAGGTTCTATAAAATGCTTCAAGAAGCACAACGTCCGTTATGGGAAGGGGCGAACACTTTGAAAATAGTGAATATTCATCGCTATCGGCTACCCTGGCAACACTAAGCTTGAAGACTGATCACCATATGAGTGAGAGGAATTACAACGAAATGATACAGATCATGAGTAAGCTTGTTCCCAAAGACAGTAATTTGCCGTTCCAGGCTGATGTGGAACATGTACTTCCCCTAAACATTGCCGACGACGATGTACCAAACAATCTGTTTAATTCGGCTGCGGAGTTAGAGTTGATTCCTATCCAAATTGATGATGAAGAATCGGACGATGAGGAGGAAATGATTTACTCGATAGTGAATCGAGTTCGAAGATTATGAGACTCCGAGAGGAAGGCATGCAAGCGAGATGATGAAGAACAAGAATCGTCAGGTTGATGTGTGTTAGTTCTTTTTATGACGATCTAATTATACTACATAATCCGTCATATACTTCGCTACTGTCATATTTAGTAAATATCTTTATATATATATATATATATATATATATATATATATATATATATATATATATATAGACATAATGTTTATAAGTGTTCAGAGATGGAGCATCCAGGAGGACTCTTTATATGTCATCGTCGCCGTCTCTTGGCCGGGAACTTCCCATAGTCCACGGCAAGGAGCGAGAGCGGGTTTACTTTACCATTTCTAATTGATTTACATATGTTTAGTTTTCTAAAACCATCTATGTACAAGCATCTTGATAGTTGACATTCCTTCCTTGACACAATGCATCGCCTCAAAGTCATGTCGGGAAGGAGGTAGTTCTTTCGAGGAACCAATCTGGGGATCGGTAGATCCTGCAAATAGAAAGATTTGGATTTGTCCTATTGGCACCACCGAGTAAGTCATGTAAAGTTCGCAATAATAATGTTATGATTTTCTACCTTTAGTTTCTATGCTAATATTTCCATCATATCCTCTGTGTTCAGATTTCTACCAAATAATGAGGCAACTAGTATCATCTCCAATCAAATATTTCGTAACTTCAATCTGCCTTACGGCTCTTTGACAGAGATTCCTCAGGATAATCGGGATGCTTGGTTCAATGAGTTCTTGGTAAGTTATGTGTTTTAATTTATGGTTATTAATTTCTTATTCAAATTTGCACCACTGATTGTTTGTCATTGATTTTCGGCGTAAGTTTAATACGTTGCCTAAACATCATGAAGACCTTAAATCGACTTATAACTTCGAATGGAAAATGGTTGAATGAGAGGTTCTTTAAATTGAGAAGAGGTAGAGGCGGAAAGATTGGATTCAACTTTGAGGTTGTGACCAATTACTTCAACATTGGGCGTCAGATGAGAAATTTCAAAATAAAAGTCAGAAAAATAATCAAAATAGGGCCAAAATGGAAGGACCTTCCTATCTTTGTGTGCATTTCAATGAGTGAGCATAAACAAAAAATTGTGAGTACACGTTATTTTGTATTTAACTATTCAATATTTTGTTCTTTGAAACAATTATTTAACGGTCATTATTTGTATTTGCAGGCACTGTCTGAGGATGTTGCTCCAGAAGATGTTGACTGGATTGCCTTTGAGCGTACCCATTCCCGATGCGAAGGAGTGAGCCGCGTTGGATTAACGCCAAGGCGTAGCAAGTAGCGGTGAGATATTATATTGCAATCTTTGTTTCAGACATCAACATATATTTATTTCATTTCACATGTCTTATTTGTGATGTATTTTTGCTTCTAGGACAATTATAAGAGGTGACGGAGGAGAGAGACTCGCAGATGTGAGCGACCCCACATCCTCTCATTCGATAACGAGAGTCTATTCATTCAGTGCGCAGGTGGAATGAACAACAAAGGTAGAATCTTCGGTGCGGTGCCTCTGCCCGGCCAATTTAAGCAAACGAAGCGCTCCTCATCCGACCATGAAGGTGTTTACGCAGTAAACGTAATACATTTGATATTGATTGTTACATTTTCATTCCCTATTCTATTTGAATAAAGTACAAAAATAAACGTAGTTCCTTATTTTTGTAGATGAGATGAACTGCTCTTTAGACTACTTTTTAGTACATGTTATTCAGGATAATATTATTTATATTTGTTTTCTCTATGTAAAACTACTTATGCTTGATACTTCGGGACTATATATATATATATATATATATATATATATATATATATTTATTTATTTATTTATTTATTTTTGGATTAAAGTTAGTTCTAAATAGAAAAAAAAAATTTATTTAAAAAAAAATTATTATTTTTTTTAAAAAATTAATTTTAAATTTTTTTAAAAAAAAAATAAATTTGCGACGGATTAAAAATCCGTCGCAAATTGCGACGGATTGTTAGTCCGTCGCAATTGCGACGGATTTAAATTCCATCGCAAATTGCGACGGAGTTTATTAATCCGTCGCAATTGCGACAAGGATTTTTGCGACGGACAAAATCCGTCGCAAAACAAGCCCATTTTTGCGACGGATTTTTTCCGTCGCAAAAACTGATTTTTTTTGTAGTGGGAGGTGAGGAGCAAGAAGGAGGTGTGGAGCAAGAAGGATGAAGGAGTTATGCTTCAAGAGCTAAGCAAGCTTTTAGTTTCTAGTCTTTAGTTTTTGGTAGTTCTTAGAGTTCTAGTTTAAGTTCATAGTTAGTTTATGCTTTGATCTTAAATATTCAAGAGCAATGTTGTTTTCACATTTTTATGGTTAAAAAAGTTAGTTTAATCTAGGAAATTGTTAGGAAAGTTCCTTTACTTGTTTTAGGCCTCCTTGCATTGAGAAATTTCTAATGAGGTAAAAACTTGTGAGGGAATAAGTTTTGGAAAGTCATAGATTAAGATTGTGAAAGTTGTAGGATTTTCGGTTTAAAATCCTGTGCAAACCAGCGAAATTAATGTTATTATTTTATGTATTAAATAGTCTTCAAAAATCATGAAAGTTTACATGAGTACAGTATACATGTGGGGATTTCCAAATATATAAAATATGTGTCATTTGGAGTTCGACATAAGGAGATAAAAATTGTTGAAGTTAGGCTACGTTTTCTGGGAAAATTCTGGTCAGAGGTTGAAGAATATTAAAATGGGAATGATATATTAAATCTGGGTAAAAACCAGTATTTTTCCTTGAAAATAGACATGTCAAGGGTCATGAGGAATTTTTCATAACCTCAAAATTATTTTTTTAGAATTAATTATGAGTTTTCAAATTTGTTAGAAAATCTGCCCTGAAATGCTGAAATAACGTATTTAATAAAAGGTAAGGGAAAAATTGGAATAATAAATCTACCAAGGTAGAAATGTCAAACAAGGTGAAAATATCCTTTTTGATATTATTTTAGGAAATATGGTATTAATTACAATATCATATAATAATCCGACGAAATTGTATAGGATATCCGGGAAGTCCGGAGTCGGATTCAAAGGACGGGCGTTTTGGTAATTACACGGTGAAAGGTACGTTCGCGTACTGTAACACTAACTTTGATGCTTATTGTATGCGTATATGTGTTAGATGATAACTATACGTTTGCTGTGTGCGATACATCTGCTATATGCTTATGTACTATTGGGATACGTTGTTGTGTGCGATACATCTGTTGTGTGCTTATGTACTATTGGGATACGTCTGCTGTGTGTGATACATCTGCTGTGTGTACATGTACTGTTAATGTTGTGAATATCTGTAATCCATATACTGTCATATTTAAGCATGATGTTAACCGTTACCTGAGGTCCAATGGGCATTGGACCTCAATCTTAACTAATAGTACAGGAAAGGATCAAGGAATTAGAGAAGGCACCGGTAGACGGAGCCTTAAAGAGGAACCAAGGGGCAAAGTCGTAATAAAGGACCGAGGGTCGAGACAAGAGCCGGAAGAAGATTATCAAAGCCTATTGTCAGGAATGGATCTAATAAGGTTACTACGAACAGTTTGGTGCCGAAGGCAGGGCTAGTCTATGTGGGTCAGCCAATAAGTCGCCGTGAACTCGGTGAGGCCCCCATGATAGACACCTACCTAGCCATTCTGTTCGGTTAATTGAGTTAGGTTCATTACCCCAAGTCTAGTTAAGGCTTGGTCTATATTGTATAGTTACTTTTTGAGAAATTTAATTATACAAAGCTCTGTATATTGTATCACATGAATATTCCTTCAGGATTTTCAATTTAACCAGCATACGCCTGGCATCATCATATGTCGGGGTATTTTATTTCAGTTACTCATTATCCATTTGTTAGTACATGCTCTCCGTTTCCGCAGTACTCTGATGTAGCACCTCAAACTCTGTTGTTTTTCTAAAAACTATGTTTTCTTAAACAATAAGAGGTGTGGAATTTGAGGTGTTACACTTATATAAACAATATATATATAGCAGATATTTCTTAATATTACAGCAATAATCAATACAAAAGCCCATAACAGATGTATGATAACAGTACAATCAAATGTAAAGTTAATTAGTCTGCACCACCTGTGCCACGATAGCATGTCGTGCCCTCAGCGCTAGGAAAACTTATCGATGTTATCATGACCATAACCCGTGTAAAGCTGTATGTAGTGATCTAAGCCCCATAAACTTAGTCACGGTGCATGTCCAAGACAGAGTCCCGTTCATGACTTTATGAAAGTATCCATTATATATAAGTATACTATAAGCATTAGAATCAGTGTTACAGTACGCGTCGTACCTTCGTTGATGAATCTGGTACGTCTGTCGGTTGGAACGCGATCACAGATATCCTATAAGGATAATATCGTATTTATTAATTAACAAAAAACATCCTAACAGATATTTTAGTCACAAATGACTATTTTACCCCTGACTTCAAAAATCGCTAACCGATAAAATTTCGTCAGAACTTCGCTACTCCGACTCTCCACTTTCAAAACTTACTTCCTACCATGTTTTTACCTCGTCAGGCATCTTTCAATACAATGAGGCATAAAAACAAGAATAGGAATTTTATTTCCTACTTCCTAGATCTAACTAGCATTTATCCTAAGAACTACTAAACAAAAGACTAGAAACTTAAAAGCTTACTTACCTCTTGAAGAACCTCCTCCTCCTTTTTGCTCCCACTTCTCTCTAGCTCTCACTTCTCTCAAGACTCTAAGAAAGTTTTCCATCGTTAAAGATCTTCCGCAATTATGGATAAAGGTTAGTATGAATTTATATTATTGAATGTGAAAGCATGATATCCTAAGATCCTTTAGAGTTGTGTTCTTGTATGAGAATCTATAATTTAGAGAACACAGATTTATGTCTTACATCCGCACGAATCGGATTTTTTGAGGAACATCTCGAGAGAGAATTGGATTTGGTTAGACAATGTGTGGTTGGTAAACAAGGATCGGTTTTTTAGCAAGGTACGGAAAAAAAAAAGGAAGGAGGTAAAGAGAGTGGCCATTAATTGATTATAAACTATATGTTTGGTTCTCTAAATTTACCAATCTATATAATATTTTAACAATTTGAAAGATGTGTTGCGATAATGTTGAAACTTGATGTCAGAATATATTTTTATTAAATTTTATTTCAAATATTTTTCAAATTAAAAATTAAAAATTAAATATTAATATGTCAACATATAATTATAGAGTCATCATTTAAATTCATTACGTTGATGTTTTTTAATAATGAGACCAATGATGCTAGTATTAAGAGACTAAAAATACTCTGTATAAAGTTGGCTAAACTAAAACTTAATGTAAATTTAGAATTTAGAGGACTAAATGTATATTATAGTCAATATATTTACTAATGTATTAGAAAAAAAGATGCAGCAACATTTAATGTGGGGCTAAAATAGGAAGTTAATGATAAAATATTAATGACATGCCTTATAATTATAATTAGGGTTAAATATCATTTTTTCCATGGAAGTTTAGCCTAAGAAACAACGGTCACCCGAAAGTTTTTTTGATCTCCTTTTTGCCCCGGACATTAACAAAATGAAGCAAATTTGCCCAGAAATTTTTTTTAGGAGCAATTTTGTCCCTGAAAGTTTACAAAGAAGAACAACGTAACAATTCAAGAGTTAAGATTAACGCATGGGTAAGATTGCTATTTTTTTAAACTTCTGAGGCAAGAATGAGACCAAAAGAACTTTCGGGTAACCACTGCTCCTTAGGCTAAACTTCCATGGTAAAAATGATATTTAACCCTTATAATTACGATAAGAAAATGCTTTTCTCTATGCTTTGTAAATGAGATCAAAGTTATATTCAACAACGGAATGAGTGTCTACTAGAACTCTCATATACATATATCTAAGTTAGAATCCTAAGGAGACATAAAATATTTTATAAAAGAATAATAATATTAAATAAATTATAAACACGCACACACGAGAAGATATTCACTGAAATTAAGTTCAAGCACAATGTTTAAATTTTTCTATTAAATTCTAATCAAACTAGGTTTTGTAATGGTAAGTTATGTAGAAAATTTCCTCCTTGTTTTTTTTTGGGGGACTAGAAGATGTTGTGTAAAATCCTTAAATTTTAGGGCTTTCTGAGTTAAATGTAGCTTAAGTTCTATTTAGTCAAAGGTTAGAATAAGCTTATAATTTAAAATGAAGAATCAAGTTCCAAAAAAATAAATGAAAATATGTCCTCAAAATAATTCTTCTAAATATATGGTTGTGTATGTGAATATACCTTAGTATAGGAGTTAATAATATAAAACAAAAAAAAAATGTTGCCAAATATTATTATTTTATTTATTTATTTTAAAAAAATATTATTAAAACCCTAACCCTAATACCCTCCTATATATCATCTGGTGTCCCGAGTTGATTATGATCCTTTGGCGCCGGGCAGGTACTCTTCTTCTTTGATTCCTTTTCATGCCTGTGTCATGGCCTTATACTTCCATTTCTCCATTGCTTTTCACTGTAGCATGTTTTCCTTTTTGTCTTTTCAATTCTAAGAAGGGAAAATTAAAATAAAGGACCATAAAAATTGTAATTACTTAGAAGGACCAAACATCATAATATAAATTTAAAATGACTAAATTGCCCCTAATCAAACTTCATGTATTCATAATTAACAAATAACTAAACCGTCTATCATGATATGATCATATCTTTTTTTTTCTCCAATATATTATTTAATTAATAACTGTTAAAAATAAAAACTAAACTTATTTCACTGTTTTAATATATTATTTAAGGGTAATTTCACTGTTTGAATTAACTAAATTACCTCTAATCAAACCTCATGTATTATCAATTAAGCTCTTTTTATGAAAATTTAAAATAAACTTATTTCATATTTTTAAGGATATAATAGGTTAATTAGATTTTTTTAAAATTTTATTAACATTACATGAATTTTTAACCCACATAAATTGCTTCTAAAACAAAAATAAATCATACAAACTTTCTTGTTTTAACATATATGATAAGTTATAAAAGTCTTTGACTTTTAGTAAAATATAATTCCATCTCGGATTAAAAAAAAATTGATTTAAAAACAATTGTAATTTTTTCAAATGGAAGAATGCCTAATTTTTTTTCATAGATATATATTCAATTTGTGAAAAATGAAAATGGAGACAACTATTGTTTAATTTGATGAAACTTAGATTTTTTTTATTAGTTTTAAAAATAGAATGGGGAAGAGAATATAGAAAGGAATGTAGGAGATTTTGTTGGGGGCATTTTAGTACTTTTAATTTTATATTTTTATATTTGGTCCTTCTAAATAATTACAATTTTTATGGTCCTTCTCCATAAATATCTTTTCCTCTAGGTCCTTCATTCTAATTCCCCTTCTAAGAAGCCTCATATCTATCGTCTTTTCTTAGGTAGGTGTGAATTTATTTCACCATTTTCCAACTCTTTCTCTCTCCTTCATGTGTGTGTAATACTGTGTATTATATCGGAACCGGATTCTCTCAGAATCTGGTTCCTCAGTATCCCTCAGAATCTCTACATCTGGGCCGTCCAAAAATTGATCCAACGGTGCACAAAAGGACATTTCATTTTTTTTTTCAAATTACCGCATGCGGTGCAATTACCGCATGCGGTAATGATGAAAATTTTAAAACTTCCTCTGTACATCGTTGAATCAATTTTTGGACGGCCCAGATATAAAGATATTGAGGAACCAGATTCTAAGAGAATCCGGTTCCGTATTATATCCTCTCTCAAGGTCTTTTTACTGTCTTTTCATTGTGATTGTACCCATCTTCTATCTCTTCATATAAAAGTATGTAAACACATAATTTGTTTTTTTAAAATGAAAAACAAAACCTCAAGCTACTGTTGAAACCTTTGACTTTTGGTGTGTAATGTATATTTCCCTTTTCATTGTTACGGGCAATGTTGTCAAAAACTAGTGTAAACACTTAAAAACTTACGTTTTTACTAGGGTCATACGTGCTAAAACGCAAGTAAAAACTGTTCTGAGCAGAAACTGGTAGAAACTCCGCTCAAACACTTAAAAACTGTAAAAACTTACGTTTTACCGTTTTTACTTTAACAAAAAAAAAAAGGATGAAAATTTATTTTTTTTTTCCAGAAAAAAAGGATGAAAAGTTGAAAACCCTATTTCCATCGTGCATCTTAGACTCAGGATTACTGGAGAGTGAAAATTGAATAGTTATATATAGTTTTTAACGTATTTCCATAGCTATAAACGTAAGTTTTTTTAACATAATTTTTTTAATGTTTTATATAGTTATATGACTTATATTTTTTAAATATGAAGTTATTCAATGAATTTTGAGTAGTGATTTATGATTTTTTTTTTCCAAGTATCTACATATAATCTTGAGCTCTGACCTTAAGTAGTAGAAAATAGAAACTTTATGTTTCGTGTCATTTTTACGATTTACGTTTCTACCACCCCCTTCCGTGTCTACGCAGAAACTCGATTTTGACAACATTGATTCCGGGCCTCATCCTTTTGTTTGTTACTGTGGGTTGTAACATCCCAATTTCAGAGCCAATTTTTTTTTTTCCATCAGAGTAGAGCATCGGAATAAAAGCATTGAGTAACTGATACAACGTTAACTGTGGCGTAACTGCTTGTTCATAAAGAATAGTACATTTTCTGTTCAAGACTTTAATCTACTCGGTCGATCATTACTTTGTCTTCACGTGTGCTGTCCACTCGGCTTACTCTTATCCTCCGTCCTTGGTATCTCGTATACTGATGCTATAGTAAGAGTTGAGATCCAATGTTCATCGGATCTCAAGTAACAGTTAACCTCATGCTTATATAACAATATATGTTCAACAGATATTTCTAGGATGAATTACAGCAATGATCTTGACAGTTCAATATATGATCATTTAATAACAACTACCCTACGAGCAAAGTTATTGGTCTGCACTATTCACCAGTGCCACGATGTACGGTCGTGTCCTCAGCGCTAGGAAAACATACGGCATTATCATGTCTATAACTCGTAAGGCTGTAATAGTGATTATCTAAGTTTATTACCTTAGTCACTGTGCATGACCCGGAACAGAGTCCCGCTCATAGCTTATGAAATTATCTATATCATATATAAGCAGACTATAAGCATCAGAGTCAGTATTACAGTACGCCGCGAACGTACCTTTGATTGACGGTACTTCGGTACTTTTTGACGGAAATTCAGAAATTCTGACGGCGACCTGACGGCGGTACGTCTGACAGCGGAAAAACAACGGTTCGACAGCGGTTCGAGTCTACAGATATCCTATAAGGATAAATATCATATTTGTCAATATTTGATATTATAACGGGCATTTTAGGTACAAATTACCATTTTGCCCCTATTCCCCTAATCGGCGGAATTTCGCCAGCACTTCGTTACTTTGACCAATTTCTTCCAGAATTTTGCCAGAACTTCGACCCAATCATGATTTTCGAAATTCTTGACTAAAATACCCCTATCATATGATATCTAAACATACTCGGAAGATTAAATACTAATCTAACCTTTCTACTCTAACTATTGAAAGAACTACGGAAGCTTAAGAATAAGTACCGAAAAACTTACCCAGAGCTTCGCTGCAAATTTCCCCGGCTTTCTCCTTCTCTCTTCCTCTCTCTAAATTTCGGTTTTATCTAGTGAGAAGTGGTGTGAAGAGTTTGAATGAGGGGGGTATTTATAGGTTTTTAGAAGTTACTATTCATGCTTTACCAGACGGATCCTGGACCGTAGGATCTGAAACTTTTGAAGTGGCAATTTCTGGACCATGGGATCAGTTTGGTCGACATAGAGGTCTGAGGTGGCACAAATATGACATCATCCATGATGATGTCATCAACTTGTTCAAGAAGATTTTATACCGATAAATCCCCGATCGGTGTTCGAATCGCGTAATCGCGTAAAATCCCAAACATCCGGAATTACAACTTTGAAGACATTTTCTCACTCACTAGAAATGTCCGGGTTAAATAAATTTTTGATTCCATACAGGGTTCCAACGGTCCTGCGGAAGTTTCTCGAAAGGCGTGCCGCTTACTAATTCACTTCGGAATTGTCACTTTCTGGACAAAAATTCACTGACTCCAAAATATGTCCAGATAATCATAAACTCATCTCCAAATGTTGAGTTACAATTTATTTTGTTCAAATTCTAATTTTAGGACTATCTGCCTTTTTATCAAATTTTCTCTATTTCGTCTTATTACTAACTTCTTCTACCGATCTCGGAAATAACTCCAGGTACAGCTCAATTCAGGATAAAAATCCACTCATCAATATTATATTTTGACCTTAGAAATTCTATTCCTGGTTCTCTAGATAGGATCCGATCTCTATCGGTATTTATTTACTTTTTACTATTTTACTTTAATTAATATTTAATTAGTGTTTTATTTAAACACTCTTCCTATTCCATTTTTATTTATTTTTTCTTCTTCCCTCACAATTCATGTCGGCACACACATATATATTATATATATATTTTTATTTTATTTTTTAATTAATTAATTAATTATTATTTTAATTATTTTTACATAATTTTCATAACTTTTTCCTATTGGTCCCTACTTATATTTAAGCTCAAAAATACCTAACCTTATTTATTTTTCTCCATCTTTTCCAATTAATTAGCAAATACATTTATACTAATTTTTAGCCATTAGCCACCAATTTTAGGGTTTTACATAATTATCCATGAATTTTCCTTTGTTTATGCTTATGTAATTAGCCCATAATTACTTAATTAATTTCTTATCAACAGTTGATAATTTTCTTAGTTAGAATAACTCTTTATCTTCCAACTTTTGCATTGATATTAGCATTTCATGACTTTATGCATTATTTTAGAATTTACGGGGCATTTTGGTCCTTTCAATACTTTTTGATCATTCCTCTTTAATTTTTCCAAGTTCATAATTTAATAAATGACCAAAATTTGAGGCAATAAACTCCCTTAATTTTAATAATTATTTTACTGCCTTTCAGGATTTTTCACAATTTTCCTAAGTTAATTATGTCCCCCAAGGGTATTTTCGTCATTTGGCACTTTGGCACTTAAATTCTCTAATTTCCAAGAAATTTTCCTTTAGAAAATAAGATAAATTTTACATATTCTTTGAGACCACATATTCACATATTTTTAATAGGTATTACCTTACCAGATTATGATACAGATTTTTAGGGTATTACATGGGTTTTTGGCTATTTGTTATATATATTATTTCATTTCAAGACTCCACACGCCTCTCCCATCCTTTCTATGTGATTGTGTGTGTAACTAAATATTTTATTTAATCCTACCTACGGCCTAACTGAACCAGTCTACTACGGAACCCTTTTATATATTTTTATTTATTTATTGTTCCTTTGTTTTCTTTTCCTTCGGTTCATCATTTTCAAAACAGAGAAGATATATGGGAATAATGAAAATAAGCCACCTATCATGACGCCTTTTTGTTCCTTATAAGTCCTCTATATGGTAAGAATATATATATATATATATATATATATATATATATATATATATATATATATATACTAAATCTTTTGCCTTTTGTACCTTATTATAAAAAATAATAATTAATAAATAGGTTGTTTTTGGTGGGAGCTAATGTGTGTGTATAATAAAAAATAAATTCTTATAGGGTAGTTTAAGGTTTTAGAACAGCTCGACTAATATGTTAATAGAAATTTATTTGTGTGGTTTTGTAGACTTTCATTGAGAATTTTAGAATAACTCTTGTCTGATTATCTATAAGCTTAGAGTAGAGGTAACCCTGATTATTTTTTTTATATACTTGTCAATAATATATATATATATAACTGTTTTGAGATTTGTTGTACCCATGGAGGGCTTGATTTAGAGTTATATATTTGACTAAAAATATATTGATGAGATACGAAACTTTTCAAACATGCTTGTTGTATATTAGAACTCATGGTTATGTACTTTGGAAACTTTTTTAGCATGCTTATGTGCTATGATCAAAATATTATTTATGTTATTGTGATAGTTTATCATTGATGCATATGAATGGTGGTGCATTTGTGATGAGTTGGAGTAAGAAGAAATTTTTATGATGAGATTCCTTTATGCCATCACTCAACAGTGTATGGTACTTGTCAGGGCCCCATTGTAATACCCTAATTTTCATAATTCATGTAAACATTATATTTTAGTTAATAATTAGCAAATAACAAAGGTGAATATGTGTCTCAAAGAAATATAATTTATTGATTATATTTTTATCCAAATTTTATTATGGGATTAATTAACCAATGGTTAATTATGAGACAATATTTAGGGGCTATTTAATGGGATATAAATAGCACATAAAATAGTAATTAATTTATAATCAAATGAGATAAAGAAAGGGTTATGGAGACCCTGAGTCAAATTAGCATAAATTAGTAATGGCTAATTAGTAAATTATCTTGCACTAAATGAGATTAGTTGCATAATTCTTTAAATTAATTAAGAGGCAAATTAAAAAGCATCAATTAGGGTTGTCTTAATTCCAAAATCAAGGGCCAAAGATGAAGGGATTAAGCTTGTTGATTAAAACACTAATGGTCATGATTGACTAATAAATCAATTATGTAATGACACATGTAAATGGAATGACAATTAAACTCTTGATTAGCATGATAATTAAGAATTGCTAATTAGTGTTGAAAAGTCAACAATTGCAAATAAGATCAATGGCCAAGATTAAGTTTAATAAAGTTAAATCCAAGGGTCTTAATTAATCACACAATTAAGCTTAATCCTTGTGAATTTAAATGAACCCATGGGAGGCTTTGAATATTGGATATTTTGCCAATGGAAAAGCACATTGGATGGCTAAGGAAGAGGGGGACGGCTAGGCATAATGGACAGGAAGAAGATTTGATTTAAAGCAAGATATTGCTTAAACAAACACATTTGTTTAAGCAAGAAGATTTTGAAAAATAGAAGAGGATAGGAGAGAAGGGGGAGGACGGTTTGAGCTTGGAGGATAAGGGAGGATATTTTGATTTAATTGAGCTAAGAGCACATGGGATAATGTGGCACATGCAAAAGATTGGATAGGATTTTACAATAAATATCCAAGATATTGTCATCATAAAAACACATGCAAAATTGGAAAAAATATCATCAATAGTAAAAAGATCTTTACAAAGCCAACTTGTTGGTTAAGTTAGGGTAAAAGGGAAGAAGATAAGATGATGGAAGATTTTTTAGTTTTAATCTAGATATTATGATTTGTTATATTATAATCTAGATATTATGATAATCTAGATATTATAGGTTTGTTGTATTAAAATCTAGATATTGTAGATTTATTGTATTATAATTCAAGATATTATACAAGCACATGGGATAATTAAAGAATGGAAGAGGATAAGGAGAGAGAGGGAGAGAGGACGGTTTCGGTGAAGAGGGAGAAAGATTATACTATATTATAATGAAGATATTAATCTATAAGGGCACATGTTTTATTTAAATCAAAGATCATTATATATTATAGTTGAAATTCTTGACCAAGTCTTGTGAGGAGTTTGCATAAAATTTATGATCAAATAAACATGGCATATTTAATTAATAAAAGAGCACATTATATGCTTATTGGAGGAGCATGTCGACAGCCCTAATGGAAGGAGGGGATTTGATTTCATAAAGTTCTTTTAATCCAAGGGTTAAGGTCAAATATGGATAAATTTAATTGCCAATTGGGTCCTTGATTTTCCCTATAAATAGAGGGGTCTCTCCTCTTCATTCTTCACACCAAACTCAAAAAAAATTGGTGATTTTAAGAGAAGGATGAAGATCTTGGAGTAAGAAGGAAGAAGGAGAGGAGCAAGAAGGAAGAAGGAGAGGAGCAAGAAGGAAGAAGGAGTTGAGCTTCAAGAGGTGAGTTCTTGAAGTTCTAGCTTTGAATTTATAGTTAAATAGTGTTTTGATCTTTAATGTTCAATAATAGTTTTTTTATCATTTTTTTATGGTTAAAAATGTTATTATTTAGAAAATATGATGGAAATTATGGTAGGAAAAAAGTTCTTGAAAATTAAAGATCAAAGTAGCGAAATTCTGGAAAATTTACGGTTGGGAGTTTTCTGGAGTCAGCCACGTTTGGGCTATTATTTTAAGTATGAAATGATCTTAAAAAATCATGACATTTTACAGGAATAAATTATACATGTAGGGCTTTCCAAATATATAAAATATGTATCATTTGGAGTTCTACATGAGAAGATAAAAATCCTTGAAGTTTTCTGAGAAAAATCTGGGCAGCATTGAGAAAACATTAAACTGGGAATGATTCTTGGTATTATAGGTTCTGGGAATATTTTTCCTTGAAAATAGACATGTCAAGGGTCATGATGAATTTTGAAGCACTCAAAAAGGAGTTTTGTAGAATTAATTATGATTTTTCAAAGATAGTGAAAAATCTGCCGAGAAATTCCAGCAATACGTTTTTAAGAAAATGTAAGGGCAAAAGTGGAATAACAAATCCACTAAGGGTAAAAAGGTAAAAAGAGATGGAAATAACCCTTTAGGATATTATTCTAAGCAATATGATATTTATCACGATATCATATAATAATCCGACGATAAAGTATAGGATATCCAGGAAGTCTGGAGTCGGGTTCAAAGGTCGGACAAGATAGCCATTACTCGGTGAAATGTACGTTCACGTACTAGTAACTTTAACTCTGATGTGTCTTGTATGCTTATATGTGATAGAATGATTCACAGGGTCATGGACAAGACTATGTATTGGGTCATGTACCGTGGCTAAGACTCTGTCTTAGGTCACTGTTTACATACATTCAGCTTTATACAGGTTATAGTATTGATAATGCCGTAAGATTGTTTTCCTAGCGCTGAGGACACGAGCGGCCGTCGTGGCACTGGTTAGTGCAAACGTGGATAACATTACATGTGATATGTATTGTTGTGTTGTTAACATTACATCTGCTGTGTGCTTATGTATTGTTGTAACCTTACATGTGCTGTGTGCTATGTATGGAATGCTGTAATGTAAATGAACATCAGTCTGCCATATATTGTTTAACTTGAGCATGAGGTTAACTGTTACCTGAGGTCCGATGGGTATTGGACCTCATATTTGTCTAAGGTTCAGGAAAGGAACCAGGATCAGAGAAGGCATCGGTAGATGGAGCCGTAAAAAGGCACCGAAGGACAGAGCCGTTAGTAGGCACCGGTTGAGACGAAAGCCAAAAGAAGTTTAACAGAGCCTACTTTCTGGCATGGATCTAATAAAGTTACCTCAAACAGTTTGGTGCCGAAGACAGGGCTAGTCTATGTGGGTCAGTTAATAAGTCATCGTGAACTCGGTGAGACTCCCATGATAGACACCTACCTGGCCAATCTGTTTGAATAACTGAGTTAGGTTCATTGCCCCAAGTCTAGTTAAGACTTGGTCTAGATTGTATAGTTACCATGTAAAAGTTGTAATTATACAAAGCTCTGTACTAATGTATCACATGAATATTCCTTCGGGATTTTCAATTTAACCAGCATATGTCGGGCATCATCATATGTCAAGGCATTTTATATCAGTTACTCATTGTCCAAATGTAAGCGCATGCTCTCCGTTTCCGCATTACTCTGATGTAGCACCTCAAACTCTGTTGATTTTTCAAAAACCAAGTGTCAACCGAAACAATTTGAAGCGTGGAATTTGGGGTGTTACACCCATCTTCCATGTTTTCCTTTGGCCGGGATTGCATTGGAGCTGTGAGACATATACACCTCCTTAGTTCGTTGCTTTCTGTTCTCTTGAAATTGATTACCCACCGTTTCAGCGTCTTGCCCGTTTTTGCATCGTTTCAGAATCAATTATCAAGATTTGCGTGACCCATGATGATTTCAAAATGATCCTGTACTATAACTCAAACATTTGAAAAACTATGAGCAAAACGGTCAGAAAACAAGTCATTAAAGATCATCATTAATAGTATTGAATGCCAGAATCGAAATCTGAAGTCTCGACAAAGCAGAATGATTTTTACCGATCATACTCGAGTATTGAATACTAATACTCGGTACTTAAGAGATTAAGGTATACCGGAAGCTTTGAACTTTGATTATACTTGAGTATTTATTTCTCATACTCGGGTAGCTTTGTGGTCGAGATACTTGGGTAGCTTTTAATCTCAAGGACGAGTATCTCTCTGTAATACTCGGGTATCACCTTGTCCATACTCGAGTAGCATAGCAGATTCAGTATATGATTGTCAATACTCTGATTAAATGTGCGAGTATTACTTATTAATACTCGGGTATTGTTTCCTGAAACGCTCAAGCAGTAGTGTTAAAAGAATTATACTCGGGTATTACAAATCCATACTTGAATACACATTAATGCACATGATTAAACTTGATTCAAAACCTTGAATGCTTTCAAGTCTTGTTATCATCAAAACTTTGAGAACTAACAGAGGGGAGCCATAGTCCAAACTTAAGCTCTATACCGTTGGCTGGGTGTATCTTGAGAATTAGTGAGGTTGGGACAATCCATTTAAGTGGATGAGTTTCTATTGGACTATGTGTTAGCCTATGACTCTAGTCAGTGGTATAAGGATGAATGGTGATATAAGGGAGGCATATTGCATATTTGTATAGTATATAATATGATATCTCTTATGAAAGATGTTTGGTAAATTAAATGATGTTCCTTAGTTTTGGAACCCTTTTTGGGAAAGGATTTTGTTGACCAAATCGAGAACTAGTATGTGAAAAGTTTTACGTTGATAATATTATTAAATTATTGTGAGTTGAACTTGATTTCTGAATCGTATGTTCTCGATTGATCTTGGTTTGCATGTATATTTCTGAATAACCAATAGTTACTGAAATCATTGGATCTTATGGTTATTATACTTTTTTTCAGGATATTATTTTAGTAAGGAGCAAGGGAAGACACCTATGGAGTGAGTCTTGAAGGCTCTTTTGTACTCCTAGAGGTCATGTTATGTTATTTCTATTTGTCATGACCATAAGACTTCCGCATTTTATCAACTCTGAAATATTTTAGAAATTTATTTGGACACTAAATATTTTGGGAAATTAATTCGGCCCTATAAAAATGATTTTTTATTGATTGACAATATTTCAAATACGTTGGTTAACTATTTGGTTGTTGAAAATTGGGGTGTTACACATTGCAATGCCACTATACCTAATTTAGTTTTCTGATTGAAAATTATAAAACTAAAGAGCGAACAAAGAAAAAGAAAATATCACTTGAATTTTAAAACTCTAAATCAATAAATTCCCACTAAAATAAGTTAATTTCTAGATAAATGTGATTAATACCTATACTTTTATAGAAAATAAGATTGATTTGAGATTTTAAAGTTATACTGGTATTTTTTTTTTTTTTTTGTCTTTTTCCCGATTAAAAAAAAAAGAGCTCCATGATTGTTGTTGTGCCAAGAAGTCAAAAAGTGTCCTGAAATTCTGAAGAAAAAAAAAAGTGTCCTGACAAATGGCCGAAATTGCTGACTTTGCTTCAAAAGAATGATGCATGTTCATACACGAATATATTTCAGTTCGGAAAAAAAATTATTAAAAAAAAGTAAAATCATGAGTCACGTTTTCTTCAATTTCATGAAAGGAAATTGCACGTAATCTTGATGCAAATAATCGATATATATTCAGTTAGGTTTATGTAATTTAAAGGAAATTATATTTTGTAATGTTGATTCCCTTAAATATGTGTCGGGATATATTGTATTGTTGGACGATATGAAGGTATACAACATGTGGGAATTGGAAGCAGTCCCTCTCCTTTTCTTATTTCTCTTATTCTTCTTAGTATCCCTTCGTCACCCTTATATAAAAAAGAGATGGTTCAAATTTAACTAATATTATATAAAAATAATTATAATATTATTATTTTATAATTTAGAAATTTCCATTTTTTGGCACTGCTATTGAGAATTGTACATAGCAATTTTTTTTGTTAGATAGATATCAAATTTTAACAGTTTAAATTTATTTATTAATAATAATAATTTTATAAAATATAAAATATGAATAACTCATTTTGTTTTTATCTTAGAGTAGATATGAGATTCTGAAAAAAAAAAAAAAAAAGATAAAGACAAGAAAGGGAGAAGATATAGACCGTGGGGGATCTGACAAAAAATAAGTACTACCTCCGATCTTAATTATAGGAATATTTTTGTAGTGCAATTTACATTTTAAAAGTATTCCTATAATTAGGACCGGAGGAAGTATTATTATTTGCCTTTACCTCCTCTGTAAATCGTAATCTTCTTCGATCACCCATCTGCCTCCGGTGCAACCGCCTCCATGTGCATCATTATAATTCATTTAATTTATTCAGTGTAAAATGAATCCAGAATAGTTTGTAATGCAACTAAAACAACTCTTTGTGGGTGGATATGAGGGAGGGGAGGGAAAGTGAGCCGAGGGAAAAAAATTTGGGTTATGTTTAAGACATTAGAGAAGTTGTGTTAATTTTTTTTTTAATTAGTTATTCTTACTCTATTATCTTACATTTTCACCTAATTAAAGTTTTATAACCTTATTTCTTTAATTTTTTAAAATTCAACACTGTTATGGACTCGTGAGATGCCCATTCATCACAAGGCCTAGCAAGGGCAATCTGTACTAGAATTTCTTCATAATCAGGGAAGATCATAATCAGCCTATGATCAAGGCTGTAATCAAGGAATTACCTAACCTGTTGCAGGTGAGGCGGCTACGCATGGGCCTGGAGGCGCACAAAGCCTAAGGTTCAAACCCTAAAGGTAATCTTTATAAATAGGAGATTAACCTAAAAGGTACACATTCTCTATATATCCTATTTACTATTCAGCCTCACTGTGCACACACCCCACCCCTTTTTGGCTAAACGTCATATCTGTGCACAGTGATCTATTACTCTCTTTGGTATCTTTTAGATAGATATCTTGGAGAGTCATTTAATATTCCTTTTGATATCTTCCATATAGATATCTTAGGGAATCCTTTAATCCAATATAAACATCCACTAGTCCATTGAAGCTAAATATTTGTGTTCTACACCAGAACAAACACATATAAGTTTTCTTTTCCCTCCAAATCTCTCACGCCAAAGAGCCCCTAGGCCTTAGTCACCTGCAATAAACTACACGAAAAAACAACTGAATGATCAAATATGAGAGGAACTTATAAGAGACGACCCTTTTGAACAGTTTTTTAAGCAAAAGTTATGTGCTCGGCCTTGTGTTAATTTGGAGAAGAGACAAAGTTTACATTAATCACTCGGCATTTAAACTTATGAAAAGCTTACAGTTTTGACAATTTTTACTTGATGCCAGATTAAATTAAAGAATTTATTCTGAGAAAATTAATTACAAAAAAATTGTAAGAAAATTGCATTCCATTTAAATTCTCAAATTAAACAAGGGGATTGCTAATGTATTTTAGTCAAATTAATTTCGTCATTTGTTTGAAAATGCAGCCCCGCAATTGGTTATAAAACCACGCCAGTTGGTCGTCTTCTTCAAATCCTTACGCCATAGACCTATCCACCATTTCCATTGCCTCGATCATTAGACATCAATGGAGATTCAGATCCCATACTCCATCCTCTTCACCGTCCTTTGCTTCCTCTTCATGATTCAAAGACTTTCAGCGTATAAGAAATCCCTCAAAGCCCTACCCCCAGGACCATGGAAACTACCTCTCATAGGAAACCTTCACCAGATTAGGTCACTACCCCATCAATCTTTTAGAGACTTGGCAAACAAGTATGGACCATTAATGCACCTTCAGCTCGGCCACGTGTCCCACATCATAGTCTCTTCGCCAGAAGTAGCTAAACAAGTCATGAAAACCCATGACACAATCTTTGCCAATAGACCCAAAATTATTGCTAGTGAAATTTTTGCTTATGATAGCACGGACGTGGTCTTCTCTCCTTATGGAAACTATTGGAGGCAACTTCGAAAGATCTGTAAGTTGGAGCTTTTGTCTTCAAACAGAGTTCAGACATTCAGAAAAATAAGGGAAGAGGAAGTTTCTTCATTAGTGAATGATATTCGTCATCATGTTGAATTTGGTTCCGTTGTGAATCTCACGCAGAAACTCTATCCACTCACAAACTCCATAATTGCTCGAGCTGCCTTCGGTAAAAAGACTGATAATGTTGAAGATGCTCTATTGGCTGTGATGTACGCGGTAGAGATTTTGAGTGGCTTATCGATTAGTGATCTCTATCCTTCGCTCAAGTTCCTTCGTACGATCAGTGGGACAAAAGCTAAAATTGAAAAGACGCATCAAGAACTTGATAGGGTATTAACCAATATCATCAATGATCACTTAGGAAAGAAGAACGGCGATATGGGAGGAGAAGGAGATAACGAAGAGGACCTCGTTGATGTTCTTCTTAGGATTCAGAAAGAGAATGACCTTGAAGTCCCCTTTACTCTCGACAACATCAAAGCCATTCTCCTGGTCAGTCTTAGTTTAATTAATCACTATATGTGTGTGTGTGTTTGTATGCATGATTTATATCCAATGTTTTCATGCTTAGTTGGTTATGATATTTATTATTATTTTTTATCAATACCTCATGCCGGTACATAATTTTGACTTTTGCTTGACTTGTTTTATAGAGTATTCCAATTGCTTGTTTCGCATGTTGATCCACCTCCACAGCTTAGATTATTGAAATACCACCCTGAGAATTTATGCATAAATGCCCGACTTTAATTCAGAGACATGTTTAATTATTTATTTACCATTTGAACATAATTACATACTTATATATGCCATTTGTCAAATACTAAAAGGACTAGGTTATTACTCCCTCTAGTCCCTAATATAAGAGCTAGATATATAAGGGGTTTATTTTGGTTCTAAATATGAGTTCTCAATCAACTTGTAAAATTAATCATCACTACACACACGTTTGTATGTTTGATTTATATCCAATGTTTCATGCTTAGTTGGTTATGAAATTTATTATTTTATTTTTATCAATACTGCTGGTACATAATTTTGACTTTTACGTGACTTGTTTTAATAGAGTATTTCAATTGCTTGCTTTCTATCCTTGTTTAATTCAGATAGATATGTTTAACTTTTTTTTTTACCATTTGAACATAATATATACTTATCTTCCATTTGTCAATTACTACAAGGACTAGGTTATTACTCCCTCTACTCCCTAATATAAGAGTCTGGACAATAATTTTATTTTGTTTCTAAATATAAGATCTCAGTCCATTTTTCCCTCCAAATATAAAAATTGTTTTCCTAAATTATCCTTATTCATTACATATATTAAGGTGCTACCCATAAAGGGGTAATTCCAATGCATATGATTAACTATGGTATTTTAGTGAAACCAACACCCATTTATTATAACTAATTAAATCCACTAATTTCCTTAATATTTGTAAATTAGTTATGTAGCTCTTTTATTAAAGACTAGATGTAGTAATTAATTGATCTGCAGAAACTATGAAGTCTTATCTGCAAATGAACCCGCTCCTAGACATAGACTTAATTAATATACATACTATTGACTTTTTATTAATCATGGCACTGATTCTTTTTCAGAACATGTTTGTTGGTGGAACTGAAACATCAGCAACAACAATAGACTGGGCAATGGCAGAAATGATGAAAAACCCAGAAATCAAGAAGAAGGCACAGCAAGAAGTACGGAGGGTCTATGGAAAAAAAGGATACGTGGATGAGTCACAACTTGATCAATTAAAATATGTAGCTTTAGTTATTCAAGAAACTCTTAGGTTACACCCACCTGCTGTGTTATTAGTTCCAAGAGAAAATAGTGAGAAATGCCAAATCAATGGCTATGAGATACCTCTCAAAACAAGAGTGATGGTCAATGTTTGGGCCATTGGAAGGCATCCTGATTGTTGGAATGAACCTGAGAAGTTTCAACCCGAGAGATTTATCGACAGTTCAATTGATTACAAAGGTACAAACTTTGAGTTTATCCCATTCGGCGCAGGAAGGAGGATATGTCCGGGAATATCGTTTGCTACACCAATTTTACTATTGGTGATTGCTAATCTGCTTTACCATTTTGACTGGAAGCTTCCTAATGGGGAAAAGCATGAACAAATGGACATGACTGAGAAATTTGCTGGTGCAGTAAAAAGAAAGAATAATCTTTGTTTAGTTCCCACCGTGTATTGGCCTTAGTTATGTTTCTTTATTTTGTGTTTGTGTGAGTCAATGATTCAGGTTATATGGCCTTTTAAATAGTAGCTACATTTTCCGTTACAATAATTGGTGATTGTTAATTGAGATCAGCATCCAGTATAGAGGGTGGTATTCAATAAATTGTAGTATTGTTTCCGGTGATCATGTTGTCAAGTCCTATCTTTGATAATATAAGACATATTTACTTAATTTAATTAAATCAATGAAGTTAGTTGAAACATCCTGTATTTCCTGTATTTTGAAGATATTAGATAAGGGTAAAATTTCCATTAGAAAGGTCTGATCCATATGAAAGAATGGGTTTAAGTTGATGGAGGACCAAACGAATAGTTATTAGAGGGAAATAAGATGCAAAAAAACCCAAAATAATCCCCAAAGTGGGCCTAAATGGGAACCTACGTTTTTTGGTGGATTGGGCACAACTTTTGCTCACTTAAGCTCATTAGGCCTAGGGTTTCTATAACCTAACGGAGGACCTATGTTTCCCAAGAATTTCTAACCCTCTAGTAAGTATTCCTAACCCAAATATTTCTTTCTTCGGAATTCTTCGGATTCTTGGATCTAAGATAAGGTTTGGCGATTTTTGGGGAAAAACCATGTATAGCCTTCCTCCTTGAATTGAGGTGAGACTTTTGTCTCTTGGGCTAATCTAACATATTCAAAGATACTAGTTATCTTGTTTAGATTGCCTTTGTAAAATTTGTGTCGTAGCTTAATATTATGGATTACTCTAATTAACTCTATAGAAACTTTTTGGGTTGTTAAGAGTTCTAATTTGATTCTGTAAGAGTGTATTTAAGGAGTCCACATGAGACTCTAACTATTGAATTGTTAAAATTTTAACCCCAAGATGGTCTGGGAGTTCTAAAGACTCCCAATAATAACATTTTATTGATTTTAGGGTACTCTTAGTTGCCTTGTGTAAATCTAGGGACTTTTAGAGAACTCTAGAGAATAGTGGGAAATTTTTAGGAGCTTCAGAGAGCTGAAAGGATTTTAATTAGAGTAAATAAAATATATTTTACTTTGTTAATTAACCTGGTTTTTTTATTTATAACTCCTAATAACTTGAGGAGCACTAGCTCGTGCATAGACCTTGTGGTAAACTTTTGGTAATTGTGGTACTCGAGGTGACCACATTCCTTCTTAGAGTATAGTTAACAAGTGTTCGCAGTCTTGCGAACTCATATATCTTATTATGTTTAACTATTGGGTTTTATATAAAATTTCCCTGCGTAACTATGATTTATATATATTTTATGATAACGAGAACATGATATGGTATAATTGTCATAACTGTTTATGATTGTGAAAAGTAGAACATGAGATTGATATATCGTGACCTGACGATATTTCACTTATATTATGTGTTCTGAGATAGCTGTGTAATTAAAGATAATTAATTATAAGGGGAGGAGCTTGATGAAGTTTAAGTTTTGTTGTGCCACTTGGTACTCCACCATACAGTATACTATGATTGGCTTTTATTGTCTCTAAGTGGTAAGCTGGGATTGTGGCACCTCATGGAATACAAGATGAGGGAATCGATGGTCCATTGTATGCTCTACAGTGCGTTGGTCGGTCTGTACCATACACCAAAAAGCTAGTAAGAGTTTCCAATCACAAGGGAGACTTAGCTCATGGATTCAAGCCGCTGGCGGATCAGAGGAGATAAGGCGGGAATTGAATAAATCAAGTTAATAAATGGATATTTACTCATATTAAGTCTTTGATGTGGCATTGTCGTTATATTATATTCATTGCATTACTTATTGCGAACTGTCCACTTGGCACCCACAAGCACGTAGTGATTATGTTCTAAGATAGGATTTAGTTATTGAGATACCAATCTCTCTCTTTCCATAATTAATATTTTTCTAGTCAGAATGATAAGATAAGGCAAGGAGCTTCGGGAAAGGTGTTGGATTCGTAAACACGATCTGTTCGGTCATAGAACATAAATCTCTAGCCCTAGGTGGGCTAGGATGTCGATGTAGGATCAAATAGCTCTCTCCCAAGCATCTATGGATGAGATACCCGAGAGGATTGGAGATCACAAAGCACAGGGACTTGACCTAGGTGCGATACCTAGGGCCTACGTACCCTGACGAGGGATCAAAGTCCACGTAGTTCGAGGTTTACCGGAGGCGTTTAGCCAAACGGGGTGGTGTGTGTGCTCTGTGTGCAGTATATGCAATTGAGAGAGAGCTTAGAAGATGATGTGTACCTTTAGGGTTTAACTCCTATTTATAGAGTGCACCTTAGGTGGAATCGTATCGGCCTCATTAATATGATTGATTCGAGATCGGATCATATCGGTCTCATTAACCTCGGTGGCATATCCCAACAACCATATCGCTCTGAGCTGCCGAGATTAATTGACTGCTTTCCGAGATCCCCTGAATCCGTCTTTGCTTTCGTAGCAATTTTCCCGAGCTAATTGTCTGGTTTATATTCCTGCATTTGATAACATGTAAGCAAATCACAATAAATGGAAAATACTTACTGTTTGTGCAAACCGTTCAACGTGCTCATTTCGGATACTTGTCCGAGCTTGCATTAAACTTTCCGGTTTGCATCAATGACGGTTTTTGATAACACGCTTTTCCACTTAACAAATCGTTGTCCCCTCTGTTGCCCCCCAGCCTGGTAGTTTAGGTTTATGAGCTGTCAGGATGTGTTGCTTTTCAAATCCGGACGAGGTGCTGGCGACTTTTGGGATTCCGTGCGTGTTGACCAGAGATTCCGGATTGATATACTTTAATACCGAGATTCCGGATTGATATACTTTAATACCGAGATTCTGGGTTATTTACTTTATCACCGAGATTCCAGATTGATATACTTCATCACCGAGATTCTCGATTGATATACTTTAATACCGAGATTTCGGATTGATATACTTTAATACCGAGATTTCGGATTAATATACTTTAATACCAAGATTTCGGATTGATATACTTTAATACCGAGATTCTGGGTTATTTACTTTATCACCGAGATTCCAGATTGATATACTTTATCACCGAGATTCCTGATTGATATACTTTAATACCGAGATTTCGGATTGATATACTTTAATACCGAGATTTGGATTTATGATTTTTGAAAACGAGTTTGTTTACCCAAATTCAATCATTCAAATAAATTTGGCGGCTTTGTCGTCGCAAATAATCCAATAAAGGACTTTCCTTGATTTCAACCAGATTCTGTTTAATCGGGATCTTCATACTTTCCCAGATTTCAACCAGATTCGGTTTAATCGGGTCCTCCTCCGACAATTTATCCGAGATCCAATTAAAGAGTGCGGATTTAATCGTATAAAATAGACTTGGCATGATTCATGAAAGCGGGTTTGTACACCTCGGATTCACACATGTTTAAATTGGACGTGATTTTCAAAGACGGATTTGCTTACTCAGAATTCTAACACGTTTAAACAGGACATGATTTTCGAAAACGAGTTTCATTACCCTGAATTTATACATGTTTTCCTTCGACATGATTTTTGGAAACGGGTTTATGCACCTCGGATTCCTACATGTTTTATTTGTACATGATTTTCAAAAACAGGTTTCTTTACCCTGAATTCTACATGTTTAATTTGTACATGATTTTTGGAAACGAGTTTATGTACCTCATACCCCTACATGTTTAAACTGGACATGATTTTCGAAGACGGGTTTCTTTACCCTGAATTCTACATGTTTAGCTTTGACATGATTTTCGGAACCGGGTTTATATACCTCATACTCCTACATGTTTAGCTTGTACATGATTTTCGAAAACGAGTTTCATTACCCTGAATTCTACATGTTTTAATTCGACATGATTTTCAGAAACAGGTTTATGTATCTCAGATTCCTACATGTACATAAATTAGATATGATTTTCAAAGACGGGTTTCTTTACCCTGAATTCTACATGTTTAGTTTCGACACGATTTTCGGAAACGGGTTTATGTACCTCGGATTCCTACATGTTTAGCTTTGACATGATTTTCGAAGACAGGTTTCTTTACCCTGAATTCTACATGTTTAGCTTCGACACGATTTTCGGAAACGGGTTTATGTACCTCATACTCCTACATGTTTAAATTGGACATGATTTTCGAAAACGAGTTTGTTTGAATCATTAACCTTCTTAGGTCACGGGAATCGAAATTTAACGATCCCCACAGACGGCGCCAATGTTCGGTCATAGAACATAAATCTCTAGCCCTAGGTGGGCTAGGATGTCGATGTAGGATCAAATAGCTCTCTCCCAAGCATCTATGGATGAGATACCCGAGAGGATTGGAGATCACAAAGCACAGGGACTTGACCTAGGTGCGATACCTAGGGCCTACGTACCCTGACGAGGGATCAAAGTCCACGTAGTTCGAGGTTTACCGGAGGCGTTTAGCCAAAGGGGGTGGTGTGTGTGCTCTGTGTGCAATATATGCAATTGAGAGAGAGCTTAGAAGATGATGTATACCTTTAGGGTTTAACTCCTATTTATAGAGTGTACCTTAGGTGGAATCGTATCGGCCTCATTAATATGATTGATTCGAGATCAGATCATATCGGTCTCATTAACCTCGGCCGGCATATCCCAACAACCATATAGGCCTCTTTACTACGATTGATATGATTGGATCCTCCTTTATGACAGGCAGATCCCGATATGCAATATGCTCCTTGTTGGGCCATATATGGGATATGGGCCTAATATTTTATTTCATAACACGATCCTAGGAGAATTGTGGTCTTTCCTTCATGTTTTTTTGCCGCTAGGAACTTTATCTCATGTTCATTGATTTGATTTGATTTAATTTGAGACTTGAACTAATTCGGTTGAGTTGAGTGCCAGAGGCCTGAAGCGGAGCTCCTTTGTAATGTACTTGCTGTGAGGTCGGAGGTTTGGAGCTGAGCTCCCTATAACTTATAATTGTCACAGGGGCATGTTTATAGCTTTCTATGCGTGCTTTCCTTTTCTATCAAGGTTAAGATTTAAAAGAAACGTTATGACATTTATAACCTCAACAGACTCGTGGTGAGTCATTTGAAAAGTTTTTTAAAAATCTAGGCTATGTACATAGTTTTCCAGGGAGAATGTTACATTAGTTGAGTTGAGTTGGTTAACATAATATGTATGATCATTATTGTTGTTTTGGATTCCTAAATGACAAGATAGCAGCTCAAGTGTCAAAGTATGCATAGGAATGTTTTTTTTTGGGGGTGTGGGTTGAATTCTTTTTAAAAAAATAAAGCAAAGGGGGTAAGGGGTGGGATTCGAACCCACCCCACCATTTTGGCATATATATATATATATAGGGGTTATCATTTGTCATGTCACTTGATATAAAGTTATGTCAAGTCATTCCAAAACTATGTCGTTTTGGGGTTAAAAGAATTAATGAACTCTCAAAACGACGTAGTTTGGGTTAGGGGAATTAATGAATGATCTTTTAGTAAAATTCATATAATAAATACTAAAACAAAAATACAAAAACACCCTTCATTAATTTCCTTAACTCCCAAAACGACGTAGTTTTGGGCTCACTTGACATAATCTTATGTCAAGTGACATGACAAACGATAAACCCATATATATATGCAGAGCTATTTATATGTATAATATAAATAAAGGCATAATGGTATGGACAAAATAAGTAATGGAAATGACAAAATGCATAATGGTATTGATTAGAGGCATAATTGTATTAATTAAATGAGTGATATAACATTAACCAAGGTGTAATGATGTTCACTAAATAAGTAATTATATTCATTTAAAGCGTAAATAAGTTGACTAAAGGCATAATGGTTAGGTGTGGGTAAAGACCTGGTAGTCCAGTCCATGCTTGTCCCTAATAATAATATTAACTAAACGAGTAATGTGATTGACTAAAGGCGTAATGACATTGATTAAGGCTATGTTTGGTATAGCGTTTTGGGCATTTAACAGCACGTTTGCACGTTTGAGGGCTTTTGGGGGTTGATTTTTTTTTTTTTTTTTTTTACATGTTTGGTAAAGTTGTCAATCCAAAATTGTGCTTTTGGAAGAAAATGAGCTCATTTGAGAAGCTTATTTTTGGAGTTTATCGGTCGTGCTTATGCTGGGTTCGTACTGCATTTATATCTGTTATCACTCTACAACCAGACTCGTCCTTCAGCTCGCAACCAAAGTCATCTTTCAGCTTCTGCATTAATTTGTCTTAGAAGAAGAGCATCGATCTTCTTCAAATTTGTCTGAAGCAGAGCATCGAAATCTCACCTCGCGTCTTCTCGCCTGAGCTTTGCATTAATTTGTCAACGACCTCATTTATCTGCCTTGTCTGAGCCAATATACTTGTAGTCTTCTCGCCTGAGTTTCGCATCAAAATCTCACCTCGCATCTTCTTGTAGTTTTCTGGTTTATCCACTCCGTGGTTTTTTCTTGCTTTTGTTCTATCGTTTCAGCAATCTCCTTAAACCTTGAACTGAAAGTCTTGTTATCGCAATTCTCAAAGACAAACTTGGAAATATCTTTTCCTATGTATATCACGCACAATCCAGATAACTCCACTAGAAAAGCAACATCTCTTTGTTTATTAACATCTTCTTTGAAACTGTATATGTAGAGCCTCATCTTCTCATACATCCAGAAACAGGGGATTCCTTCCTCTGCTCCTGCAAAGTACATCTCCGATCCTTTTGTAATTATCAGCTCCGTAGTCACAGGTTCCGAAAGACCTGGTCAACAGGAAACTGAAGCTCTAACGGCCAGGGTCCGAATGCTCCGACAAGTTGCAGAGGGAATATGGGGGGACTCTGGAGAATGAGTATCTGAGTATTTGTGGAAGAGGACGAAGAATAGAAAGTTTAATTTCGGAGTTTGGAAAACCTGCTTCGCCGAATACCCGGCTGACCACTGCATTGTGAAGTGCTCTTACATCTAACTTCATATCATTTATGCTTGTCAACCTTTGAGAAACTTTTAATTTACCTATTTAATATTAATGTGTTCTGTTCATAAACAGATTGATCTAAGGAAAGAATCAACAATACTATTTGTTGGTCTATTCACTTCACCAACTGAAAATGGCATATAGATCATATAGATAATATTAGTATTAATGAATAGCCTTCCTTGACTAAATATGCCACGCCATCTTCAACCCAAATAAATCCAATTCGTGATACAATAAGAGACCAAATTGTAGGGACTTGTGATCCAATTACTTTTGTAATTTTATTTGATCAAATTATATCTTTTAGCATTGCTAAATTTTCTAAGTTAGCATTATTCATTTTTTTGTAATTTAGATTTTAATTTTTCTCTTTTAGTTATGTAAAAAGACACTTATGCTATCTCCACTCCAAACAAGTTTCAATTTCAGAAAAGCTACTTATGCTACCGCCAATCCAAACATAAATCACATTACACAATTTAACTTTTACCCAGTTTTACTTTTTTATAAGTCATATATTGCAAATAAGTCACTTTTCCTACTGCTATCCCAAACACACACTAAAGGCGTAATGACATTGACTAAATGAGTAATGTGATTGACTAAAAGCATAATGACATTGACTAAATAAGTAATGTGATTGATTAAAGGCATAATAATATTGACTAAATGAGTAATGATATCGACTAAAGGCATAATGACATTGACCACTACTAGAAAATAATGAAATGGCGATGGAATCTACGAGGGAAAAATTTTTTTTGCAATTGCAACGGAAAAAAATATCCATCACAAATTGCAATGGAAAAAAAACCAACACAAAAATTTCCAATTGAAAAAAAATTGTCGCAAAAAATTGTGACGGAAAAAATATCTATCACAACTTATGACAGAAACAAATATCAGTCACAAGTTACGACGGAGATATAATCCATAGCAAAAACGGATAATTTATGACAGATTTTTATGACGGAATAAGAGGTAATTTGCGACGGAGTAAGAGAAATAAAAATTCTGTCACAAATTGGTATACAAAAGTCCGTCACAAATTTGCGACGGTATTCAAAATTTTGTCACAAATGAGCACGATGTTTACACCTAAAATTGTCTCATCTTCACCTCTCTCCTTGACCTTCGTCAACTGCCATCACCATAGTGAGAGATAGAAAGAGAGACGTGAAGCTCTTAACACCAGAGCTCAAAATCGGTGACCTCCATTCTTCTAAAGCGTCAACACCAACACCACCGTCAGCCATACCTTAATATCGTCGGAGAGCGCGAGCCTAAACCTTGAGCTAGGACAAAGTCGATTGTGTTAGTTCCCTATGTTTTGATGATAACAAACAACTGTAAAGAATATAGACTTAATGATTCAAGTCACTTAAGTTTATGTTTGATGGCACTTAAGTGAATACTCTTCATTTCAATCAAATCTTGAATCAGAGTGTTTTAATGTGTCTGTCATAAACACACTCCAGTTTTGGTCCAAGAACTCGAGTAAGTGCTTTAAAAACTTAGTCAAAACAGTTTTAGTTTTGACTGACTCATCGAGTTAAGTGTCTATGACTCGAGTGAAAGGCTTTGTGTAACGTTTGAATGAAAAGTATCAACTTGAGTTACCAGTGTATGACTCGAGTTGACTTAGTGAGTACTTAAACTTATCTTTTCAAACCTTAACTCCTGTGCTCAAATATCACTTTCAAGTGTCAAAAGTTTCAAACTCGAGTTACAATTATATACTTGAGTTACTCGTTAGAGATAGCATTTTTTTCACTCGAGTATCATATGTTCAAAATCACTTTCAATGTATTTCTCAAACTTATCTATGAACAAATCTTAGAAACTCGAGTTATGATTTTTGTGCACTCGAGTCATCTGTTAGAGTCAGCAATTTAAGACTCAAGTGTTCTTTGGTAAAACTCATTTTTTGATATAACTCAAAGTCTTTTGTTTGTGAAACAAATCTTCAGACTCGAGTGATAGAGACTTGACTCGAGTGAACAACTCAAGTCAGTAGCCTTAGACTCGACTTATGCTTTGCAAAATTATCTTCTCAGTTTTAACTTCTGCTTCAAACAAGATTTTATTTTAGAAGATAATCTTCTTAACTCGAGTGATGGAAGAACAACATGAGTCAATTATTGATAACTCGAGTTGTCATTTATGCTTCAATAAATCATTGTGTTCGTAAAATTAAAATTGTTTATTATGATTTCATTATTTCTTATCATCACTCATCATTGTTCCTAACTATATTTAATCAGTGTATTAATGAGTTTCAGATGATTATACGGGTGACTAATTTCGAAATCTCAAAAAGCATTAATTATGTCAGAAGCATTAAATGCAGTTGCAGAAAACCAAGCACCAACAAGGCAACAATTCTCTTAGCTATAAAAAAAGACTTTTCTGCTATTCACATTCTGCATTAACTGCAGCAACGCAATAGGCAAAACAAAAAGGAATGAAGGAATGTCTAAGCAACACAGTTACAGTGACAGCTCTGCAAGATTAATGTTATGGGTAATGAATAAGCTTCAAGGGTCTAATGCCTATATTCAATACTCACAACGAATTCATTGAGGCTTCTCAATGGTCATTAATTACAACCACCAAATATAAGTTGAAGCATTCAATACAAATCAACTACCAAAACATTTATGCTCAAACAAATTTATTGCAATCATGGTTTCATTCATTACTCTGTAATATCTTTGGATATTTTTGTACTTTAGTGATTCTTTATCTACTATGTAAGCAAGTTATTATCTGATCATTATTTCTGTAAAAAACTCAAGGTAGAGGGATCTTGAGAGTGGGTGTATCAATTACAACTTATAAGGGGGAGTGAATCCTAGGGAAATGATTACTCAAGTTACAGAGTGTGCAATCGTGTGAAAGTGTTAGTGAAAAACCCAGAGTGCTGGAAACTGGATGTAGGTCAAGAGTTTGGATCAAACCCGTATAAATTTTATGTGTTTGTTTCTTCTCTATCCTTTTCTCTGTTATTCAATTCGCGGTCTTAATCGCAAAAGTTTTTGAAATCACCCAATTTACCCCTTCTTAGGTGATATTCCATCTTCAGATTGGAGAGGAGGAAAACAAGACACCATCATCTTCTCTGATTCACCACTGCCATATCCTAGAAGCAAAGGAATCCAGATCCGTCTTCCAAGATCCGCTGCCATCTACCGTCATCTAGTTTCAGATTCCTCAAGATCCACTTGATTCTCTCGCAAGTTCAGCATCGCCGCTACTTTCATTGCCATTCAGGTTTTCACTCGAATCTCACCATCGTCTCTGTAGATCTAGATCGTAATCCACTTAATATTCAACTTCTCTGTAGATCCAGATCTTATATATTAAATTTGTATATTCGATTATCTACTCCATGGATTTTTTTTTGTCTTTCTTCTTTTGTTTAATGAGTTCTTCCTACAGAGACAGATAAGTACCCTAAGATCTACTGGATGAAGCTTTGGTCTAATGAGGTCCTTACCAAATTCAAGTTCTAGTGCGTTATGATTTTTCTCATTGTATTACCATTTGTTCGGTTGATGGTCTCTACCAATTTGCTGCTGATAATTGAATATTCTATACACTTCTTTAGTACTCTTGCTTAATAATTTAGGACTCTTTAATTAATAAATAATGACTTTTATTCTTATTTGGACTTTAGGCCTTTTATTAGATTTTAGTCATTTTAATGATAAAATTCCAGTTTTACATTGCTTCACTATATACCATAACTCTTGAACTAGACATTGGATTTGCCTCATTTTTGTTTCATATTTTAGATGATTCAAAGAGATACAATTGTTATGAAGACATGAAGGGAGAATTTGGACAAGATGGCGGTCGATTTTGGAGCCGAAGTTAGATGTATATTTCTGGATTTTTATTTGGGCTTGAATTTTGTAATTAAAGCCCATTTTTATTTTATTTCTGTTTTGGGCTAAACTGTTGGAGCCCTGTCCTTTTTGTAACTAGGTTTTACATTAGGTCAGCCACCAAAATGGATCATTCACGTTTTTACACATTTGGAGATTGAATAGATAAGCTTTCCACTTTCTCTCAACTGTTCTTCATGTTCATGATGAACTTCTTCATTTTTGTTCCATTTTCGTTCTGCATAGCTATGATAGGCTAAGTTTCGGTGATTGGTCCACGGATTGAGGATTCCACTATCCAGAGGATTCGTGCTTAAATGGTAACAAACTCGTTTCTATTTTGTAATTGTAGATTTGATTTACTATCGGATTGGGTGTTAAATTTAACACCCAGATTGAGATATCCCAAGGATTGAATTTGAACTAGGTTAAAGTATTACTATGTGATTGCACAGTGAGATGCCACTATTCGAACAAATGCTAGGAAATCGTCTAGTTGAGAGATTTTCTGGATGAACGCAAAGATTTCGGTTCGTTCAGAATCAATCGCGATGTTTAGTTATAAATCTGTTTTTGTCCAAGGAAGGAAATTAGTGGAATTCGAAATCCTAGGTTGATCTTTTGTTTATCTGTTTAACCTTCGTTTTATCTGTTTTGTTTAGTTCTGTTTTAATCTTTACTGCATTGAAAAACAACCTCCCCAATTTGTTACTATTTTATTGTTGTTAGAATTGGATCGACTGTGAATTTGTCGGGAAAACGACCCAGGTTACATTATACTGCGAATCTTTTTCTAATCTGGTTATTTTGGGAGATTACGACAAATCTCTATCAAAATATGGCACCACTTCTAGGGAATTTGCATCAGTTTGATTAGTAACAGTTGTGTAAATAGATAGTAGTTAGTGTAGTTTTCATGGTTCGGGTGGCTGGACAGAAATTTTTCTGACCCAGATCACTAAAACCAGGTCTTATTCAAAAGGAATTGGGCATTCTAAGCAATAGTTACTTCCAAATAGGAAATGAGGTCTCACCTAATTTCCCCAAATTCCAACGTTTAAACTACTTTTTCGCTATTTTTAGTTTCGGTTTTGTGATTTCTACTAGGTCATTTTTTTCGGAGCATCTCCGAATGGTCTGAAATTTCGCCACTTGGTAAAAAATGGTCAAATGATTAAGACACATCGCTTGCACATGTGGTCTTGAGATTTTAGTCAAATTCCATCGTTTAGACCACTTTTTCAATTTTTGAAGTTTTTTTATTCCATTTTTGGATTCTCCAATAGTGTAGAAGTTGCCCTATCCAAGTCCCATAAATTTTAAAAATCATTTGATAGTGTTTTGGACTTGTTTTGGTCAATTTCTAACATAAGTTTTTGCTTTTGTGTTTTTGTTTTTGTGTTATCTTATTGTTTTTCTACTTTTTATCACTTCGGGTGGCATTTTCGTAATTCCATGTTTTTGTTGTTTTTACCACTTTTGGTGTCATTTTTGTAATTCTGAGTGTCTGCCAATTCTGCCTTGTGTTTATGCTACATGAGTACCAGGAATACTACTAATCCAGAAGACTTGTTTACACGGCTTTAAGTCTTCTTGAATCTTGACCGAGTTTCATTCGTTTGAAGGCATCCCAGAGGATGATATCTACTGAGCTTCCGGCATCTAGAAAAATCTTTTTAACCCGGCAGTTTACCAGGGCTCCCGTAATCATCAAACCATCTTGATGGCCTGGGACTACGTCTTCGAGATCTTCTTTAGTAAAGCACAATAGAGGAGGTTCCGACTTGCTAGGCTCTTCCTTGAACTTCGGAAGGTCCCTTATTGAGAGGACCTCCTTTAAGTACTTCTTCCTTTGACTTTTTGAATCTCTTCCCCCTCCAAATGCTCCGCTGATGATATTACAGTCGAACTCGGGTTGTTACTGCTGCTCCTGATTGTGTTGCAGTTGATTCACCTCTTCTCGATTTGGGTTTTTGGGCAAAGGGATCTGACTTCCACTTCTTGTTCCAACCATCATGGTCGATGCTAATGTTCTGGTGTAAGAACACAGGTGTCTCGCCAATGGGCTAGTGTATTGATATTGGATCAAAAGGATTCTCCACGATATCTATAAGGAAAATACCAAAGAGAATATCAGATGACTATCCAAGATATTTATGAGGTAGATACCAAAGAGAGCAATGGATCACTATGCACAAATATGGCGTTTAGCCAGAAAGGGGTGGGGCGTGTACACAGTGAGGCTGAATAGTAAAATAGAATGAATAGAGAATGTGTACCTCTTAGGTTAATCTCCTATTTATAGAGATTACCTTTAGGGTTTGGACTCTTGGGCCTTGTGCACCTCTTGGTTCATGTATCAGCCACCGCACTTGCAAATTCCCACTAATTAGGGGATTCCTTGATTACAGCCTTGATTATGGGGCAGTTAGGATCTCCCTCCATTATAGGTTGATTCTGCCACATGTTGCCCTTGTCGGACCATATAGCAAATGGGCCTCGTATGAGTTCATAACAACACATAAAAATAAACACACACACACATTCCCTTTATCATGGTACTCCAAACACATGCATAGTGTTGTGAATCCTTTGAATAATGAATTTCATAAATAGTGTTAGAATCCCCTATTCTATTACTCTACCAAAAACTCATTGTTATGTAGTGGTTCATTAGTATAGCGATTGTTCAAAAATGTAAATCTCAAATTTTATTTTTTTTGGGATTTATCTAATATCAAATTGAAATTAATCATGATAATTAAATTTTTCATGATATTATAATTAAAGTTTCTTTAAAAAAAATATAATGTATGATAATTTGAAAAAAGGGGAAAAAGAATTTGGGAAAAAAAAGGAAGTGTTGCTGTTGTATATAAAATTTTAAAAAATGCATTTAATGGTTGAAGCATGTGGCTGCCCCCACCATCAGATTTGGGGATTGGAGGGGCGGTATTACATTAACACTGAATCATTCCCCTCCTCCCCAAATTCAAAATTAAGATACGAGAAGAGGAGAGAGATGGCGATAGGAAGGCAGAGAACAACGGCGATGTAAGAGAGAGAGATGACGGCGATGGTAGGGGCCGGAAGCAAGGGAGAGACACACACCACAAAACGTTTGTATTTGGGCAAGAGGACTCACGCGACTCCAGGAAGGCTGGCCAAGCGAAGGAGAATGATTATGGCCCTCGGCGACCGATCTCATTTTCATACAAGGAGAAGTTACTATCACCGGGGGGCTTGGGATATCTAGTTAATCATGCTGAGGAAGACGATATTGTCAACCGATGGAAGAGTTTCTTTGCTCAAAAAAATGTAGAGATGGAGACCAGCACTGGTGATACTGAGGCAGAGAAGGAGGAGGCTATGGGGGATGGACCGCCGAGTGGATATCCAACCTTGTCAGTAACGTCGGAACAGTATACCATGTGGTGTCGTCCATGGATGAATTCTCTGATTATCAAATTGTTAGGTCTCTCTGTTCCAAAACACGTGCTCATTGACCGAGTGCGACGGATGTGGAAGCCACGACAGCCATTGAAAGTGGTCCCTCTGAACAATGACTATTATATAGTGTCGTTTTCAAGCATGGAGGACAGAGACTATGGACTGTATGAAGGTCCATGGATGATCGACGATCATTATCTCCTAGTTCAAAGGTGGCGTCCAAACTTTAATCCATGGAAGGCGGACCAGCAGGGGATGATCCCAGATTTGCCAATGGAATTTTGCACAGTGGAATCATTGGGCATTACCGGGAATATGATAGGAAAGATGATCAAGATCGACAGATCGACCTCTATATATGACAAAGGAGAGTTCGCACTGATTTGCGTTGAAATCAACCTCCAACAACCTTTACTGTCGGCCTTCAATGCGTTTGGTGAGGATATGCAGCTGGTATATGAAGGCCTACACTTGGTTTGCTTTGGATGTGGGTTGTATGGGCATGAATAAAAAAGATTCCCTCATAGTACGGTGGCTGCTAACGGTGATAACAGGGAGCACACAAAGCAGAGTGTTGAGGCTGAAACTGAAGGAAGTAGTGGGCATCTTGAACAGAGTGTGACTGACACTGAGATAAACAAGGAAATACCGAAACCTAACGGGGTGGAGGAAACACTGAGTGGGGGGATCGAGAACTGCGGAATGTAGTGAACGGTGGTTTGGGCATGACAGTCGACACTGTTGGTGAAGAAAAGCTGGCGAAGGGGGGTTCACGGTGGCGACGACAACGTTGGGTGGCAACACAGCAAGGAGGAAACAACGAAAATTGTGCGTAGATTTACTGGGGGTAGTAAACACTTGGGACCTCAAATGATTCTCCGACGAGATATGCGGAGGAATAATCAAAGCCTAGCAGATAATGTGGGATTGAAGAGTGGGATTCTTGAAATCTCGCAAGGAGTGAAAAGAGACGGCGTCAATCGTGATACATCACGTGGGATAAGTAATGACCAGAAATTGAAGGAAGCAACTGCAGCGGGTTCGGTGGGCTTATCACATACTACATTAAATGAAAAAGACAAGAATAAGGGGGAATGGGTTGTAGTGGGATCCAAGAGGAAGAAGGAGGAAAGGCCCAAGTTGTTTAGGAAGGAAAACATATCTGGTGGAAGGCCTAAATCCAAATCCAATCAAAAGGGAATAGATCATAGTAGACCAAGTGTTATAGCAATGACCGATGGGTTTGCTTCTTTAAATGACTTGACCAATAATAATACAAGCATCATGCATGGTGCCATGCAAGTCGACGTGAGCAAGGAGGAAGTTTTGGGCAATAATTCACTTAATAACGTGGGCCCTTCTCATGCAATATGCTAACAGTGAAGGGGATAATGTCGTTGATATGGAGGATGGAGACACACAGGTACAGGTTAAAAATGAGGATCAAGCACAGTTGCAAAATTTTTGAGGCAGTGGTTTGGCCCCACAACCTCATGTTGGTTTTAAATGAATTTTATGATTTGGAACTCACGGGGTACAGGCGCGAAGTCATTCCAAGCCTTGTACGATAACTGAAGAAACATTACAAGTTGGATTTTTTGGCAATTCTAGAAACACGCTCGGATGCTCTAAAGACGGAATGACGAATCAGTAGTTTGGGGTTCAGTAATTTTTCGTTCACTATTGTGGAAGGATATAGCGGAGGGATATGGTGCATCGGGAGGAAGTGTCCCTTAAGATTGAAATTGTGAAATAACATATGCAATTTATGCACATGATCATCACAGACGGGAAACGACAACAATGGGGTCTAACAGTGGTATATGTGAGCCCTAACCACATATATCGGTGTTCACTGTGGACTGAACTATTTCAAATTAAAAGTTCTATGTAGGGACCATGGTGTATTGGCGGTGATTTTAATGCAACGTTGCATGCAACAGAACGACGTTCGTGCGCTGCTACAAAGTTGTCCTTGGATCGAGAATTTTGTAGATGGGTTGACGATATGGAATTAGTAGACTTGGGATTTGATGGGCCAGCCTACACTTGGAAGAGAGGAGGTACGGAGGCTCGATTAGATCGGTTATTGGTTAATGAAGAATGGAGTGCAAGGTACAGGGATGTGAAGCTACTTCATCTACCTCATTACAAATCTGATCACAGACCTTTGCTGTTAAGGTTGGAGGGGGCTTCAACAGAAGGGGTCATTCAGAGGTCGTTCCGCTTTATTGCCTCCTGGGTTCTTCATGAGAAATTTACAGATTTGATTAAGGAGGAGTGGTGTAGCCCTGGTAACTGGTCAGCTAACATTGAAAGCTTCGCTCATGGTTGCAAACATTGGAACAGGGATGTCTTCGATAATATCTAGAGGCGCAAAAATCAAATTCTTCGAATACTGGATGGGATTAATCGGGCGATCACCAGAGGCGGCAATATTAATTTCTTTGAAGACCTCCAAAAGGACCTCTGGTCAGAGCTTGATGAGACTCTAACACAAGAAGCCTTACTATGGGCCCAAAAAGCTAGAATTGATTGGGCAATTGATGGTGATAGAAATACACGGTTGTTCTATGCTCAAGCGAATAGCCAAAGGAAGCGGAATAGAATTGATGCCATTTGTGTCACTAACGGGGAGTGGTGTTTTGAGGAGGAGCATATTAAAGTTCACGCGACTGAGTACTTTGCAGACCTGTTCAGGGAGGAAGTAGTAGAGCACCCTAGCCTCAATTGTAATGTTTACTATCCACGATTGACGGAGGTACAAGAACGGGTATGTCAGAAGGATGTTGATGAAGTCGAGATTCGAGATGCTTTATTTAGTATGGGTGCACTAAAGGCACCAGGGCCCGATGGATTTCACTTACTGTTCTTTCAACTCTAATGGGAGATTGTAAGAGAATCTATTGTCCACTTTGTCAAGCCGGTATTTCTTTATCTTGAGAAGATTTGCGAGGTTAATAACACACTATTAGTCTTAATCCTGAAGACGGATCACCCCGAGACATTCAGGGACCTGAGGCCAATTAACTTATGCAATGTGATTTACAAGCTAGTTACAAAGATAGTGGAAAGTCGAATGAGAGGTGCTATGTCGCATGTCATCTCCCCAAATCAATGTAATTTTGTTCCGAGACGACATAGCTCGGATAATATTATTGTGGCTCAGGAGGTTATCCACTCCATGAGAAATATGAGGGGCAAAAAGGGGGTTTATGCCTATTAAAATAGACCTAGAGAAGGCGTATGATAGGGTAAACTGGAATTTTTTGCTTAGCTGCCTACACGAACTCAACCTTCCAAGCAACCTTATTCGGGTGGTAGAGCAATGTATTAGTACGACCAATCTTCAGCTTCTATGGAATAGAAATAAGGCTGAATTTTTTCCTATATCACGTGGAGTACGACAGGGCGATCCCCTCTTGCCCTATCTATTTGTGGTTTCTATGGAAAAGTTAGCTCACATGATTCAAGAACTAATGGATACAAGGAAATGGAAACTTATTTGCCTCACAAAGACAAGGTCATCGATATCACATATGTTCTTTGCTAATGATATTATTCTTCTTTCTGAAGCTTCATTCCAACAGGCGGAGATGGTGCGGGAGTGTTTGGAGCATTTCTGTGAATGTTTAGGTCTTAAGGTTAATGCTTCTAAGACTCGAGTCTTTTTTTCCAAGAATATGAATCATCTCAGGTGCACGAAGCTCAACACGGAACTTGGCTTCACCCAAACAGCGGATCTTGGTAAGTATCTAGGTGTGCAACTTCATCATAAAAGAGTGGGGTTGGAGTCATTTCAAGTAGTGATTGACAAAGTGAAGGAATAATTGTATAAATGGAAAGCTAATACCCTTTCTCTAGCTGGCAAAGCTACACTTATTTCTTGAGTCTCCTCGGCTATCTCAGCATAGACGATGCAAACATCTCATCTCCCTAGCGTTGTTTGTGAGGCCCTGGACAAGCAAAATAGGTCCCTTTTGTAGGGGAGTACAGAGAAGAGACGTAGGTGTTCGCCTTGCAAGTGCACGAGTTTCACAAGTAATAAAGTGATAAGTAAAGTATCGTTCCCACAAGGATTTGTTTAACAAATTGGTCAAGCAAGAGGCTTAGTGAATTTAATCAAGTTGAGCTAAAACAAAGTTTTGAGTTGGAATGAGAATTTTTAAAGTATTTCTAAAACTTAAAATTGATAAAGGAAAATGACTCTTTGACTTCAAGGATAATAGAGCCTAGGGTTCTTCTTCCCATTTTACATTTCATAAAACTTGGTTAATTTCCTCTCTAGTAGTATTTCAATACATATATGTGCTAGTCTAAGGTTCAAAAACACTTAACACGCTCTCTCACGTCAAAATCAAGTTTCTCTACTCATTAAAATGCACAATCTCTTGCTACAATTAATGAGAATCAATATTTAAGCAACAACCCTAATGTGACAATGCAATGTTAGTAAATATATCTCTATTTTACCAACAAACCATCTATTTATCCAGTAAACTTCAACACAAACATGATTTCAATCAAGTTCTACACCTAGATTAGCTCTCTCAAGTCAAAACCTAAGTGAATAAATCATCTAAATGGAGGCCAATCACTTAGAAGCATTAAGCCAAGGTTTCACACACACACACACACACACACACACATTTATCTACCAAAAGAGAGGAATATTCAAGTATTAATCCATACAAAGGGTCAAAAGAACCCTAGAATGAGACACACACACACACATACATATATTTATCTACCAAAAGAGAGGAATATTCAAGTATTAATCCATACAAAGGGTCAAAAGAACCCTAGAATGAAAGATTTAGCTACTCATGTTCAAATACAAAGAGGTTCTAAGCAAAGATGTTGAATACATGAAGAAGCTAAGAGGAGAAGAGGAGAAAAGGGGAAGAACCAAGGTGAAATCCCCAAAATCTCTCTTAGGTTGAGCACCCAAGCCTCCAAGGTTGTCCAAATCTCTTTCCCAAGCTCTTCTTTTGTGTGCCCACTTGTTCCCTTGTGCAAAAAGTGTGTTTTTCGACCCTTCCCTTTAGGTTAAATAGGGTTTTTCTGTTTCTGATGTAAAAAACGCACAGCTGTACTTTCTGTACTTTTTCGCAATTGGGTGCAAAAAGTGTGTTTTTCGGCCCTTCCCTTTAGGTTAAATAGGGTTTTTCTGTTTCTGATGTAAAAAACGCACAGCTGTACTTTCTGCACTTTTTCACAATTGGCCATGCCAGTGACACAGAGCTACTTGTCAGGGGCGGCTTGTGAAGTTGTTGTGGCCAGTTGTATAGGTTCCTTCTGACTTTGCATTACTTCACTTCCTTTATTTCTTTTCTTGTTTCTTGGTTCTTATAGAGCTTCAAAACTTATCTCCAACCTCCTACAAAAGAGAAAGGAATTATCAATTCTCAATTGAATTACAGACTCTACAAGATATAACAAGAATTTCTTTGATTTTGCTTGATACTTTGATATGCACATTTTCTTCTATATACTTCATTTCCTATGCATACTTTAAACCCAAAAATAGGTAAAAAGAGACAGAAAATATGTTGGAATGTTGTCAGTTTCTAAGAATTAACATACCCCCAAACTTAAATATTTGTTTGTCTTCAAACAAAAACATGCATCTTCACTAAATTTCTTCAGTATTTGTCATTGAGGCATGAATAAATTTGTCCTCATCTACTGCTCGAAGAGTTATATAAAACAGGAAACCAAGTAAACATGCACAAATGAACACTTCATAGATTTAAAACATGCTTTTCAAGAATTTCCAAATGTGAGTGTGTGAATGGAGTTGATATGTACTCTTTTTGCACTTGCTAAAGTTAAAAGCAACAATTCAAGTCATATAACTATATTCAAACCATCAATTTCATCATTCTCTAATTTATTCCTCTTTTTCTTCTAACTCACTCCACTTAACTTAAAAATCAAAGGGACTTTTCAGCTTGTAATGGGGCTAGGGGTTATGGTTCTCAAAAGAAAAGGTATAGGATAATCAACAAATACCTCAAGATAGATGATAACCACTCAAGGGATTTCTTCTTTTTCTCATTAGACATACTCCCCCAAACTTAAGATAAATTAATCTTTTTCCATATCAAGCCTTCTTGGACTACTACTTTTTTTTTCTAGTAACTTTTTTTTCTGGTTGATTTCTATACATTGTGAACCCTTTTACTTTCTACACTCCTTTTTTCTGATCATTTGAATTTCACACATCACCAAAGTCCACAACCCAATCAATCATCATCTATCTCAAAGCAAAGGAATCATGGTTTTTCACATTGGTTTAGGTGGGTAGATGTCAGGTCTTTCAAAAAGAATCTTTAATTGGTTTTTCAATTAGGCTCAAAATAAGGGTTCAAAAGGGAATAGAATCAATTAGGTAGGCTTGAAAGGCTCAATCACATTTTATGAAGTGCCCAAATCCTTTCTTTAAATCTTATGAAATAAATCAAAAGCTTTAAAGAATTCTAAAGATTATTTTGAAATTAACCGTTTGAAACAAAATGCATATAACCTAATTTGCCACAAAGCCCTTAAACAAGAACATCCAGAATAAGTTAACTCCAATAGTGCTTTCATAGTTTAAAAATTCCTAAATAACATGATTTATCACTATAACGCATCCATCAATGCACATTAAACAAAATTTCCTATCAATCATAAAAGATTGAGCAGTAGTAATTTATATCATCGGATCATTCAAGAAACTTTGACAAATAACCTAGAATTTCAATTCATTTTAAAATACTTCACAAACAAAAATTTAAGCATGAGAAATTTCAAACATTCCAACAATTTTCTTTCAAAAATTGTTCAAAATTTTCACTGTGCACTCATCAAAGTTTCAAAAATTTTCATAATTGAAGCAAACTTTCACCCCCAAACTTAAAACGGACAATGTCCTCATTGTCAACTAAAAGGATAGGAAAGTAAAGAAGTCGCACCTGTACCAATCAGAACAAGCAAGTCAAAGAAAATTATATGAACCACTCAAATTAGCCATCAATAGTTAGGAAAGGCATATTCACATGCTAACAAGAGTGTCAAATAGTAGTGGCCATCAGTAACCATCAAGAACCATAAGCAGATATCCACATCAAAAAGCTATCAACAATTTAATCCAAAACCGAGGAAGGCACCAACTGTTAAATCAATGGACACGGGATGCATGCACATAAACAACAACAACAAGATGGGCACAATAAAGCATACATCCATCAGCAAATATTTCAGCACAATCTAAGTATGAGCCCTGCAGTTAACCTTCACAAACCTAAGCAAAATTCTAAACAAAACAAACAAACAAAAACATAAAAACAATAAATCACACTCAACAATAAACAAGAAAACGAAAAGGAACTTATTTAACCTATCCTAAAAGGAAAATGAAAAGATCCCCAAACTTAGAATTGAGTTAATGCCAAAGCTTTCAACTAGAATTCCAAGCCTAAGCCTAACCTTATTACCTCCTCCAGGAATCGAAAAATTTAGAGCTCCACACTCGCATTTAATCTAATTCTAGTATTGGAGAAACTCCACAACATCCAACATATTCAGGCTAATCAAGAGAACGATCAAAATCTGGAATAGTCATTCAAGTTCAGAAATAAGTCATGAAACCTTTGGAGTGCAATCAAAACATAATTTCCCAAAATAGAGAATTCAAGTCCAGCTACAAACCAGTGAGTAAAAGAGTAGATCAAATGTTTTAAGGCTCATTTACTTAATAATTACTCCCCCATTGTTTCAACAGATGCAATCATCAGTAATTGCATAAAACCAAATAATCGCAGTGATTTTCAAAGCCCATTGTTATGCAAAAATTGAGTTGAACTCTTTCCATTTGAAATCACTAACCAAACCTTCTAGACCATCATTCTTTTAGGAGCATGTGAAAGTGCTTAATTAACCATTCATGCTAAGAATACTATGGAAAATGTATCAAAATGCACCAGCAATCACAGAACCCATTTTCACCAGCAATTATCAGTATGACAACATACTACGCCTCAAATCACCATTCAAATTCAAGCTTAGATGCCAATATGCTGCTTAACAATTCAGAGCATTATGTATAAAGACAAATTCCAGAAGCAACCTTGTGTACTCAGACTTCCACAATGATTACAGGTTAGAGACATGCTGCAACCTATAAGCTAGCTGAAAATCAACAACCAAAAGATTCAGAGCAACTCGTAGATTTACAATTTACAGTGCTCAACCCCAAAATTATGCTGAAAACAAGATCAAAGAGGCACCCAAAATGATTAATCGACTCCAAGACAGAATGTAGCAAGCAACCATCAATAGTTGTACCATACTATTCCTTGAACCACCAGTCAAATTCAAGCTTAAGTCCTAAAAATTCTAACAACATGTCAAAGCAGAACTACCAACACTACTCAGCTTATACAGGCTATCAAAAGAGCATTTCTAAGGATGCACAATTCATCAAAGTCCTAATTTCCATTTAAATCTTGTGAGTTCAAATTTGAGTTATGAAAATATGCGATTAGGATGAAAATGGGCAGAGCCTTATTTCTAATTTTATAAAATCAATTGCAAAATCTTTTACACAACAACCACAAATTTCAAAATTGAAGAACCTTTTCAATTCTCATAACAACCAAAAATTTAGCTACGAAAATGCTTTGCACTAATGCTATAGCTATAAACTTAGAAACTAAGTCTCTGTGGTAATTCAATTTTCATAATTAAACAATACAGTTCAGTTCTCATGAAAACCAAGCATATATTGATTAACTAGGAAATTAAGAACTTGTGTTCCTGCCTTTTAGAGAATACCCAAGCATACAATGCAAAACATAATAACCCTCAGATCAAATCTCATCAGTTCAAGTCTCAGCTTAGCATGCTTAAATTCAGAATCAAAATCATAGACCAGTCATAGTTCAACCCTACTCATGTTTTCCCTATGAAACTACCCAAAACCAAAATACCCCCAAGGGAAAAGAGAGGAATTATACCTCTGATAAAGAACAAGAGCATAACAGAAACAGAGGCGAGATAGACCTACATCGATCTAGTATGTTCAAATCTCACGGCGAGAGAGAAGAAGGTCACCTTCATCATCTCGCATCCAACTCGCCTCTCATCATCATTCACCCTCACACGCTGGTTGCTACGAATAGGGGAGACGAAGAGAACATCACGGAAGATAGAAAAAAAATAGCAAAGCACCGCATAACCTTGAGGCCTGGAACAAAGAAGTAGAGAAGCTGACAGTGGATAGGGGAAATCGAGCTTGGAACAAGCCGATGGTGCGTGGTTGGAGTGGGGCGGAGAGATTTGGAGGCCTGGGCCGGTAAGAAGAAGAGAGGAGTACGGATCTGGAACAACGGTGAGAGGAAGAAGGTGTGATCTAGAGAGGGAGGCCGACGGTGGTTCAACTTGTGTGAAAGTGTGCTCAAGGGGAGTTGCGTCGAAGAAGAAGCCAGGGAAGAGGGACGGTGGGGCTGACAAATGAGGAAGAAGGCGATTGCTACGGTGGAATAGAGGGAAGCACGGTGAAGAGCGATTGTGGAGGAAGACCGCCACTCTATCTTTTATCTCTTGCCCTCTCTGCAATGATTTCAAATTAGGGATATGAGAATGAAATGACATTTGGGGATTAGGGTTTTAAAATTTGGAATGAATGTGGCTCCAATTGGGGTTTAATTCATTTGGGTAAAATGGGAATTAACTTAAATAATGAAGGGCAAAGTGGAAAAAAAATTATTAAAATTTTTTTAAAATAATTTTTTTTTGATTTTTTTAATAACTAATTTTCTTTTTCTTTTTTAAATAAAATTGAAAATAATTCTTAATTAAAAGAAAAACACTTTCCTCATAAGTAATTTTGGGAACACTGGTCACGGAAAGTTGCAAAACTTGCCGCGGAAAGTAAACACAGAGAGCACTTTTGGACCACTGGCCACGGCAAGTTGGAAAACTTGCCGCGGAAAGTGAACACAAAGAGCAACTTTGGAACACTGGCCACGGCAAGCTGCAAAACTAGCCGTAGAAAGTGAACACAGAGAGCAACTTTGAACCACTTGCCACAGCAAGTTGTAAACTTGTTGTGGCAAGTTTTGCTGTAAAAAACAAAACCAACCAGCAGAATTGCAAAACACAAGAAACATTCCCAAATACTACAAGAACCACCCAAGAATCTTTATACCAATATTAACAACCAAATTACTCAGGATCAAACATTTTAAACCATCCAAGACCATAAGGTACACATTTACATATATTCATAGGGAATACCACAACACATCAAATTTGAGCACTCAAGTCATAGTCACAAGTGAATTTCACATAGAAAATCAACCAAATAATCACAATAGCCACTGTATTACTCAAAATTGACTAGTCATCATAATTTCACCCCAGAATCATATATATATATGAGCTTAGAGTCAGATGAACTTCCCTCAAAAGACACACACAAATACTCCTCCCAGCTTCGACAGTCCAATTCTAAGTTGGGTACCTTTTCTTCCTACAAAACATAAAGGTCAAACATAAACCTACTAAAAAAATAAAAATAAAGACACACACACACAAATTGAAAAGATTTAGTTCAGAGCTTGGGTTGCCTCCCAAGAAGCGCTTAGTTTATAGTCTTTAGCTTGACTCTTCATGGTGGTCACTCCTCATTAAATAAGTAGATAGTGGACACAAGCCTATCCGCATCTCCACCCCCAATAATGCTTCAATCGTTGACCATTAGCCTTGAATCTTTCACCTTTCTCATTTTCCAGCTCCACATCACCAAATTTAGATGCTTGTACCACCGTGACTGGATCGGACCATCGAGATTTTAACTTTCCCAGGAATAACCTCAACTTGGCATTATAAAGGAGGACCCATCGACCAGGTTCAAAACTCTTGGGTATAATTTTGCTGTCATGATCCCGCTTGGTCTTCTCCTTGTATATCCTTGTACTCTCATAGGCATTTAGCGAAATTCATCTACCTCGTTGAGTTGAAGTAGCCTTTTCTGAAGTGGAATATCACCTAGAGGGGGATGAACAGGTGATAAAAAAAATACTTTTTGAATGATCACACAGAAAAATAATGAGGACAGAGATGAAAACAATGGACACAGAGAGATTTATACTGGTTTGGTCTAATTCTTCGACCTACGTCCAGTCCCCAAGCACACCTTGGGATTTCACTATCTTTTCAACTGGGCACAATTACATACACTGTATCAGGACAATCTTATTACTCTCGGACTCGCTCCCCCTTACAAGTTGTAATTCGTACACCCACACTTAAGGTTCTACAACCTTAAGATTTGAACTAAAACAAATGAAATAGTGTTTGATTCCTCACTTAATGAGTAAATATGATAATCACTGAAGCTCACTAATATCAGAGAAATTGATGAAACAGTAGAAGTAGTTGAACTAATTGAATGCACAAAGTTTCGGTAGTTGACGAATTCAATGCTTCGGCTATTTATAGATATTGCAATAAATGACCGTTGGTGAAGCCTGGAGAATTATCCGTTGAGACTTGTGAATATATCCGTTAGACGGTGAAACCTCGGACAATGTTCTTCGCCGTTCAAATAATCCAGTTGGATATTCCCGTTTGACATTCTTCTTCATTCCTTTTGTTTAGCCCGTTGTGAAATGGCATTTAATGCTTGAATGGAATGTAGAAGTTAATCCTTTCATCGATCAGAGTATTGTTACATACTTTATCAGATAATTTGGTAACTGCATTTAATGCCCTTCTGATACATATTTGCTTTCTGAAAATCTGATATTTAACCCATGCTTAACTCAACTGAAACTCATTAGCAAACTGATTAAATGCAATTAGAAAGAGTAATGAGTAACAATAAGATGTATTAGAATTGATACATTGATTTCATAAATTACGTAGACGTAGATTTCAAAATAGAGGTACCTTGCTCGAGCATGAATTCATGTTTGCTCGGGCAAGCTACTTACAAATAGGCAAAATGATGTTCTTTATCGTTGATGCTCGAGCAAGCCTGTTTGTCAGCTCGAGCGTGGTGCTCGAGCATGAAGTTTTTCATGCTCGGGCAAACTCTCTCAAAAACATGTTTCTTCGTTGTTGCTCGAGCATGCCATTATGCTTGCTCGAGCAAGCCTCAGGCAGAGGCGAAGATGTCCTATTTCAGCGATGCTGCTCGAGCAGCCTTTTCCTCATGCTCGAGCATGGTGCTCGAGCATGAATATATCATGCTCGAGCAAGCGTCATTCAGGGGGTGAAAATGAAGACTTGAGAGATGTTGCTCGAGCATGCGTTTATCTCTGCTCGAGCATGAAAATTTCATGCTCGGGAAGACATCATCCAAAGGTGAAATAAGGGAGCTGCTCGAGCAAGCATTTTCCTTCTGCTCGAGCATGGTGCTCGAGCATGCTTTCTCTGATGCTCAAGCAAGCCTCTTTGACTTGTATTATTTTGCTTCTGCCTCAATGCTGCTTGAGCAAGGAATTTCTCCTGTTCGAGCATGATTGTTCAAATCACTAACAAATGCTTTTTGACTCGATGTTGCTCGGGCAGGCTTTGAGTGCTGCTCGAGCAAGATTCACTCACTTAGTTCCTAAGTCCTGAATCCCGATGATGCTCGGGCATGATAAATGGGCTGCTTGAGCATACCATGAAATTCACATTTTTAACTCAATTTAAAAACTTGTAAATTTTAATCATCAAAACACCGAGAACCAACATCTTCTTCCCCACAGCTTGGGGATCAAAATTTAGCTTTTTGATGGCCCAATAAGCTACATGCTCCAATTTCAGCGGTAAGTGGCATGCTTTCCCAAACACCAAGCGATAGGGGGACATACCAATAGACATTTTGAAAGTTGTTCGGTATGCCCATAAAGCATCATCCAACCTGGTAGACTAATCATTCCTCGTAGTTCCCACCACCTTCTCAAGAATGTTCTTGATCTCGCGATTGGAAATTTCTACTTGCCCATTACTTTGAGGGTGGTATGGTAATGATACCTTGTGCTTGACACCATATTTCTTCATCAAGGCTTGAAATTGGTGATTGCAAAAGTGAGAACCACCATCACTTATAATTGCTCTAGGTGTTCCAAATCGAGTGAAAATGTTCTTCTTGAGGAATATCAACACTATCTTGGCATCATTTGTGACACATGCAGTGGCCTTAACCCACTTGGAGACATAGTCAACTCCAACTAAGATGTACTCATTCCATGAAGTCAATTCCCCAAACATCAAAAAGTTCAACTTCAAGCATGCTAGTCAATGGCATCTCATTCCTCCTAGATATGTTCCCTACTCTCTGGCTTCTATCACATTGAAGAGCAAAGGCATATGCATCCTTGAATAGAGTGGGCCAATAGAATCCACTTTGGAAGACCTTTGTAGCAGTCTTCTCTCCTTCAAAAGGCCACCATATTCAGTAGAGTGACAATAATATAGAATACACTCTTGTTCATTTTCTGGTACACATCTCCGAATGAGTTGATCAGGGCACCTCTTGAATAAGTATGGTTCATCCCAAAAGTATTTCTTCACTTCATGTAAAAACTTACGCTTTTGGTGAGAATTGAAATCTGGAGGTAACACTCCACAAACTAAGTAATTGACAAAATCAGAATACCATGGTATGAATAAGCTATCAACAAGGAACATCTGCTCATCTGGGAATGATGCATGAATCACATCTGAATCATCAAGTTGAGCCTCATTGCTTAACCGTGAGAGATGGTTGGCCACTTGATTCTCGGTGCTTTTTCTATCAATAATGTTCAAGTCAAACTCTTGAAGTAGAAGCACCCATCGAAGTATTCTTGCCTTAGAGTCCTTCTTTGTGAGTAGGTACTTCAGAGCGGAATGATCGGTGTAGATAATAACCTTAGTACCCACAATGTAAGGCCGAAACTTCTCACAAGCATAGACTATGGCAAGTAATTCCTTCTCAGTGGTGGTGTAATTAAGTTGGGCACAATCAAGAGTCTTACTAGCATAGTAAATGGGATAAAATAGCTTTTCCTCCTTTTGCCCAAGAACGACTCCAACTGCATAATCACTAGCATCAGCCATGATAATGAAAGGTAGAGCCCAATCCGAAGCTATCAAGATAGGAGAAGAAATGAGACATTGTTTCAGCTCTTCAAAAGCTTTTAAGCACTCCTCATCAAACTTGAATTCTACATCTTTTTCCAATAACTTGGAAAGTGGCTTGGCAATCTTTGAAAAATCTCCTATAGAACCCAGCATGACCAAGGAAGCTTCGAATACCCTTTACACTAGTAGGAGGAGGCAATTTCTCAATGATAGCAATTTTGGCTTTGTCCACTTCCAGACCCTTCTTGGACACCCGATGGCCAAGTACAATGCCTTCTTGCAACATGAAGTGATATTTCTCCCATTTGAGAATCAAATTTGTTTCTTCACACCGTTGAAGCACCGCATCCAAATTATCTAAGCATGAATCAAAAGATGGACCGAACACAGAGAAATCGTCCATAAATACTTCAATGGTCTTCTCAATCATATCAGCAAAGATGGACATCATGCACCTTTAAAATGTGGCAGGAGCATTGCAAAGTCCAAATGACATTCTTCTGAAAGCAAATGTGCCATAAGGACAAGTAAAAGTAGTTTTCTCTTGGTCTTCCGGGGCTATGGAAATCTGATTGTTGCCTGAATAACCATCTAGAAAACAAAATAACTCTTGGCTATCTAGCTTGTCAAGCATCTGATCAATGAATGGCAAAGGAAAGTGATCCTTCCTTGTAGTAGTATTAAGCTTCCAGTCACCGTGCGAGTGGGAATCAATTCATTTTGGGTGTTAGCCACTATAGTCATGCCACCCTTCTTAGGGACACATTGGACTGGGCTCACCCATGAACTATCAGATATGAGATATACTATTCCAGTTGAAAGCCATTTAAGAATTTCCTTCTTGACCACTTCTTTCATAATCGGATTACAGTGCCTTTGATGCTCAAATGAAATTTTGTGATCATCCTCTAATAGAATCTTGTGCATACAAATAGAAGGGCTTATTCCCTTGATATCAGTGATAGTCCACCTGATAGCATGCTTGTGTTCTCTCAAGACCCTTAGTAGCTTCTCTTCTTGCAAATTAGAGAGGGTAGAAGAGACAATCACCGGTAGAGTGTTAGAATTCCCAAGATAAGATATTTGAGATGAGAATGTAGTGGCTTCAACTCTAAAACTGGAGGAACTTCAATAGAAGGTTTCAATGGAGTACTTAAAGCATCTGACACCTCAAGTGGTTCAAAAGTCATCGGTCTAGAATGTGGAAATGAGTCAAAACGAAAGAGCTCTTCAACAACATCTTCATCAAACTCTTCAAAGCTCTTCTCACCAATCAAGAATGCCTTTAAAGGGTCTTTGATCATAGAGGCATATGATTCTTGAGGAATAATTGCATCTAATATATCAACAAACGAACATTGAGCAGAATCATCATGAAACTTCAAAGCTTTTTGCATGTTAAATATCACTTGCTCATTATCGACCCTCAAAGTAATCTCACCCTTCTCTACATCAATGAGAGTCCTTGCAGTGGTTAAGAATGGACGCCCAAGGATTAGAGAAATTTTCCAATCAACTTCACAATCAAGCACTACAAAATCCACGGGGAAGATAAACTTGTCAACTTTAACTAGGACATCCTCAATGATTCCTCTAGGTTTAGAAATGCTACGATCGGCCAAGAGAAGAGTTACCGTAGTAGGTCTTGGCTCTCCCAAACCCAATTGGTTGAAAACAGCTAGAGGCATCAAGTTAATACATGCACCCAAATCAAAAAGAGCTTTACCATTAAAGTTGGTCCCATGTTGCAAGGAATGTAGAAGCTTTCTGGATCTTTAAGATTAGCTGGTAACTTCATTTGAATGACTGTACTACACTCTTCGATCAATGCCACGGTCTCAAATTCATTGAATCGCTGCTTCTTGGATAAAACATCTTTAAGGAACTTAGCATATTTAGGCATGTTCTCCAAAGCTTCAACAAAAGGAATGTCCACATGGATTTTTTTGAACATGTTCACAAAATTTTTGAACCGAGCATCTTCCTCTTTCTTCTTGAATCTTTGAGGAAAAGGTAGTGGTGGCATAAAAGTAGGAGTAGTTGGTTTTCTCTTTTTCTCATCATTATTCTCTTGCTCCACCTTCTTGTCTTTGCCAATATCATGCAAACTTTCTTCAATATGCTTTCTCTTCTTTGTGTCATCTTCCTCCCCTACATTTTCTTCATCAATATCAACAATCACTTGATCATCTTGCTTTGGTTGAGGAGTACTTGAGCTAGGCACATCCGGTAGCACTTTTCCGCTTCTCAAGTTAATGGCTTTGCATTCCTCTTTTCCAACTCGTTTTGGATTAGGAATGGTATCACTAGGAAGACTGCTTCTTGACATAACATTCACTTGAGATGCTAATTGCCCCATTTGCACTTCAAGATTCTTAATAGCCGTTTCATGGAGAGAAAAAGTAGCCTTAGAAGATTCTACTTCATATAAGATTTGGGCTAGCATCTTGTCCGTTTTAGATTCCTCTTCCTTAATAGGAACTTTCCTTGATTGCATTTGAAAATCGGGAGGAATAGACTTAGTACCAGATGTAGACCCATGTGCTTGATTCAAACTGTTACCTTGACTCCAAGAAAATTTTGGATGAGTTCTCCAAGCACTATTGTAGGTTTGTGAATAGGGGTTGCCTTGAGGATGTTGAAACTTGCCCATGTAGTTGACAGATTCAGTAGCCATGTAAAGAGGACAATGGTCGGGCATATGGATATTATGGCATTGATTACATGCAATTGGTGTAGCATGAATAGAATGCACGCCTTGGGAAGTGCTCTTTTGCATTTGAGACTCTAACACATCAAAATGCTTATTCAAAGCGGATAAGAGAGTTACAATTTGTGAGGAAGAGTCCTCTTTTGCATTAGGCATAGCTTGGTTAGTCCTCTTATCATTGCCTTGAGTATTGTTTGCGGACAACTGATCCAACGACCAAATCACCTCACTTAAGTGTAAACTCGAGTTTAGAAACACAAACTCTAGTTTTGTTCTTTCTTAGGGAAACATCGCGATTAAGCTTTGAATAACATTTTGAAATAGGAGCAAACTCGAGTCATTAAGTAACAAACTCGAGTTTTGGACTTTTTGAAGTGAAAAAATGATTAAGTTCACAAAGCTCAAACTGGAGTTTCCAAACACAAACTCGAGTTTTCTTAAGTTTAAAATAGTGATAAGCTCTCTTCTTGACACAAACTTGAGTTTTCTCACTCAAACTCAAGTTTCCTCAAAAGATTGGAAACTTGGAAAACTCAGAGTGCTCTCGGCTTTACATAAACTCGAGTTTACCAATACTAACTCGAGTTTGGCTAAGTTTAAATAAATTGAGCACTTCCAAATTATTTGAAACACTTGATGAGTCTAAATTCATATGGAATTGGTTTCACTTCATTTGGTTGTGTATAATGTGAGCTATATCCAGAAAACTGAGCCTATGCTGAAATGGTTCCAGAATTTCTTGAGTCAAATTTCGAGGGCCATATCTCCTTGTTATGAACTCCGTTTTGGTTGTTAAAATCTTTCTGGAATGAATTTTGAGTTTACTTTCATATGCCACCGATTTCAACTCAATTGGATTTGTAGTTTGTGAGATACACTCAAAACATCGAGGCTTAGTCTGCTGCGTGGCGTGAATTTCACTGTCAACTTCTACAATTCATAGCTCCTTTATCTGAACTTATTTTTGCTTGAATTTTAGATCCAAATGGCGCATTGGGAGTCTAGTTTCATAAAAAATTGGTTTCACCTCAATCCGAAATCTGGTTTGGGAGATATCATCAAATTACCAGACCTTGCCCATGCTGAACGTGAAACAGAGTTGCTGAAGAGAACTGTAAACTCGAGTTTTCCTTGATCAGACACGCCAGAGATGCTGAAGACATTACAAACTCAAGTTAGTTAGTGACAAACTCGAGTTTTGAGTCCCAAACTCGAGTTTTGTATCCTAAACTCGAGTTTGCTCGTACCAGAGGAGCAAATCATTGTAGCGAAGTAGAAAACTCGAGTTTTTAGATTTGAACTCGAGTTTTCTCATCCTGAAGCTGATTTTTGCTGACTTTAATTCCTAATTGAGTAATTCCAACTTCCATATGATCTTGGAGAATTCTAGCATCAATATAAGAACTTGAATAATGATATTCTCATTCCATTCAGCAAGTTCTTCCTTCCTTTCTTCTTCTCTCCTTCTAGATTATCCCCCAAAATCATTTGATAACTCTTGCTTCCTTGACATTATGATATTCTCATTATATTGTGCAAGAACTTCTTTCTTCAATCTATTTTCTTGATCATTCTCCATCATTCAACTTGGACTCATCATTCTCTGCAAGTTCTACCTTCTTCAATATCTCATCTTCTTCTTGAACTTGACATTCTCTCCAATTTCTTCTTTCTAAAATCTCTTATCTCCTTCTTGATCTATTATTCAACTTGGACTAATCTACATTAACTATAGTAGTTAATCAATGTAGGAGATAAATATATCATACAAGCTTTTTGCTCTTAATAATGGCATCTATATAAGTTATCATCAAAACTAATCATATCTAACAGCTCTATCATATTCATCATCTGACATGGTTTCAGATGCATATTCAGTCTCTTCTTCAATGAGAGGCACTTCGTCAAGTACCTCTTCTTCAATGAGAGGCACCTCGTCAAGTACCACTATCAATCCGTCTGGATGCAAGTTTTGCATATACTGAAATGGTATCTACAAGAGAAACAAGCAAGAGCGAGTATCAAACTAAAACAAAAATCAATAAAGGAAAAAGAAAGAAAAATTGTAAACCTAACTAAAAGCTCAAGCAAAATTTACTAACACAAGCCTAAGGTTGACCAAAGGATTTGTTTGTACAAATCCCCGACAACGACGCCAAAAACTTGTTCGCCTCGCAAGTGCATGAGTTTCGCAAGTAATAAAGTGATAAGTAATGTATCGTTCCCACGAGGATTTGTTTAACAAATTGGTCAAGCAAGAGGCTTAGTGAATTTCATCAAGTTCAGCTAGAACAAAGTTTTGAGTTGGAATGAGAATTTTTAAAGACTATTTCTAAAACTTAAAATTGATAAAGGAAAATGACTCTTTGACTTCAAGGATAATAGAGCCTAGGGTTCTTCTTCCCATTTTACATTTCATAAAACTTGGTTAATTTCCTCTCTAGTAGTATTTCAATACATATATGTGCTAGTCTAAGGTTCAAAAACACTTGACATGCTCTCTCATGTCAAAATCAAGTTTCTCTTCTCATTAAAATGCACAATCTCTTGCTACAATTAATGAGAATATATATTTAAGCAACAACCCTAATGCGATAATGCAAGGTTAGTAAATATATCTCTATTTTACCAACCAACCATCCATTTATCAAGTAAACTTCAAGACAAACATGATTTCAATCAAGTTCTACACCTAGATTAGCTCTCTCAAGTCAAAACCAAAGTGAATAAATCATCTAAATGGAGGCCAATCACTTAGAAGCATTAAGTCAAGGTTGAAATCAACACACACACACACGCACACACATATATATCTACCAAAAGAGAGGAATATTCAAGTATTAATCCAAAAAAAGGGGTCAAAAGAACCCTAGAATGAAAGATTTAGCTACTCATGTTCAAATACAAAGAGGTTCTAAGCAAAGATGCTGAATACATGAAGAAGCTAAGAGGAGAAAAGGAGAAAAGAGGAAGAACCAAGGTGAAATCCTCAAAATCTCTCTTAGGTTGAGCACCCAAGCCTCCAAGGTTGTCCAAATCTCTTTCCCAAGCTCTTCTCTTGTGTGCCCACTTGTTCCCTTGTGCAAAAAGTGTGTTTTTCGGCCCTTCCCTTTAGGTTAAATTGGGTTTTTCTGTTTCTTATGTAAAAAACGCGCAGCTGTACTTTCTGCACTTTTTCACGATTGGTTGCAGCCAGTTTGTCGACTTGTCGCGGCCAGTGACACAGAGAGCTACTTGTTAAGGCCAGTTGTACAGGTTCCTTCTGACTTTGCATTACTTCACTTCCTTTATTTCTTTTCTTGGTTCTTATAGAGCTTCAAAACTTGTCTCCAACCTCCTACAAAAGAGAAAGGAATTCTCAATTCTCAATTGAATTACAGGCTCTACAAGATATAACAAGAATTTCTTTGATTTTTCTTGATACTTTGATATGCACATTTTCTTCTATATACTTCATTTCCTATGCATACTTTAAACCCAAAAATAGGTAAAAATAGACAAACAATGTGTTGGAATGTTGTCAATTTCTAAGAGTTAACAATAAGGTGTAACTAGTTGCCTGGGATGAGGTGTGCCAGGAGAAACGTGAAAGCCGGAATATTACCAAGAGGGGGGTGAATTGGTAATATAAAATTTTCTTGCGAGTTTTAAAACAAAAGAATCAAAGGAAGAATAAGGAGATGAACACAAGGCAATTTATACTGGTTCGGTCCTAATCCTTGACCTACGTCCAGTCCCCAAACACACTCCGGGATTTCACTAACTTGCGATCAAATGATTACACACTCTGTAACACTCGGAGCAATTCTCTCTCTCGAATTACACTCCCCCTTACAAGTTGTAATCAATTACCCAATCCCAAAGTCCCAAGACTTTAAGATTCTCACAGGGAAATGATGATTTGAGGAATAACTCTCTGTAAGAGCAGATAACTCTAAGCACTGAAGTACATGGTATTATAAGATGTCAACCGAAAGTGTTACAAAGTATCTGACGAAAGTATTTGGAAAGTATTCGATGAAAGAGTTGTAGAAACAAAACTTTCGTAACGAATCTTCCTGTATTGGCTCAGTGTGTGTTGAGAGCAGGTGATACTCCATCTATTTATAATGCTTGAAGATGACCGTTGCAGTTTCTGAGTTTGAATTCAATTGAAGATCATTCCATATTTGTTCGTTGCTGCTTAATTCTCATTTATTTGAAATCCTTCCGTTGGAACAATGAAGCTTTGGACATAACCTTAATCTTAGTCCATGATTCGGTGCTTTCTTTAAGATAGATTCAATGAATCATTCTTCGTTGCTTTCTGTTCGTTTTGAGAATGATTATCCGTCATTTCAACTTGTTGCCGATTTCACTCTGATTTTGAAAGATTTGCGTGACCCATGCTGATTACAAAGGATCCTGTTCTATAATTCAAATTTTCGAAAAACTCTGACCACAACGGTTAGAAACAGGTTATTAAGGATCATCATTAATAGCATTGAATAACATAATCGAAATCTGAAGCTTTGACAGAACATAAGAATTTTTACCGATCATACTCGAGTATTTGAATTCTTATACTCGGGTATCTAAGTGATTAAGGTATACCGGAAGCTTTGAGCTTCGATCATACTCGAGTACTGATTTCTCATTACTCGGGTATTACTCTAAAGAGAATAAACTCATTTGCAGATCATTAGAGGAGCATACTCGGGTATATAATTAACATGCGTGAGTATAGTCAATCCGAGAGCAAGTATCATATTGAGATGAAGTATACTCGAGTAGCATCTTACCCATACTCGAGTATTATAACAGATTCAGTATACAATTGCTAAAGCTTTAGATACTCGGGTATTCCTTATCAATACTCAAGTATTGTTTGATTATGGTTTAGTTTTACCCAAATGGTTGATTTGAGAAAGTTTAAGTTTAGTTGAAAATTTAAGATTTGTGACAATGACTCTTTTAAATATGAATTTATATAATTTATTGGAGGTTATATTAAGGATTAAATTGTATGGATTTGAGATTTGTAAGGAATTTTGAGTATTTGAAATTTTGGGTGAAACTTTAACAGTAGAAAATTAGGCATTTGAGAATATAATTGTGTTTTTGGTGATCTAATAAGTGAGGAATAATTTATGAATGAAAGAATTGTGATTTGTATAAGGGTTGATTTATGGGATTGGCACTAAGGATTAAAGTGAGCAATTTTGAGGATTTTAAGGTGATTAGAGGAAATTATTGTTGTCAAAGATTTTATTGAGTGAAATAGAGTTAAGAAATTTTTGGATTTGTGATTTGAAAGGATGATTTGAGAAATAGATAAATTATCGTCATTTTTTTAAGAAAACTAAAGTGAGTCAATCAAGGGGTTTAATTACTTGTTATTTACTATTTTATTAGATAGCGTTATTATTAATTTTATTAAGGGTAGTGCTAAAATAACCTTCAACTTTTATCAAAAGTACAACAATAATCATAAATTATTTTTTGGAGTAAAAATAATATTAGGAAAAATCATCTAACCTAACCAACTTCCTCTCTCTCTCTCTATCTCTCTCGACCACTCACATTATAATTTTGTCAATGTTGTGCTAATCATTTTTACTTGTTTATTTACCCAACAAACACCTCTCTCTCTCTCTCTCTCTCTCTCTCTCTCTCTCTCTCTCTCTCTCTCTCTCTCTCTCTCTCTCTCTCTCTCTCTCTCTCTCTCTCTCTCTCATATTATAATTTTGTCAATGTTGTGCTAATCATTTTTACTTGTTTATTTACCCAACAAACACTTGTGCATTTTCAACAAATTTCATATTATATTCATCCTCAATAATCTTTTAGAACAAGTTTCAAAATTTTCTAAATCATTATCCAAACATCATACATCAAGAAAGCCTCACAAGATTCAATAATCCTTAGATTCATTAATCAAATTAATACCCTTAAAGTTACTAGCACAATTTAGCATTGAAAGAGACACTAGTGCAAAAAAGGGTTTTAAGACCGTCTCATTTAGACCAGATTATAGAGAATCAGGTCTTAAAAGTATGACCGGTGGAAGTTTCGTAAATATAAAGAACTTTTTGGACCGGATTATAAAAGATCCGGTCTTAAAAATATGACCGGTGGCACTTTCGTAAATATATAGAACACTTTTAAGACCGGACTATAAAAGATCCGGTCTTAAAAGTATGACCGGGGGCAATTTTGTAAATATATAGAACACTTTTAAGACCGGGCTATAAAATATCCGGTCTTAAAAGTATGACCGGTGGCAATTTCGTAAATATTGTGAGAAGACGCTGATCAAGTCTGAGAATGCGATGATTTATTCCTTCGCTTAATTGGAATTATATACAGATGCTAATAAGTAAATAAACCTAAGCAGTTCCTATAATTTAGGCAATCAGGAATATAATTACGAAATTCATAAAACCATGATCTGCTAACTTAATTCCTAAAATCTCTCTAACATCTTAATTAAGATGATTACAATCAAGAATTTAATTACGAAATTCAAAAAATCATGATCTCCTAACTTAATTCCTAAAATCTCTCTAACAACTTAATTAAGATGATTACAATCAGAATTTAATTACGAATTCAAAAACCTTGATCTCGCTAACTTAATTCCTAAAATCTCTCTAACAACTTAATTAAGATAATTGCACAATATAATCGTATACGCTAACTAATTAAATAAATAGAACACTTTTAAGACCGGCTGTTTCAAACAGACGGTCTTAAAAGTGTAAAAAAAAAAAATTATATAGAACACTTTTAAGACCGGCTGTTTCAAACAGACGGTCTTAAAAGTGTAAAAAAATTATATAGAACACTTTTAAGACCGGTTGTTTCAAACAGACGGTCTTAAAAGTGTTCTATATATTTACGAAATTGTCACCGGTCAATTTTTTTTTTACACTTTTAAGACCGGTTGTTTAAAACAATCGGTCTTAAAAATATACTTTTAAGACCGGTTGTTTCAAAAATCGGTCTTAAAAGTGTTAAAAAACTAAATTCGCTAAACCTGTTAAGTTCGTGAGTTTGCTTTGTCTTCTTGGTGATATAACATTTGCTTAGTTATAGATTCAACGAGTGTCCCAAGAGCCTCACGGGCAAATCCTCAGCAAGAATGTCATCCTCATCCTCTAACCTACTCGCAATCTTCGTAAGTCATCATAAGAGTCGCACAATCAAATCCTTGGCAACGTTGGCAGTGAGATGCTTCGAGGGTTTTGCGATGGCGTCGACTCCAATCCTCAGCAACAGCGAAAGCGTACTACTTTGAGGATTCTGGACGACGGCGGCTCCTTCCTCTTCGATCTATGGGTCCTTCCACGCCGCCTTCACATAGATCCGGTTTGAAATCAAACCCAGATATCTTCTTGCTTAAGTCTGTTTATTTCCTACATTGACCGCTCCTGCTCAGATCTGGACTTCGATTTTGGTTGCTTGAAGCTTTGCTAGCACCGACAAGAGGATCCTGCTTTCGATTTGGTTGCTTTAAGCTTGTGATTTTTGTAGATCTGGACTTCAAATTCGATTTTCATGGTGAATGATTTCTGTTTCTTGTTATTTTTGTTTATTTCTGGACTTTGTAATCATCTTTTTTGTTTTTCTTGTTGTTGTTGTTGCTTCCAATCTTCTCTTGGTTCTCCGTCGTTGATGAAGAGAATATGCAACTAAGCTCCATTTATAATTATAAGTACATATAATTGTCTTGAGCCTTAAAGAAACAACTCCACCTCCTAAAATATAACATGAAAATCAAATAAATATATACACTATATTTTACCCCATATTACTTTAGACACAATTAACTACTCATTTGAGTTAAAATTTCTCTCCCGAGTATATAAAGAATTCTTAGAACAAAGTTGTTTTCCTGTCCACAAATCTCACCCAACAAACATCCACGTAATCATTCAAGCTTTACTAATTAATCACTAAAAGCAGAAGGTTTCAGCAACAGTGTAAAATTTTAAAACTTGCGTTAAGGTGCGATTTGACCAATAAACTATTGGCTCAGAAGCGTCCAACACAATTAACTATTAAGTAGACCAAAAATACCAACAAACTTTTAAAAATGAGCGCCCAACACAATGCCGTTAGAAAAAAGTTAACGTCCGTTATCTAATGTGCAGATTGGCCAACGAACTTTTACTCTAGGAGCGCCCAGCACAAAAAAGTTTTACTCAAGAGCGCCCAGCACAAAATTCTAAATTTTACTAAATTAAATAATTTTTTTCTCAATTGTCATTATTCAAAACTACTTGTATAGATATCTATGGACAAAAATTACTCATTCTTCAATTTTGTCAGAATTAAAATTTGCTAAAATAAACAAAATTTTTAATTAAAAATATAATTATATGATTTAAATAAAACTCAAGGTGTTTTATAGTTTATTATATATGTTAAACAAAAAAATTATATGATTTATTTTTATTTTAGAAGAAATTTATGTGAGTTAAAAAATACATTTAATGTTAATAAAATCTAAAAAATCTATTATATCATGAAAGAAATGAAATGAGTTTAATTTTTATTTTTATAAAAAGAGCTTAATGTATATCAACGTTGATACTTAATAATATAAATCCGGCCTACGAAAGTCTCATATCCATATAAGCAATAGATCATTTAATTAACAAATATATCATCAAGTTGCCGGATTTATATTATTAAGTATCAACGTTGATATCCATTAAGCTCTTTTTATAAAAATAAAAATTAAACTCATTTCATTTCTTCCAGGATTTAATAGATTTTTTTTAATTTTATTAATATTAAATAAATTTTTTAAATCACATAAATTTCTTCTAAAATAAAAATAAATCATATAATTTTTTTTAACATATATAATAAACTATAAAACACATTGAGTTTTATTTAAATCATATAATTATATTTCTAATTAAAATTTTGTTTATTTTAGCAAATTTTAATTTTGACAAAATTGAAGAATGAGTAATTTTTGTCTATAGATATCTATACAAATAGTTTTGAATAATGACAATTGAGAAAAAAATTATTTAATTAAGTAAAATTTAGAATTTTGTGTTGGGCGCTCCTGAGTAAAACTTTTTTGTGCTGGGCGCTCCTGGAGTAAAAGTTCATTGGCCAATCTGCACCTTAGATAATGGACGTTTTTTTTAACGGCGTTGTGCTGAGCGCTCCTTTTTAAAAGTTTGTTGTGCTGAACACTCCTTTTTAAACGTTTGTTGGTATTTTTGGTTCACTTAATAGTTAATTGTGTTGGACGCTCCTGAGCCAATAGTTTATTGGCTAAATCGCACATTAACCCTTAAAACTTTTCCAATTACATCTTTTAGGGAAAAGGGACAAAAATGGAATCCTTATTGCTAGGCATGAAAATAGGCTAGACCAGGCTTTGGCTAATTAGGCTTGAGCCTGTATTGGGGGTAGAAGGCCTGAGTCTGAATTCAAGCTTTTTTAGGCTTAGGTTTGAGCCTTCATAAAGCCTGGTCGAGTCTGAAGCCTTTTTAAAGGTATACTTTCAATATAGGCCTTTAAAAAGACCTCATATTGTAGGTATTGGAGGCCATAAATAGGCTTTGTACACTTTGAGCCTATCAAAACCTACATAAATATAACTTGAAATTAGAATATAAGAATAATAAAAAATATTATGTTATTTATATGATATAAATATAATTATATTTATTTAATGTGTAAATAGACCAGGATTGAAGGCTTACAGACCGGACCTTAACAAAATAGGCGTACGTAGCCTATTTACACATTTAGGCCTTTAAATAGGCATTGGTCTGGCTTTTTTAACAAACAGGTCAGCCCAGACCAGGCCAGGCTGTGGACCACCTAATAGCACCCCTGACCTATTTCCACCCTTAGTTATTGCCAGTCCTACATGAAGCCATGAAACAAAAATGGTAGATGATAAATATATAATAAAAGAGTAGTCTTAAACATCTAGTTCCTTAGCAAGTCAGAGAGGGGAAAATATTTGAATCATATACAAAATAAAGCAATGGTGAAAAGGAAAAATTGAAGAGAGAAAAGCTTGTTTAGTTCCCCCACATACCCAATGTTCAGCTGCAGGAAGAAAGAATTTCAGCCCCTCACTGCCAAATGTCACTACAGACGGAAAAGAAAAAAAGGATTGAAGCTCCTTAACCCAACCACACACACAGACGATAACGAGACATAATTGGGGGAGACGGAGAATCTTGGTGGACATTCATGGGGCCAATAACAGCAATGGGTGGAAGCTTACAAGAACGCACAACCTAGTGATGGAAGAGAAGAAGAATGGTGACGCTCAATAGGGGAAAGAAGACTGAAGAAGCATCTAGAAACCTTCTACCTCTATTATATTTACCAATGGAAAAAAAAAATTGAGGGAGTGAGGTTTTAATTTGGGGTAGAGATCAAAATCACCCCCACATAAATGAATTGATTAGAATGTCAATGTCATTATAGTAATTTCAAGAAGGGTTGTTTTTTTTTTTTTGAACAATATTTCAAGAAGGGTTTAATTTCCTGCTTTTTACTATAGAAACTTTTTTTTGTCACACTCACATAAAAATGAATGGACCCCATTGTAAAGAGAAGAGAGAGAAAGTATTAGTGGGATCCACTTACTTTCATATAAGTGTGACAGAAAAAATATTTTTCAACAAAAGTAGAAACATCAAACATTTTCAAGAATTTGAAACAAAATAATTGTCCCTTTGATTTTATAGAGGATTCAAACCTAGAGTTTGAAGGTAGACAACATGCATAATTTATTTTTTAAAATTTTTTATTTTACTAAACCACCCTTTCATTTTGTTACATTTGCCCAAAATTTATTACAACAAAATAAGAAATAAATTATTTTAAACAAAATTCTTGATCCTTATCTTGACTTACATTCTAAATTTTCTATCTCATTATTTTTGTATTTCATTATTATTACTTTTTTTTAACCTTCTAAATTTCTTTTTTCAAAAATAAATTCCTAGGTCATTACATTAATGTATAAGTATGATTTAAATGACGAAGGAGGAAACAAAGCTGAAAGAATATGTGAACATAGTTTTCCTTGTAGATTGAACTTCTTTTCCTGTTCTAATACTCTTTATGCTTGTTCAGCGGATAATGCCAAACACCTAGCTTTTCCCTTCCAAAAGATGGTATATAGATGGCTTTTAGTTAAAACTTTGACTAAGGATTTTAGTTTTTTTAATGAGGGGCTATAATTTTTTTTTTATTTTGATTATGAGAAAGTTATGTGTAACATCCCGTACGTTTTCACAAGCAGTAATTTTTTTTTTTCATCAAACATCATTTCAAATCATCAGAGTAGAGCATCGGAGCATAAGAGTAACTGGTATATATTCAAAGTACCCACGGTAGCATGTCTTGCTGTTTAAACAGCGGTACAAGAGTGTTTCAAAAGTAATACATGACAGAAAGAAGTCTTCAGCCGGGTCTTCTATGTGGGCTGCTTGCCTCTATTCTCGGTCCTCGGTCCTTCCGACCCTGAAGCTAAGTTAAGAGCTGAGGTCCATGCATCGAACCCCAGGTAACGGTTAACCTCATGTTTATATACACTATATATGTACGGCAGACATTCATAGAATTTTGGCAACATTTACTACGGTCAGGCATAGGGTATGCATATTAGATATGTAAGGCAATAACAATACAAGTCGGATGTAAGGTTAAGGCACAATGAGAAATGTACATGATCAGATATGCACGACAATAACAATACAGTCAGAGGTAAGGTTAAGGCACAATGAGAAATGTACATGATCAGATATGCACGGCAATAACAATACAGTCGGAGGTAAGGTTAAGGCACAACGGACAATAGTACAGTCGAATGTAAGGCATGACAGACAATAGGCATGACAGACAATAGTACAGTCGGATGACAGACAATAGTACAGTCGGATGACAGACAATAGTACAGTCAGATGACAGACAATAGTACAGTCGGATGACAGACAATAGTACAGTCGGATGACAGACAATAGTACAGTCGGATGACAGACAATATACATATATGCATACAATAAACATCAGAGTTAGTGTTACAGTACGCGAACGTACCTTCGTTGACGTTATACGGTATTTCTGGCGGAATACGGTATGACAGTAGGTCAGAACGTAACCAGGGATATCCTATCAAGATAACAACGTATTTATTAAGGATCTATCATTACGACGGACATTTTAGTCATAAATGACCATTTTACCCCTGACCCCCTAATCGGCGGAATTTCGCCAGCACTTCGTTACTTTGACTTTAATCTTCCAAAATTTCAACATAACTCCTACTCCAACATGATTTTCGAAATATATACCATATTCAACCTTAAAACATGATATCTAAACTAAATTGGAAGATTAAAGATCAAAACAACATTTTTACTATAACTACCGAATCGAAAACTAGAACTTAAGACTCGGTACCGAAAAATTACCCAGAGCTTCGCTGCTTCTTCCTCCGGACTCCTCCTTCTCTCTAGACTCTCTCTCTAATTCAAAACTTTGCTCTTGAATTGTGAGAAAAGAAGTGAAGATGGCATGGCTATTTATAGAAGAAAAGGTGAGGGTAAAACGGTAATCTTCCAACTCATTCTCCTTCAATTTAGACCATGGAATTTAGGGTTTCTAGAAGCTTCATTCTTGGCCACACAATCCACCTCCTTACATCATCTTTCAAGGCCATGATGTCATGCAAGTGACATCATCTCTTGCTTTATGGGTTTCTACCGATAAAGTTCTCTATTCGGTGTTCTAATCGCGTAATCTTGGAGGAACTCAAAAATCCAGCTACATAGCCCTGAAGATCTCTTCTTCCTCTTTCAGAATATTTGGGTTAACTAAATTTTTGATCTCATTCAGGACATTTCGTTGTCTGCCGAATATTTTCGGATATACGTCTTCGGTTACGGAAATCACTTTCAGAAACACCAACTTCTGGATAAAAATTCACTGATTCCTAATATATTCAGATGTTTTCTACTTATCTCAAGGATTTTGAGATAGGATTTATTTTCCATTGGTTTTCATTTCTTCAACTGCTCCTTTATCTTTTTCGTCTTATTCACTAATCGTTCCGTCGGTTTCGGAAATGACTTCGGAGACAGTCCACTCCGGGATAAAATTACACTTGTTCATAACATGTACTGATCTTAGAAACCTAGTTCATGGTTTTCTATATAGGATTTAATTTCTATCGGTGGTCATTTATCCTATTTGTTTTTTACAAAATATCACAATTTATATTATTATTTTAATCAATAATATCTAGATATTACTTTTACTCAAATCTTATCCTCTTCGACCCAAAAATTTTGGCTGCTCTTCACTCTTTTTTATTTTATTTTATTTTTCTATTTTAATTAATATATATTATTCTAATTATCTTATATTTATTTTCCACAAAATTCCCTTATTGGTCCATAAGTAATTACATGGATTTAGGCTTTTAAAATTGCTAGAAATTCTTGTAGCCTTTGATCTTGCTTAATTATATTCAATATTATCCCTTGATAATTGTTTAATTTGTAGAAATTGCTTAATAGGTTTAATTAGTGCCCTAATCACAAGATTAGCAACTTTTTAGGATTTAGGGTTTTCATGCACTTAATCTCAACAATTTGTCTTAATCTTTTCCAATTAATTAGCAAGTATATTTTATGCTAATTTTAGCCATAAACCACTAATTATAGGGTTGTACATAATTTACCATGATTATTCCCTTGATTCATGCTTAACAATTAGCCAATAATTATTTAATTAATCATCTACTAATTGTTGACAATTTTCTTAATTAGTATTTATTGTTATCTCACAAATATTGGACTTACATTGGTATTTTATGTTTTACATAAAATATTAAAAATCATGGGGTCAATTATGGCCCCAGAATACTTTTTAATTTTGCTTTCTTTTATTTCCAAAGAAAATTATTTACTAAATTGTCTAAATTAAGGACAATATTCTTTCTAATTTTTAATAATTATTTTACTGTCATGTTCTGGTGTAGAACACAGATTGTCTAGCCCTAAGGGGCTAGGATGTTGATGTTGATTGGGACTTGACCTAGGAGCGATTCCTAGGGCCTACGTACCCTGAAGAGGGATCAAAGTCCATGTAGTTCGAGGATACTGGATGGCATTTAGCCAAAGGGCGTGGGGTGTGTGCTCTGTGTGCAGTATATGCAATTGAGAGAGAGCGTAGAGATAGAAGATGTGTACCTGTTAGGTTAACCATCTATATATAGAGGTTACCTTAGGGTTAGGGGTCCTGATTTGGTGTAGAGATTCCCCTTGATTGTAGGTTGGTTATGATCTTATCTGATCTGTTGGCGATCATGATAGATCCCCTGTTATTGGGCCGCATCGCTAATGGGCCTTATATAAAATCCGTAACAGATGCCCCCCAGCCCGGTAGTTCAAGGTTTTGGACTGCCGGGGTGTATGATGTCCTGGATAAGTCATCCGAGGTGTTGCCCATCTCCTGACGTCTGCGTCGGGCTAGGACTTGTTGAACTCATTTCCCTGGGTACATGGTAACGCTGCAATGTCCGATGAGCCGGGGCGGCGTCCTGCGTCTCGTGAAGAGTCATGATGACGACCGACGGCTTGAGAAATACCGTGGTGATTACCGATGGCCGAAGGGAGACCGAGGTAATGAACTCCGGCCCTAGGAAGGCCGTGGTGAGAACCAACGTCCTAAGGGTCCGAGGTGGTAGACAACTGCCGTGGTCGAATGATATTGCCGAGATTGTATTCCCACGGCACGAGGATCCGGATTACTAACCGCGGGCCTCGGGTTAATTGGTATGACTGAAAGTGCCGGGGTGAGGACCGTGGTTCATGGATCTGCCGGGGTGAAAACCGCGGCTCATGGATCCGGGATGGTCCGTTGTGGCCCCTGCGTAATTTCAGGCGGACCAAGGTACCGGGGTTGTAGCCTGGTGTCTGACGATCCGGGATGATTTGTGTGAATACCGCGTGACTCTTGGGGAGTACCCTCTGATTCTGCCATGATTGCGTGTGACACCTGGCTTTCGTGGATTGGATTTCGTCCATCCAGCTTACTTTGCTTTCGTAGCCATTTATCCGGGCTAATTGTATGGTATGTATTCCTGCATTTAATAACATGTAAGCAAATCACACCAAATGGGAAATACTTACTGTTTGTGCAAATCGCTCAACGTGCTCATTTTGGATGCTAGTTCGAGCTTGCATTTAAACTTTCTGGTAACAACACGCTTTTCCGCTTAACAAATCGTTGTCCACTCTGTTGCCCCCGCACTGGTAGTTCATGTTTCGAGCCGCCGGGATGTGTTACTTTCCAAATTAGGACGAGGTGCGCATGATTGTTGGGATTCCGTGTGTCTTGCTTAGGGTTGGCTCAGGGTGGCGGGCGCTGTGGACGAGGCAGCCCCTTCAAGCTAGAAGTTCTTTCCTTTTCTTTTTGTTTCGGCGTAGGATGCCGGTTTTGTGTGTACTTTTGAACAATTAACCTTATGAATGAAAATTCAAGTAATTGGTCCATTGTGTACTTTTAACTTTTATGCATGGACTGCACGTAGTTAAGTTCTAGACCGGGCCAAGGTCCTTAAATAATTAGAGTCCGCTTAGTACTCTTCTGGTGTCAGAAACCAGGAATTTGAAAGGGAAATTTACCGGGCCTGCATGGGCCTCGGTGTCGGTTCTAGGGCTTATAGACCTCGGTGTCGATACAAGGGCGATGACGGCGGCCTCGTGTAATTTAAATACCGGGCTCGTTGGCCCTAGTGTTAGCTTTGTGCCCCAGGATCGAAGTGTGACTTGGGTTGAAGTAACCTGAGTCTTTGTCCATTTCTTTTAGCATATCGTCAAGTATTCTTGAAATTGAACTTGGACACGTTGTGTTCGTCGTGGATGACATGTCATGTCTAGTTGTAGCAGACCCTCAGCTTTGTTGGCGTTCCATGTCCTTTTGATTTGTTTCCTAGCCAGGGTTTCTAGAACGTAGGCTCCTCTGTTGAGTTTTCCTTAATCCGGTAGGGCCGTCCCAATTTGCGGCCAATTTTCCATCTTTGGCTTTTTTTTGTTACTGACGTCGGCCCTTCGTAGGACTAGGTCTCCCCAGTCGAATACCCTGGGCCTGACCTTTCTGTTGTGTTTGGCCGTAATGAGTTGTTTGGCCGCCATGTCTAGGCCGTGTGCCGTGGTTCATCTTTTGTTTCCGTCAAGACTTTACGCTGAGCCCGGGTTTTAACTGGGATCAGTGTAACCGGGGTCGGCGTTCTTCTATTTTTGGAGGTGGATTCCATCCAGTTTAATACGGCACCCTGACCTCCATGAATAAGATCTTGTACCTCGCAATTTATGCAAACTTTAGCATTGACGATGACGGTTTTCATATCGAAACAATCCAAGTTGATGTACGTATTAAGTGTAAACGAGTGCATTGCAGGTGTCGTGACCCGAATTCGTTTCTCCAGTTGTGGGTGTCGTAACCCTTAACTTGTTTGTCCATTATGGGCGTCGTAACCCTGGATTTGTTTATCCATTATGGGTGTCGTAACCCTGGATTTGTTTATCCATTATGGGTGTCATAACCCTGAACTCGTTTTACGATCCGAGGTACACTTAAGGAGCGCGGATTTAACTGCATGAAATAGACTTGGCGGTATTGCCGTCTTAACACGGAGCCCGAGTACCGGGGTGCGCCTTCATCCCTTTTGTAGGGACAAAACTCCACGGTTTATCCGGGTCCAATTGAGGAGTGCGGTTCTTGTATAAAGTAGACTTGACATAATTTTCAAAGACGGGTTTCATTACTCTGAATTCATACCTGTTTAGCTCAGATTCCTGCATGTTTAGCTTCGACATGATCTTCAAAGACTGGTTTCTTTACCATGACTTCATACATTTTTAACTTGAACATGATTTCTGGAAACGGGTTTATGCACCTCAGATTCCTACATGTTTAAAGACTGGACATGATTTTCGAAAATGAGTTTCATTTCTCAGAATTCATACATGTTTATTTTGAACATGATTTTTGGAACCGGGTTTATGTACCTCGGATTCCTACATGTTTAACTTGAACATGATTTCTGAGAACGGGTTTCTTTACCCTGAATTCTACATGTTTAATTTGAACATGATTTTCGGAAACGAGTTTATTTACTCAGAATTCCTACATGTTTTATTTGGCGGTCGTAGCCATCACATATGGATCCCGGACTTTAACCAGATTCAGTTTAATCGGGTCCGCCTTTTCTCCTTTTGGAGGTGGGCTCCTCCTTATAATATTTGCATCATATTCTAAGTCCTTTGGTCTTGAATTTGAAGGATAAAACAATTCCGAAAGGCATGGAACAGATGAAAGAAACAATCCTATTCAAACAGTATTTCTATTCTTTCCTTCTTGCCACACAAAATTTTGCATCGCATAATAAGCTGCAATGCAAGAGAATAATTTTGACCTTGTGTACCTACATCAAATGAATTTGCGCTCCAAAGTCTTAAAAGGGGGTGGGCACGTGGTTTCATTATATCCAACCGTGTGCTTTTCCATCAAACTTTTAGGCAAGTGCCAATATCAATTCCATGCCATCTGGAATAAAAACTTGTAATTGAAACTTGGTCAACGCTATGGAAAATCTCATGCAGCAAGGTCGATAGATCCTGTTGCAAGCATTCTTAGAAGATTAATTCTGACTTTAACATTGTGGATTATCTCGGCCCAAAAGAAGGAAACGTCATCCAAGCCTTCCCTGAATCAGTCGCGACTTTAGGTAACGGGTCCCTTTTATGATCTTGGATGTCGACTTTAGGGAGTGATGCATGACGATTCTAGCAAAAGAAAAACATCATCGTGGCGGTCCTGTGGTTGGCGGTGCCCTTGGTGCTAGCAAGCTTAGAGAGAATGTCCGCTCTTATATTTTCCCCTCTTGGGATATGCGTTACCGTTACCTCGTCAAACTCCGCCTGGATTTCCTTGACTCTGCTGAGGTATTTGGCCATGAGAGGACCTTTAGCTTAATATTCTCCGTCTACCTAGGCGGCGACGAGTTGCGAGTCGGTAAAGACCGAGACTCTTTGGGCTCCGAGATCCTTGGCCTGTTGGAGTCCGGCTAAGAGCGCCTCGTACTCGGCCTGATTGTTTGATGTGGGGAAATTCAGCTGCAAAGAATATTCAATCGTGACTCCTTCTGGGCTTTCTATGATTATCCTGGCGCCACTTCCCTTGGAGTTCGATGAACCGTCGACGAACACCTTCCAGAGATCGATGTTGTCGAGATCACTCTTGGTTGGGGTTAGCTCCCGGAGGAAGTCAGCTAAAGCTTGTGACTTAATGGTATGTCGTGCTTCGTATGCGATGTCGAACTCGGACAATTCGATCGCCCAACTAATCATCCCGCCGGCCCGAGTCCGCTTATGGAGTACTGCAGGATTGGTTGGTAGGTCCGAACCGTTATCTTGTGAGCACGAAAATAAGGGCGTAGTCTTGCGCCGTCATTATTATGGCGAAGGCCAATTTTCCGGCTTACGGTATCCTAATTCCGAGCTTTGTAATGCTTTCTTGACGAAATATATGGGTTCTTGACCATTCTTTTCTTCTCGGACTAGTACCGAACTCACCGCCTCCTCCCAACCGATAAGTAGAGAAAGAGGGTTTCACTGGGTTGTGGCTTCAATAGGACCGGTGGAGTTGCCAAACATTGCTTGATTTTCTCGAATGCGGCGTCACACTCCGGGGTCCAGTTGCCTGATGTCTCCTTTTTCAGTAACATGAAGAAGGGTAAGGCGTTTTCTGCTGACTTGGGCAAGAACCTAGTCAACGAGGCCAATCGACCTGTTAACTGTTGGGCTCCCTTCTTGTTTCGGGGGGCTTGCATGTCTAGCACGGCCTTACACTTGTCCGGGTTGGCTTCAATTCCTCGGCTAGTGAGTAGGAAACCGAGGAATTTTCCCGCCGGTACTCCAAACGCGCATTTTGCCGGGTTTAGCCGAATTTGATGCGCCCTTAGTTTATTGAATGTTTGCTCTAGGTCTCGGATATGGTTATTGGGATCGTACGATTTAACGATCATGTCGTCAACGTAGACCTCAATGTTGTGGCCAATCTGGTTGTACCCGGAATAGGCGTCCATAAATGATAGCAATTGATAGCCGGACGAATTATCTACAAGTTGGTCGATGTTTGGCATAGGATAGGCGTCTTTTGGGCACGCTTTGTTCAGGTCTGTGTAATCTGTGCATACTCTCAACTTGCCACTTGGTTTCAAAACCATTACCACGTTGGAAAGCCATGTGGTATATTGTACTTCCACGACGGCCGGCCTCCAATAGCTCGTCCACATCTTTGGTTCGGGGCCACTTGCTATCAGGGGCCCTTTTTCTTTTCTTCGGGCTACGGGGGTTGACCCGGCCGAATGGCTAATCTGTGACAACGAAATTGGGATCAATCCGGGTACCTCGGCCGCGCTCCATGCAAAACGTCTCGATTCAGAGCCAAGAATTCTTCCATCCTCAATAGCAAATCGGAGGTCAATGCCCGGCCTATTTTTGTACTATGGTCCGGGTTGTTCCCGAGTATGAGATTTTCTACTTCTCCTTCTGGTTCTAGCCGAGGCTTCCCCTTTTCTTCTCGTAAGTCCAACTCGACCATATAAACGGGGTCGTGGGTCTTTTCGTGCCCTTGGTTCGTCGGTTCGGACTTGTGGTTCCGGGTCGGGATTGAGGCGTTGTTGCCTTTGTGTTAATCGTCTCGACATAACATTGTCGGGATTCTTTACAGTCGCCCTTGATGGTAACGACTCGGTTGGCGTTGCCTATCATTTTTATCTTCGATGCTTGGTAGATATCAACATGTCCCATTTATGAATCGTTGGTCTTCCCGGTATGATGTTGTAAGGGGATGGGAAGTCGGCTACAATAAATCTAACTCGCTCGATTTAAATCCTTCATTCGTTCCAAGGGTGAGCCGGAGGTCGGTGGTTTTGCATGGCTTGGTCTTCTGATCGAGGTTCATCCTTTTGAAGGCGTCCCAAATGATGATATCTGCCGAGCTCCCTGAGTCTATAAATATCCTTTTGACTCGGTAGTTGACCAGGGTTCTGGTGATTACCAGACCATCCTGATGGCCGGGCAGCACGTCGGTCATATCTTCTTTTGCTCTAGAGGGCTAGTTGTCCGGACCTCTGCCTCGGCGGACCTCGGACTGGCTTCTGTCCCTTGGCGGGGTGTTCCTGTCCAGATCTTTCCTAGCATTTGCTTGTCGCATTTGCTCAACCTCGAGGTATTTCTTCGACCGAGTCATGAAATCATTGATACCTTTGGCCGGCGCCTTGAAAAACGATTCAGCTAGGCGGGTGGTACTCCCATCCATCGGCCAAAAGATGTACATGAACCTCCTCTTTTAAACCTTGTACAGTAAGGCTGCATGGTTAAAGCGATCCAAATAACTTTGGAGTAATTCGTCGGGCATTTGCCGGATTTTGGATAGGGTATATTGAGACTTGCTGCCGCTTACTAGTCGCGAATTGGAGCTCGAAAGCCTCGGCCAGGTCATCAAACTTGTGGACCGACCCCACCGGCAAAGTGTGGAGCCATTTTAAGGCTGGCCCTTTGAGAGTTGTGGCAAAGATCCGGGTCATAATGGGTTCTCCAAGGCCTCTACACAACATGATCATCTCAAAATCTTCCCGGTGAGTCGTTGGGTCCTGAGAGCCGTCATACTTGTTAAACTCGGTAAGGTTTACCTTCTCCGGGAAACGAGCGTTGAGGATCTCGTCGGAGAAAGGACTGTTGTCGACATTCCCGACATACATTTTTCTGCTTGAAACCGGTAGGAGGAGGCCGTGGTGGTCTATCGGTCGAAAATTGGTAGGAGGAGGCCGGGGTGGCTGTCGATCTGGCGGACTTCTCCTTTCTTGACTCCACAGTGGAAGAGGCGTCCTCCTGGTTCGGCCGCTCTCGTTCTCCTGCATACCTTTCTGACGTCGGGAATTGTCAACCTCTTGGTCTTCTTGCCAAGTCTTATCATTCTGATGGTTGCTAGTGTTCCTGGAATCTCTTCCTTTGGGCCGTTTCTCCAATCGCTGGAAGTGGAGAGTATAGCGCTTGTCCATATTCTCGATATGCCTCATCATTGCGAGCATCGAATTCTTTGAATTGATATAGCTTCTAAACCACTTTAAATTGTCATGGGTTTGCTCGAACCGGCAAGAAGTACTATGCAATTGAATTGCTCCGTGCGACTCCATGATTTGCAGAAGTTTCATTTTAGTCCCTCATTGTAAAACCTTTTAGGAGTTCCACTTAGGTCCCTGTGAGAAACCTTTTGGAGATTTCATTTAGGTCCCTTTATGAAACCTTTTTGAGATTTCGTCTAGGTCCCTTTATGAAACCTTTTTGAGATTTTCGTTTGGGTCCCTGTACGAAACCTTTTAAGAGTTTCACTTAGGTCCCTGTACGAAACCTTTAAACCTTTTTTTGAGATTTTCGTTTAGGTCCCTGTGTGTAAATCTGAAGAGCCGCCAACCTTTATCGTTACGGCATACACAGATGCCAGAATTGAAAAGTCTGGGTTCCCAAGGAGAAAAGATGGCTCAAATCTGGGTTCTCAAGAAGAGAGGATGAGAATCCTGCTCAAATTTGGGTTCCCAAGAAGAGAGGATGAGGATCCTTTATTCCACATTGCTCAATTTCCCGCATCTAAATTTATACCAGAATTGAAAAGTCTGGGTTTCTAGGAGAGAGGATGATGATCCTTGAGGAGGGAGGATGAGAATTCTGCCTACTATCTTCTCATCATGTGAATTCATGAAGAAACAGAAAAAGAAAACCCATGAGAATAGGGCATCTAGATTTATACCAGAATTGAAAAGTCTGGGTTTCTAGGAGAGAGGATGACGATCCTTGAGGAGGGAGGATGAGAATCCATGAGAATCCACGCCTACTATCTTCTCATCATGTGAATTCATGAAGAAACAAAAAAAGAAAACCCATGAGAATAGGGCATCTAATCCTTCATTCCACATTGCTCAATTTGGGTTCCCAAAAGGAGAAAAGATGGCTCAAATCTGGGTTCCCAAGAAGAAAGGAGGGAGGATCCTGGGTTCCCAAGGAAAAAGGATAATAACCTGGGTTTCCAAGGAAAGAGGATGACAATCCTGCCTACTATCTTCTCGTCATGTAGACCCATGAAGAATTAAAAGATGAACACATCTGGGTTCCCAAGGAGAAAGGAGGGAGGATCCTGGGTTCCTCAGGAAAGAGGATAATAACCTGGGTTTCCAAGGAAAGAGGATGACAATCATGCCTACTATCTTCTCGTCATGTGGACCCATGGAGAGTTACAAGAAAACCCATGTGAAGCAGTTACTACGATTCTTGATTTTGCTTCTTGTGGATTTTCGAGGCTGCTCGTGCAAAGGCATCGACTTGCTTACGGTATTGACCATCTTTGGTCGTAGGAATCGAAATTTATCGAGTCCCCACGGTCGGCGCCAGCATTGCAGGTGTAGAACACAGATTGTCTAGCCCTAAGGGGCTAGGATGTTGATGTTGATTGGGACTTGACCTAGGAGCGATTCCTAGGGCCTACGTACCCTGAAGAGGGATCAAAGTCCACGTAGTTCGAGGATACTGGATGGTTGTTAGCCAAAGGGCGTAGGGTGTGTGCTCTGTGTGCAGTATATGCAATTGAGAGAGAGCGTAGAGATAGAAGATGTGTACCTGTTAGGTTAACCATCTATATATAGAGGTTACCTTAGGGTTAGGGGTCCTGATTTGGTGTAGAGATTCCCCTTGATTGTAGGTTGGTTATGATCTTATCTAATCTGTTGGCGATCATGATAGATCCCCCTGTTATTGGGCCGCATCGCTAATGGGCCTTATATAAAATCCGTAACATGTCCTTTAGAATTTATCACAGTATTTTATGGCTCTAAGCTCATTTTAGGGCATTTTAGCACCTTAATTCACTCTAATTTTCTAGGGAAAGTTGCCTAGAAATTCCCTATAAATTTGACACCACATATTCACCTATTTTCAATAGGTATTATTTCCTAAATTACAACACTTATCATAAGTGTGGTTTTTAGGGTATTACATTATGAAAAATTTAAATATTTAATTTAATTTTTCCTGTTGGTATGCATTAGATATATTTATTTTGTCCTCGGTATTCTTTTTGGGCCAGCATCAATTGCCAATTGGTTTTCATGACTAATCCAAATATAGCTAGGCTTAGACCAGATGGGTTAATAAGACTTGTATCCTTGTATTACTACATCTACTATTAGTTTAGAAGAATTTTATGAATATGTGTAAAATAGATTAAGTGCATATGAATAATTAAAGGTTAAATTATACTAAACTCCCATGAACTTTGAGTTAATTGCATATAACTTCCTGACATTTCAAAACTTAAATTTAACTCCCATAACCTTTTATTTTTTAACTATTAACCTCCTACTGTTAAGTGACTATTATGTTTTTAATGGAAAATGGCACGTCAAATTATCAGATGACACGTATCATCCTACGTTGCATCTTGTGTAAATTACTAATTTTGATAAAACCCTATGAACTTTGAACAGCTGCAAAGAACCATTTGAACTTTGATTGATTACAAAGAACCCTTGGAATTTCAAAATATAAATTTAATTCCCTTAAAATTTTGATTTATAATATTAAACCACATGCCATTATTTTTTATCATTTTAATAAAAATTTTACTATCATTTGTCAATATAAATAGTTCTTTTGCATGGCAAAAACTAGAAGAATAATATTTAGAAAAATATAAAATAAACGTTGAACCTCTAATTCAAGAAAGAATATGCATTAATAATAAAAATTAATGAGGGCAAGAGCCATCCTCTAACAAAAATATAAGATTTAAACTATCAATACTTGATCATTCAAAGAATATATTTAACACAAATGATGACAATTTATACTATCAATGATTAATTAACCCAAGAAAATCAGTAAATGTTATACAAATAATGACATTCTTATTTTTATAGTTTTTTTTATATATTATTCCTCTGGTTTTTTCATACAAGAAAATTACTTTAATTGACAAATGATAGTAAACAACTTAATAAATTTATTAAAATGATTAAAGTAACAACATGAGGTTTATTTATTATAAATCAAAATTTTAAGGGAGTTAAATTTAAATTTTGTAATGTAAAGGGAGTTATTTGTAAGTTGTAACTAATCAAAATTCAAGAGAGTTATCTACAACTGTTCAAAGTTCAAGGGCTTTTATGAAATTAGTAATTTACACTGAATAATACTTGTCATCTTATAATTTGATGTGACAATTTTTCGTTAAAAAGATAACGACCATTTAACAATAGGGGTTTAATAGTTAAAAAAGAAAGATCAAAGGGTTAAATTTAAACTTTGAAATGTCGGGATTATATGCAACTGACCCAAAGTTTTGAAGATTTTGAATAATTTAGCCATAATTAAAATGATCATGGTCCAACCAACTCAAGAAGATCTTGATAACATAATATTAATTATATAATCATTTGCCAATTTATTGACCAACCGTTTCATAACAAGAAGGTTTCTTACATAAAAATAAAATAAATTTAAGTAAATCAATACTCATATAAGAAGGTCAAGAAATATTAGTTCATGTTTAGTATATTGTTATTCTATTAGTTTCTTGATAGATATAATATAGCATATATTTGTTCAAAAAATATACTATATTAACTTTTTTTAATTAGAAACTAAAATATTAATATTTTTATAGAGAAACCTGTAACATCTTGAAAAATTTGAAAAGAGCCTTGTAAGTCATATTTGAGGTCTTCAGATTTTATCTAAAATTTAAAATCCTAAAAAATAAATTATTTATTCAAAAGCTTATTTTCTGATTAGAATTTCAAGAAAATGAAGTATCAGATAATTATTAAAAATATATAAAGGCCAAAAAATTTAATAAATATTATAGATAATTGTTTTGGATAAAAAAGAAGTTTATGGAGATTTTTTTTTCTGAAAAAGAGTTATACACAATTATAAAGTTATATTTTGTAATTAAGGACCTATTTTTTAAAATAATTCAAGAAAAACTAGATAGAGGTTAATTTTTATCCTTAAATTTATAATGAAATTACTTTATGGATTTAAAGAGATAATTAAGGAAGAAATTCTTCACAATCAGGTAAGGATTAATTTTTAGGAATTATTTAGTGCTCTCACTATATTGAGAAATGGATTGAATTGAAAATGTCATTATGAATAAAGGGTAGAATGGTCTTTATAACTCCTCACACACACCACACGTGCCCTTCTCCACTGAATTCGTTGTCTGCTTCTCCCTTCCCCTTCCTCCCTCATTTCTTCCTCCGATCTTCAATTCAGAGCAGATCAGAGGAGTGAGCGATCGCGCGAGAGGCACAGAGGGAGCATCAGAGATCACAAGGTCGCCGGAGAAGGAAAGAAGAGGAGTTCGAACCCCACGTGCAACCTTGGATTCCAATTAAGGTGAGCTTTCCAAATCCCTTTTCATCTTCAATCTCTTCAATTGCTTATGTTTGGGGTTGGGAAAATGAAGGAATCTTGGTTCTGAAACAGGAAATAGGTTATTTAGGGTTGAAAAAGTAACTAAAGGTAGTGTAAAGATGAAAATCGTTGTAGCATGTGTTTGATTGCTCTGATCTGTGAATCTCGCGTCTGGTGCTTGCCATTCTAGTGAGAATGGTTCGCCTTGCTCTGATTTTAGGGATAAGGAAAGTAATTTTGCTTGATTGTCTATAAAACTAGTGGAGTGTGGGTGTTTAGATGCTTATTGGTTGGTTGCATGCATTTGGTTGCTCTGTTTTGTTGAGGTCCAAAACGGGGCTTTCGAATTTAAGAGTGGATGACTTCGGGTTCTCTGAAATCAAGTCTAGAAGAAAGTATAACAACCTAATAGTCTATAAAATTGATGTTATAGGATTAAGAAGATGCTGTTATGATCTTGTATGTTGAATATCTGTCACTGAGTTGAATGTACCAAAGCAAAGGTTTGGTGTTTATAGAGAATAGCATCAGTTTCTTGTGAAATGATGACTTTGGACTCAAAGTTCCTTGTTTTAATGAATACAGAGTGGGGTACCTTGATCAAATAGAAAGAAAATTAATATGTTAAATGAAGAATTATTTTAGATGTCAAGAATGAGTTATACAGACATTTATGCTTGTGTGTGGCGTGATTAGTGAATTGGGAAGTTAAAAGCTGATCTAAGGTGTTGTTTAATGCCACTAAAGAGCCCAAGAACTATCCTAGATGAATAAATTAAGTTTGGAAACATTAGAATGAAAATGTAAATATTGTTTAAATTTAGAAAACAATTTCAGGATTAAATGAAGGGGGCTGTCCTAAGTTTTGAAAAAGGACCAAGTGCTTAAATGAAATAAAAACTGTATGGTATAAGTTATGAACTAATGTATGAAAAAAAATGTTGGTTGGGTTAAATTCTTAGGGGCTGAAATTTAAGAAAATACCCAATGTTTAACACATGGAATGTTAGAGGAGTAATTTAAATTGTTAGATTGTGTTTGAGGTTCCGAAATGGTGCATGGAACAATCTTCTTGAAGCTGGAATGCTTTTCAGATTATGTTGTGTTGCTGTTTGAAACGTCTTTAAAGGTTAAAAACTGATCATTGTTTCTATTTTGGGGGTTCCTAAATGATAAGCTAGTGGTTCAAGTGTTAAAGTATGCATAGGTATGTTTAAATGATTGAGTCTTTGGAGCTGGACTTTATTCAAGTTACTGTTTGTTGCCTCTAAATGATTAACAATTATTTTAGATGGTTAGAATGAGGTTCGAGGTGTTAGAATAAAGGTCTAGACATTATTCTTGAAGCTGGAAATTTCAGATTACCAGCATGTAGTTGGCTGAATGGTAAATAATGATTAGAGGTTAATAAATATGCATTAAATGGTGCTGTCCGAATGGTAGAGGATGAAACTGAACAATATATCTGTTGTTTTAATGCTTTATCATGTGTTAAAGTCATAGGCATGTGAAAAATAAATTGTGCTAAGCACATAGAGACTTCAATATGAGGAAAGGATAAAAATGACATATTGTAGCTCTGATTTTGTGAGGTAAAACCAGGGCCAATGACCTCTTCTACCCATGAAATTTGGTGAGCATCTAATACACATGTGAAGATTTAAAATAAGTCCTAGAACACATTATTTGTATGTGTATAATGATGATGAGAAGAAATAGACACATGTTTTAGGTAAATGAGGCGGCACATTTAGTCCTTTAACGAATTTTGTTCTCTTAAGATTTTATTTTGTTCTCTTAACTTTATAAATTACATTTTTTTTCTTACATATTTCTCAGATTCTCGTGGAATCCGTCTTCCATGGATAATCTCAAATCTGTCATGGATGAGCACCTTGACCAAGTAGCAGATGTTGTCCAAAAGTTGTCTTCAGAACTTCGCACTGGCTTGCGCCCTGCAATCGACAATTTCTTGGGTTTTTTCCATGCCATCGATTGGAAGGTCCTTACCAAACCATTAACTGTATTTTCTATTTTTTCTTGATGTTTTCCTGGAAGTGTGAACAATGAGTTGATCAACAAGGAAAATGAGATACTATTTGGTCTGGCTTAAAATTCACCTAAACCACCGTGTGTTGGATTATTGTTTAGATCTTATGCTTAGATGTCTTGCTTCCATGGTTTGCTCGTAGAGCAAGTATAATTTATTAGATTAAATGGTAAATCAGTTTGATTAAAGTGGGTTACAACAAATAGTAAATCTGTTCTCCGTGGACGGTAATTTGGTTATATAGACATTCCACCATGTTTTCTCTTTAAATTCAATTCAATGAAATATTCAAAACTTTTGAGTGAGCTAAAGGCAAAATGTCTGAAGGCTTGCACTACAAATTATGGCAAAGAAAGTTGCTATATTCCTGAGAAAATAGATAGGGACAAACCAAAGATAGTTTAGAGTTAGAAGCTAGTGGAGAAAATTTCTTTAGGTGAATGTTGATGCTGTAGAAAGCTTCCCCTAGTAAATTTTAAAATACATGTAATATATACACATGAATGAATCAAGGGATTAAAAACTAATTTGAATCTTTCTTCCATCATGCTTCTAACTCCCTGGTGATAAATATGGCGCTGTTAATATTTCCTTGTTTCACTATGTCTTTTTTCAGGAACCTTGGCTAATGGGCTTACTAGCATTTTATGTGGTGTTGCTACTGGTCGTTATAATCTCAAGGAAGCATACCAACTTTCAAATGTGCCTGTTTCTTTTGGCATGTAGGTTCAACTCTAATCTTTATATGGAACGGTTCTTGAGTCATATAGGCTTAATTATAACTTCTCTCGCATCTTATAATTTATTATGTAGTTCCCTTTCTACTTTATTTGCTGCCTTCTCCTTGATGATGTCACTGCCTAGTCTCTGTTTTCTAAATTGGCTTGCTCTAAATTGGCATTCACGTATACAAGAGTTTGGCTTTGAAATTGAAAAATTGTCTGAAATTGTTCTGTAAGAGAGTTGAGATCCAGAGGTAGGTCTTGTGCACCTTGAAAGTTTTAAATTATATCGAAATAATCCATAATACATAACTATTACGTAAATGGAGATATCCTTTTAATTCTCTAAAACTGCTAAATCCACTCTCCACAGATTTTCGAAGTGCTGGAAGTGCTCAAGATTTTGGTTGCTGGGCTTTAAATTAATACTTGAAAGTTTTATTCATCCTAGCAAAAGGTGTGATTCAGTTTCAAACACCTAGAGAACTATGCTATTATCACATATCAAGTTGTGTAAATATCTGAACTAAAATAGTTTTAGTCTTTAAACAAGACCAATGTGCCCCTAATCACTGGAAATTGCTGCATAATGAACTTGTCATTGAGATTTTTTACTTTATTATCTGTGACTGAGTCGTTACATTATTATAATAAGTTCATGTAGTTTTCCAGAATATCAACCTTCCATAATTATTGTCATCACATTTCCTTGTGCGCTAGCAGATAATAGTGCACGTCACTCCTCTAATCTAGAATTTATTATGGTGCAGTGGCTGGCGTATATCTTGCTGAGAGGTTTAATAGTTTTCTGGGGAAGAACTGGAAGAGCTTTGCAGGGCAAAACTATTTCGATTCCCATGGATTGTTTCTGTCAGTACTGTGGTCTGGGCCTCTTCTTGTCATTGCAATGATAATCTTGGTCAGTATTTACCATCACAATATGACTCAATCTAACTAGTTATGGTCTAAAACGGTCAGAAATTGACTGGAAGCATCTTGACCCTATGCAGATAAACACACTCTTCTCGTTGTGTTACATGATTGTTCGGTGGAAAAGAGCTGAGCTCAGACATCGAGCAAGGGTTGCTCGCAGCAAGAAGGACTAGTTTGTATCTAGTGGTTGATGTGATATACTATCGGCTATACAGAAGTCTCACTAAATTACGCTATCACGACCTGTGTACTTTCAAGTGGGATAAAGTTAGAACATCAAGTGATGACATTCATTTTGGGTTTTGAAAGATTACCAATACCAATCGTTCGCTTGGTCAATGTTTTTTATATAGAGTTTTTCGAGACATGGGGTAGAGAAGGATTCTATTAATAAATAGATATTCTTTGGTTTCACTTCAAGGAGGGATGTGTACAAGTGTGATTTGAATGGTGAAAGAGGAGACAAAGCTGAAAGAATTGGTGGGTGTGGTTTTCTTTGTAGATTGAACTTCTTTTCCTATTCTAATACTCTTTATTCTTTTGGAGCTAAAGCCAAACACCTAGCTTTTCTGTTGCAAAATATTATATATGACTTATTAGTTTAAAGTTGGACTAAGAATTTTACCCTTTTTTTTAATGAGGTGCTATAGACTTTTATTTTGATGATAAGAAAGTTATGAACTTATGATATTGAATTTAATTTTTTTTTCCTATTTATACTCTTCCTCCTCATACTCTATCTGGTAGGAACTTTGTGCATTGGGCCACCCTTAATTATAATTATGTGTTTGATATGCTTTTTGGGCTAGCACCAATTGGTTTTTTAGGACTACAATACATTAAGCTTCAACTAATCCAAATATAGCAAAAAAAAAAACTAATCCAAATCTGGCTAGGTTGTCTTGTATCCTTATATTATCTACTATTTTTTTAGAAGAAATTTGCGAGTATGTGTAAAACTAGACGAATTGCATATAAATAAAGAAAAAGAACTTTTGTATGAGCCAACCAACTGATTTTTTATTTTTTTTTTGCCTAGAGTGTAAAGATTTTAGCTCGATATATTGAAAAATGTACTACGAGTATTTTTTTTTTTAAGGGTTAACATCAACGATGGTCTTTAAAATGTAATCAAATTTTGGTTGAAGTCCTTATAGTTTCATATAACGATCGTTGAGCATTGTTCATTTTGATTGTCATATTTCCAAAAGTGGTTGAAATATTTTTAAGTAGGAGCGAACATGGTTTTGGTGAAGTCCTTTTGATGAATGCATTTAAATATGCAAAATAATGGGTATCATTGTATTCGGAAATTTTGGTTTTTTTGACCTTGCGGTATTTTTGGCTGAATCTATCCAAAACTAAATTATATTATAAAGTAACTACTAAATTCTATACATGCATGTAATTTTCGAAGTACTTTAAACATTCAGAAAATTTTAAAATTGAAATGCAAAATCACATTTAATGTTATACAAAATCACAAAAAGGATTTTAAAAAAAACAATAAATGCTCTACTCGGCATATTGCAAAGAGTCTTATGAAATTCAATATATTGATCCATGAAATTTTCTTCGAACATTTATACTCTTTTTGGTCCTAAACATAAGACAAAGTTTGTAACACAAATTTTAATTTAGGTAAATATATTTTATATTAAGGATCGGAGGCAGTATAAATTATGGAAATAGTGTTCTTTAATATTAATTTTATTTCTTTATATTGATATCAATTTGTGGGTGATTATTGAAAAATGAAAATAGAATTACACAGAGCCCAATGATATATTTGAATTTTCTCATTATTGTTTTTTTGGAAAATCCAAAAAAAAAAACTTCAAAAATAGAAAAGGGCAAAATGATGTTTTGAATATTCATAATACCAAATAGTTGTGAGTGTCTGATTTATTCTTTTTAAAATTAAAAGAAAATTATACAAATACCCTTACATATATTTTTTTTTTTAAAAAAAAATTACGGCCACCCTCCTGTTTCGAATACTCAACCTTACTTACACCATTGTTGTCGTGTAGAATCACCACATGTCTATCTGCTTCTCTCCCTTCATCTCCTTTACCATCTCTTCATTCCTCCTCTCTCTCATCTCCCCATCTCTTCCCTTCCTCTGTGTTACCTACTTTGCCCCTACCTATGAGCCAAGATCTCTCATCAAGAACATGCACTTGTTGTTTCAAAAGTTTTAAAACGTAGCAATGTTACACTTTTTCGTTAAAATGTTAAAAAACGCTAGTGGAGGTATATCCTTTACCATATGTCATCTGTACATACATTCTAAAGTTGAGGATAATAGACGCTGGTGGAGGTATCCTTTACTTAAAACGGCGCCATTTTCACGCAAAACGGAGTTGGTTCCCTTTTTTTAGAAAAAATATTTTAGGACATCGACCAGTACTTGAAAGATACTTTAGAATATTGACCAATATTGAAAAAATACCTCATGATCTTGAAATATTATTTTAGGATTTTGAAAAAATATTTCAAGTACTTCATGATCTTGAAAAATTACTTTAGGATCATGAAAAATACTTCAATCATGAAAATATTTTAGTATCAGTCAGTAGCTCGAATATTTTTTCAAGATCCTAAAATATTTTCAAGATTGAAGCATTTTTCAAGATCATGAAGTATTTTTTTACTATATATCAGTATCTTCAAGTATCTTTCCAGTATAGTTAATACTCTAAAATATTTTTTTAGTACTGGTCAGTATCATAAATTATCTTTTTAAGTACCCGTCAGTATCCTGAAATATCTTTTAAAAAAATAAACAAGGGAACCAACTCAATTTTACTTAAAACAGTGCCATTTTAAGTAAAAGAAGGCAAATGACCCACAAAGGAGGAAAGCGGCTTCCCTTCTTCCTACCTTGCATGGGTCTATCCTACCAATTGCCAAGGAGAAGGACAAAAACAAATAATAACGTCTTTTTTGTTTTGTTCAATTTGTTTCCTTTTCTTGGCCACATGGTGATTTAACTGTTGAAATACAGTTACAAGCTACAAAATAAAACAAGTAGTATAAACTGGATTTGGCTACGGTCCACTTTTCTTCCCATCCTCTTCCTCATCTCAGCTGTTGGATTGAAATCTTAACGGTTCAGATTTAATGTTTTATAAAAATATTATTATTATATTAATAAAATATTAAATTATTAAAAAATATATATATAAATAATATTTTTATAAAATATTAAATCTGAACGATTAAGATTTCAATCCAACGGCTGAGATGAGGAAGAGGATAGGAAGAGAAGTGGACCATAACCAACTCCGTATAAACCAGGGGAGTTTTTCATTTGAGATGTTGGAGTGTACTCTCGTAGGACAACCTTTTGCTTCGGGTGAATTAGTTTTGTCTTACAACTAGAAGAAAAGATTTGTCTTTAATATTGTCGACCACATTTGTGAGAGAAGGGGATTTCTGGAATCAATATGGTTGCAGGATGAAGTGACAATATTACTTTTTTTCTTTTAGACTTAATTCTTTTTAAAAAGAAGAAACAAGTCAAACTCATGTATTTCTTTTAGAGGAAAAGAATTTGACATGGTAATTACGGGATGATATGTTTGATTTTAATTTATGTACGTGTCGAAGATGATGAATATGTTCTTGTTTGATACTCCCTCTTGTTTTAATTATAAGACATATTTACTAAACTTTGAAGAGATTAATGATAGTGATTAAATTAGTTAATTATGTTTATATATATAAAATGTCCTTATTTAAAATTTAAAATGGCTTCAAGAAAAGATTGTTGAATCAACAGTCACATGCGCTTGTACCTCTCCAACCTTACACAACTTCTTCGAGCTCTCACATAGTCCGGCGTCGTAGACTTCTCCGAGTTCACACACGATCCAGAGAATATATGTAAATCCATGAGGTGTGGCCTTTGTTTTCCTAATAAAAATGTGTGTTGTGCGAGTGTGTTTATTATCCCACATATATATATATATATATATGTGTGTGTGTGTGTGTGTGTGTGTATGTCTATATATATAAACATGTGTGTGTGTATGTATATATATGTGTGTATGCAAACACACACACACACATATATCATAGACTTCTCTGGTGTCATGCCCCTTATAATTACGACATTTAGCAGCGAATTTTTAGTAAGCAACACAGGTAAGGAATAATACACTAATAATTAAAACGTTATTAGTAATGTGCAAGAATATATACAGAGTTCTCAAATATAGTGATTCATTATATCAGTGCCAAAAGTATAGTTTAAAATAAGCTTAAACAAAATTAAACTATAAGTTCTACAACTCTGTCTAACACCCAAGTAGCAGCAGTCAATAATCTGTGCTCGTTGCCTTCCCCTTTAAACCTCATTTGCTATCCTGACCATGTCCAGATCCTGAACTCTTGAGAACACCTGGGATTCAGTTTGAATCTCAGAGTAACAATTAATTTCATAGTCAACGTATAACAATATATAAGAGTTAATCCAAATAGACAGTCCACGCAACATAAAACATTCCAAACATATAATGTAGAACATATACGTCTAAAACAACATATATATACGCGCGTGCGCGCACACACACAAGCCACACAACACCTAACACTAGGTACAACAAATTGGCATGTACCGAGCGTCCTCCTGTACGTTGGAGTTCTTAATCGGGACACTCAACTAAGAATATTCGACTGGGAACTACTGAGAGTCCTATCCGAAATCTACTAGCGTTCTCAATTGAAAGTGCCCCAAGTCGCTTGAATGTAACTAGGATAGCCACCTAAGAACTACCGATTCATTAGGCCCTACTCTTAGTTCAAACCATTGGGAAGGTACTCCATAGTCAACCCTTCCCGCTCAATCAAGCCACGAGTGATGCTGGTCCCTCACGGGACGAGACAATCACAATATAATTCAACAAACATACACAACTATACAGAGTATGTGAGATTAGAGCTACTACTTTATTGCTTTATCCAAGTAGATTTCGTGAACCTCGCGTGTCCCGGGAATTATGGGTTCCTATAAGAACACGTCATGGACAATGGTCAATACTAATTTCAACTCTTGACATTTCAAATGCCATATAATACATTATAACTAAACATGGAATTACTAGATTTAGGTTATGTCTATAATTTCATTGTTTCCCTCATTTTTGCACATTTGACCCTATTTTCCGGAATTTGTGCTGTAACTTTGAAAAATCATATCTCATAGCACAAATGTCCAAATGAGGTGATTCCAAAGCATATGGACTCCTTATTAAGTCTATTTTCAAGGAAAAATAGTTCCCGTAGCCAACCACATGCATATTAGTCCAGTTTTCCTCAAACAGATGCTGTTGTCCAGTTTGCTTTTCAGAATCATTGGTCATTTTCAAAAATCTATAACTCAGTGTACAAAAGTTCAAATTTGACCAATCGCCGATCAAATTAAAGCTCATTATATCTAATTTAATCCTGGAAAATTTCATTACAAATGGACATCATTTACTGCCCCAAACATTTGTCACAAGATTACTGCCCAGACTGGAATTTTTAGGGTAGATTTTGGGTTTTGACAAAATTCAATCGAGCTTCCAAAATTCCTACTAAACCTCTACCCTACACAATTTCACGTTTTGAACACAATGGAACCATCAAATTGGAAAAATCCCAACTCCCTTGGTCTTCCCTGCACCCCAATCGAAACTAGGAGTTAGTGTGGCCATCCAAGTTATGTGGTTGTCACTTCGCACACACCATAATTTCGGTCCCTAACCACATTTTATCTCGTTATTTAGATTATATACTCATGTTAACCCTCTTTAAAATTTTGGACAGAACCTCCCCATGTCACTTAACCGTCCAAAAATTCACAGAAACCAAAGAAATCACCAACAAACTCCAATACACAGTCAATAGGCTTAGAATCGCTTACCTTGATTGTTATTCGGTAAATTTCGCAAGATTTCTTCCTCCCTTGGCTTCTTTAAGTTTCAGCCAAATATTAGGGTTCACTGAACATATATGAGATTAGGGAATAGAAGGAGGGAAGAAATGAAGATTATAGGTCCGTAGTACGAAAAATTACCTCGGTGTTGCGAGTTTTCACGTCTCTTCTTCTTCCTTGAACTTTTGGTGCCTTGGATGATTTGGGATGGAAGTGCAAAACTGAATGGACCATGAGAGAAGAGGATTAGCTGATCTTAAAGGGTTAAAGTCGGTTTAGGAGGGAAAATGACCATTTTTCCCTTCAACCGAAGCGAAATTATGAACCGTGCCATTAGTTACAATTCAATTGAATTTCAACTTTTCTATTGACCCCTTTTTGGCTGAAATTTTGGGCCTCTCTTAACATTATTTTAATCCATTTTATTAGCTTATAACCCATGCTAATGTGTCTATAAATTTGAAATAATCATAAGACATACGGTAAAAATTCACAAAAGGGGCAATCTTACCATTTCTTCAATTTTTCTCATAATTTCCACTAGAACTCAAGAAACTTCTTTCCATTCCTTTTTAGTCGAATTCAATGCACTAAAATGGAATAAAGAAGTGTTAATTTCATATATCCTATTGGTGCCAACATATGTCCCAAAATTTTCGGTTTCGGCAAAATCGGGTATTTCGGTATAATTGATATTTTAGTCAAAATTCACAATTTCTTTCCACCAATTACATATACACCATTTAGGAAATTTATCAGATAAAATTTTGGGATATTACATCCCAGCTCCCACACAATCCGACATCGTAGACTCCTCCGAGCTGTCACAAAAAACAGTAGAATTTAGTTGTATGTGGCATTAATGAGTTGCAAGCATTACTTACTTTATAAAATATATTGGTGCCTTATTAAATTATCATTGCTTTAATTATTATTGAGAAAGTATCAACACGAGTATTTCAGAAAGAAATTGACAAAAATTAGAAGACCAATATCAACTCTTGAATGTTGTTGTATAATTAGGTCTTGAGGGAGTAGTTTCCAAACTTGGTAAAAAAATAATACTCATAATAAAGAAAAACATTACTAGTACTATGGCAGATTTTTATTATAAAGCATCAACTACTATTTCTTTTTTTTGGTCAAAATACTAACTACTAATTTTCATGTACTAATAAAATAAGTTGAAAACATTAAATTTATTCTAAAATTCAAGTTGTTTTTAATATTATCCTTACCAGACTATATTCTAATATAATACTAATATTATTTAATACTCCCTCCGGTCCTAATTATAGGATATATTTAACCGATTTTGAGAAAATTAAGGAGAGGAGTTAAATTAGTTAATTTTACTCTTTTTTTCTCCCTAAAATGCCCTTATATAAATTTTAAATGATATAAGTAAAAGTAAATCAATAACTCCTACCTCATACCTCTCCGACTTAGAATTTTTCTTTCCACATGCTTTCTAATTAAAATAATGGTCTTACTATATATACATATATGTGTGTACACACACATATGTGTGTCTACATATTTTTGTATATATATACATATATCTACACATACACAAACACAAACACATATATATGCGCACACACAAACACAAATATATAGACAAACACATATATGAAAAGACACACACAGAATTATATATATATATATAGCTCATATATATGCGCACACACAAACACAAATATATAGACAAACACATATATGAAAAGACACACACAGAATTATATATATATATATAGCTTTGTGTGTGTTGGCAAATTAACGTTAAATGATCGATAAACAAATTAAAATCTAACAATTTTAAAGTTTCATTGATTGGAAGAGTTTATACACCCATATACATATACTCATAAAAAATCAAACACACTTAAGAGAACAAAATAGAGGTATTTTAGGAAGAAATTGACAAAAATTAGAATGTTGTCTTATAATTAGGAACAAAATGAACCCCCAAATATTATCTTATAATTAGGACCGGAGGGAGTATTCTCTTCCACTACACTTATCAAACATGGGTCTACATAAAAAGAAGAAGAAGATGTAATACACCTCAAAAATCTAGTAATTGCACTGTCAGGTAAAAAACACTAGTAAGTGCGTTGTAAAACGACTAAAAAATGCTTATTATAAGGACTAGAGGAGCATTATCATTTTCCAACTCTGGCCCCCTTTTATATCTCCATTGGCCGGAAAGAAAAAACCTTCTATCGAATTACTAGTATTTTATCTGTTTTCCGGTGCTAATTGCCCAAAGCTGAAGGCGCTAATGCATGATATGGATATTGGAGCCAGGAAATGAGGTGTCGACTGCACAAGGAAGAGGAACCTGTGGTACGAGTGTGCTAAGTTATGGCTTCTTCAGAGCCTGACGATGGAGATCGTATAGTAGAGCTAATCGTGCGTGATGCCTCAGATTCGGCCGGCGATGCTGATGCTGATGATGATGCTGTTGTGGTTTCGGAGGACTTTGCCCCTTTGCTCACGCAGCCCGAAAGACCGAGGATCAACATCTTCAGCGCCTCTTATCCCCGAAGAAAATCCAGCGTAATTTTTAGTTTTGTCTTTTTCTGTTTGTCATTAAGTCTTCCTGATTTTAGTTAAGACAGGTGAATTACACGGTCCTTTACTTATGTGACTGTAAAACTAGGAAAAAAAAAAATTCATTAAATTTTCAATTTTTCCTCAAAAAATTCTGTGGTTAATTAGTCTGTTATTGTATTAGGAAGAATGATACATCTATATATATATATATATATATATATATATATATATATATAGTTTAAATTTTGGTTTGTTCGTATATTATCTCCATTGATAGCGCTGATGATCTCTTCTCACGCTCTATTAATAGAATAATAGAACATTGGGAGTTTTCTGCACGAATTTAAAATTTTAGAGAAGTTCATTTTGAAGTTTTTAAGGATATGGAAGTTTATCAGCGCATAACTAAAAAGTCAAGGGAGTTAGAGTGAAATTTAACATGAAAGGGAAAAAATGACAGCACATCTTTTGTTTGTCAAGTATGGTTCTGTCTTCAACAGCAGGAATCTAGGATGATTGACAAATTGAGAAGATTGAGGGAAAGGGGCTTACAGAATGTGGGTTATGCGCAAATGAGTCAGATGAGTGCTTAATGTCTGGCAAGTGTCAAAGGGATTATAAAACTAGCTTCTTTCTACCTTGCTTGGGTCTATCCTACCAATTGCCAAGGAGAAGGACAAAAGCTAATAATAACGTCTTTTTTGTTTTGTTCAATTTGTTTCCTTTTCTTGGCCGCATGGTGATTTACCTGTTGAAATACAGTTACAAGCTACAAAATAAAACAACAAATACAAAACAGAGGAATTTTCACTTAAGATGTTAGATGGATTAGTTTTGTGTTACAATTAGAAGAAAATGTTTGTTTTGAATATTGTTGACCATATTTGAGAGAGAAGAAAATGAAGTAGCTTTCTGGAATCAACATGTTGCAGGATGAAGTAACAAGATTACTTGAGTCAGAGTCTTCTTCTTCGTTGACCCGTTTCATATTGTGGGTTTGGAGTGGATCTAGATACTCTGGTTTACTTTGTATGGTTCTGTCATCTATCACCTACTTTCTTATGGAGGTTCTTTCCAATATTTTTTCTGGTAAGTTCTTCAGTTCTGCTCTGTCTTTTACTCTGTCAGATATTAGCTTCTACAGAGTTAATTAAGTGACAAAAGAGGAGGGCATATGAATGTAGCTATTTTGGTTGCACTATCATAAATGTGCTGATGAAATATGTATGCGTTTAATAGAAAAAAGGATACACTGAGGCCTTTTATGATTATTTCATTTGCAGTTGTTGCTTAGCACTACAGTTATTCAGCAAATTTTGTTTTGGCCTGAAGTTATTCATCAATCAATCTTAAAAACACGTATTTGAAATTTCCTAATATTGTTTTGCTATATTTCTTTATCATACTGCATCAATCCTTAAAAATCTAGGTTGGCTTCTTTTATATGACAGCCTATCTCCTCCTCCTCCTCGTGCATCTTTTCTATTTGCCAATAAAAAGAGACGTTTTAAACTCCTTCCCGTTCACAATATAGGGCAGTTTATTTGGCTCAAAATATAGGACAGTTTCTAGAAGCTCTATTTGGCTCAAAATATAGGGCAATGTGTGTTTATTATTTTGTTCCAATTATATCCTTCATTTATTTTTACTTCATGTAATCAAGGACTTGTTTTAAAGGAGTCAACTACTTCAATGTAAATATTTACTTCACTCAAGGGTAAAATTGGAAAGATATAAAATTGGGATTAAGATTCAATTTTGCCCCTAAAGTTTTCACGTAGGGGCTGTGGATATCTGAAAGTCTTTTGTTTTAGATATCGCCCTATAAGTGTTATAAAAGGAGCAATGTTGCCTCTGACTGTTAAAAATATTAACAGTCAACGTTAGTTTTTTAACAGTTAGGGCAAGATTGCTGCTTTTTTATCACTTTTGAGGTGATATTGATCCAAGAAAAAAACTTCCGGATACCTACAATTCCTATGCTAAAACTTTTGGAGCAAAATTGAACTTTAACCCGATAAAATTATTGAAGTGATTAAGGTTTTAACCAACAAGTTTGTAGAACCGCAAAGTAGTTACTATTGCCCTATATTGTGGACCAAATAGAGTACCTTCTTTGGATGACTTGGTAAAGAGAACAAAAGGAATATCTTATCTTCATTATTAGAAATGTAGTTATCCTTTAAGAGTATTCATCAGATAGCTATGCTGATTGAGTATTACACTGTCATTTACTGAGATTTGGCAAGATTAAGGATCCTTCCCCTTTTGGAAAGAACTGCACTGACCTTTTTTTCTTTGACATTTCAACTGTAAGGATGGCAGTAGTCAAGAGTATTTGTGTCTACATGAAATTTATACAATGGTGGAGTCCCGGTTTGGGTACCGATTTGAGTAAGCTAATGGGTAAGCTAATGGGGGAAGGTTATATGAGAATCTAAGTTGAGAAAAATAAAGATGATATGGGAAAATAAGTTAAAAAGATAATGAGGATATCTAAGATGAAGAGTAGACGATAATCTAAATTACTCTGTTTTATAGAGGAAGCAAGTATCTCACTAACTCTTTAAGAACAGTCTCTCTGAGATAGAGAGTAGGAAAGAATCTCACATCTTCTCTAAATTAGCCCACATCCTTAATAAAAAGATGAACCAGAATCTATAACCTATCAGACTATTAAAGCCCAAGGAGAATCTCCCGTACCAATTTACTCTATGAAATATTCCATAGTTTATTGATGAGCTCTATGTCTATTTATAATGGTTTACAGAGAGACAGACTCTCCAAAATCTAAATAAGAAATCCAAAATATATCTTAATATGAAATTCAAATAATTCATAATCCTAAATCCTAACAACTAAATCTATCTAGTGGGATATTCCACTTATTTTCTAATTTCCTAAAGATATTAATAAAAACAGACTCAATTAATTAAATATTTATTCCTAAAATCTCTAACTTTCCGCAACTTCCTTTATCTCCCGCTAATCTGGTGCTCTATCATACAAGGTCATATTTCTTAATTGTCGCATATAAAATTTAAATAGGGGAGGTTGGTGCAAATTTTAAACCAAGAGGGCAGATGAATGTAGTTTTAGCAAGCCTCAAGGAAAGTCGGCATAATCTACTCATGCTAGATTTACATTCCCGGGAAGTTTCATGCTTTGTGTCCGTTCTGTCAAATATTTTTTTTTGACATGTTTTTCCAACTTCAAGATTTGCCATTATCATGATATAATCACTTTTCTTGTCTGTTCATTATTTTAATTATTTTAAATAAATTTTTGATTTGGCAGTTCAGGCAATTCCTTTATTTGAGGCTGCTTTCACAAGATGTACAGTTATGTTGGTACTGTCATATATATGGTTGAGAAGGGGTGAACAGCCACTTTTTGCGACATCCCATATTAGGACTATTTTGATTTCAAGGGCCCTTGCAGGCTGTTTGTCTTTGTCAAGTTTTGTATATTGGTGAGCTGCTTACTAGTTTTATGAATTTTTTCTCCCAGTATTTTTTTAAGCATTTCATAGATCATTCTCGATAGTTGATAATATTGCCTGATTTCTTCATTGAACATCTTTTCAATACTTTTTAACAAAAGTTATTATAGTTTTAGGATTAAGGTATCATAGATTTTTTCTATGATAGCATACCTTTAAAGGCAATAGGGTTGGGTTAGTAAAGTTATTTTGAGTGTTCCACAGAGGCGGATAGCATACCTTTAAAAGCTATTGGGTTGGGTTTCTACAAATTCAATTACTGCATCACTAGCCACCTAATGTGTTATCCAGTAAAAATACCCATGGATGTTGCATTGCATTTGTATTTGTCTTGAAACTCTTAAGTATGAAATGGTAAGGGTCTAAGTCCAGGATGTAATTCTGTCTTCATGCTTCTTTACAATTTAGTTAGTTGCAAACTACTGTGATAACAAGAACTATATTCTTTTCAGTGTTCAGAGGTTGCCTTTCTCTCAGGCTATTGCATTAAATTTTACAACTCCTATTATGGCATCAATTATGGCAAGGCTCTTTTTGCATGAGAAGTTGAAAATTGCAGACATTGCAGGTAAAGTGTTTTAGCTCAGTTCTTTAGATCCAATGAGAATAAATATGCAGATTTCTAAATATGTAGATTTTCTGTGAAGAACTCAAAAAGTTGTAGTTTGAATGGACAATTTTTATGTGGAATAACCATTTCATTAGTTAATTATCATTTGATGAGGGCTTGTTTCTATACATATTTTTGCCATTCTGTATTCTTGGACTTGTTATCAGATAGTTCAAGACATGCCCATGAATCCTTGCCCGAATTAACAACCCTAAAATTGTATTCATAAACCTTGAAAATCTTCACTTTCTCTTTGTATGGGGTCTTTTATTTTCTATCTATCTTTGTGTTTTGTATGCCAAGAGGAAATGTAACTATTATCTAACTGAACAATAAGATATTTTTATATAAACATAGCTGTTATTGACTTATTGCAGCGGAATAAGTTGTGCTAAAAATAGTTTGCCACTGCTAAGAACAACCAGACACTTGGTTTAGCAATAAGATATATAGTAATTGTTAGATGAGTCTTGGGCCTTGGCCCATATTTATGCTTAACCTAGTTTTATGTTATCTTTGTTTAGTGGTTGTTAGTTGTTCAGCTTTATTACCTATTATTTCCAATGTATTTACTGCTTTGTTCATTCTGTTTGTCTTTAGGAATTGGGAGTAAATATTTTATTGCTAGCTTTTGTGATCCATCTCTTTTTCTTCCGTCAATATAGAGAAATACAGAAAAATATTTTTCCTCAGTAATGATTGATTATTTCTTGTCATCTTTATTTCAGGCCTTGCTTGCAGTTTCTTTGGTGTGATCTTCTTTTTCCATGAAATGCTTGCTACACAAGGTAGAGCAGTTTACATTCTAAGTCTGGTGAATACTCATTTTCCATATAATTGATGAATTTGAATATTTGTTGTTCCTTTATGTTGTAGTTGGCTTGCACAATTTAGATCTATGAATGTACTGGGTGAGTTTGAACTCACTGTTCTCTGTTTTAGGTTCAGAGATCTTGCTCATTGTGAGAGTTTGTAAATGTTTCAACTCATCATATTATGTGCCTTTTCTGTATAAAAATTTTAAGAGAGAGCTATGGGCATCTTGAAAGAAGGGCGAGCATGTCTTATACGCATGAGAATGTTGAGGTGTACGAGTTTATCTAGTTCTAATCAAGTGCTTTATGTTATTATTTATTTCTAATAATTGAGAGGTATAATCTGCATTTTATTTTTTGATGCTTTCCGTAAGAACTTTAAGTTCACCTTAATTACTCTTTCTATTTTTGGAATATCAGGACAGTTAATTAAAGCTGGGGAAGAAAGTAATGCAAATTATAAAGGGAGTCATATATTTGCATTATTACTTGGTCTCGTTTCATCAATTTCTGGTGGAACCAGCTACTGCCTCATAAGGGCTGGAGCAAAAGCTTCTGATCAGCCACTGTAAGATCACAAAGTTGTTTTCTGGTATATACTTGACATTTTTATTTTCCTAGATGTTTATACTCAGACTCACATGCAGTACTAGAAGTGGATCAGATGCAAAACCCTTTACCCCCAACCAAAAGTTAAAGTCCAAACAAAATTTGCTAAGCTTTTTACTTTATGCCTTATTTCTCTTCATTTCTAGTGTAATTGTATTTCATTGCCATTTTATCGGAGGCAATGTCCTAGGATGGCCTAAAACTTGTTCCAAATTCTTTTGATTTATGGTTTACAATTCTTTTAGAATCTTTTAGAATATATTGTAAAATAAAGTATGGGGAAAGAATACTTCTTTGGACTAAGGCCTATAGTTCATGACCATTGCTCTGTTACAGTTTTCATAGTGGAAAAAAGGGAATGAAACTTGACAAACAGGGGATATGTTATTTCTTAGTAAGAATTGATGTATTATGATAAATTGATATTAAAAACAAATCCATGTTAATAAGCTGTTTTGATAACTTATCAAGATTCACTTATCTGATAACGTTGGAGTCAAACCATGCAAACATCATATAATGTCCAGTATGGCAGATTTTGGTATGCATGTTTCTGATCGTGTTCCACAGACATGCTGTCAAGTTAAAGTTTGTTATACGGCACAGTGCAAATGCTGTGACTCCAAATTCATGTTTAAAAAAATATTAATTCTTCAAGGTAGGGTAGGTAGAAGCACACTTGATTTTAAAATCGTTTGATGTTTTATCTACCCCCAGAGACACTAATATTCAGTGAAATTAGAGAGGTCATAACATAGAAAACCATCCATGCGAGTTTCTCTGATTAATTGCATAATTCTGAGAGTTTTTATAACTTCTCTAACCTCTGGAATTCTGCCTTCTTCCAGGGTAACTGTCCTTACATTTAGCATGCTGGCCAGCCCGTTGATGGCCATATGTACATTTTTCTTTGAGGTAAAGTCATGGTGCGTTTAAGCTCCTATCTCTGGGAAAAAATGCTAAGGTACTGCCACCAAACCACTGGAAGTCTACACCAGTTGGATGCTGGTAATAAATATCTGGTAACGGGGGAAGGAAAGAAAAGTAAATTCCATGAAATGTCTTATGTTTTTTCCTCCATTACTATGCCAGCATTTCAAAATCATCGTTCAGTCTAGCTTAATTACAATCTATTCTATAAACTTTTGTTTAGGATATAAGTTTATATTTCAACAATTCTTGAATGGCGTTTTATATAAAATATATTTCCTCTATAAATACCTCAAAAATGGATATATAGAAGTTATATCAGTAATAATGTAGGACTGATAGATGACTGAGTTTCTAGTAGATGATTGATCATTGATACCCAGGCAAAAAATTAATTTTTACTTCAAAGTTCTAAAACACCATATTTTTGTTGAGTACCATGACCGACTTTATATCACACTTGATAAGAAAAGAGGGATATAAGTGAGAAATGAACATCAAACAACCCAGAAATGGTCGTATTCCAATCCATGTATCCACCATTCTGATGAATACTGTACTCACTCAGATTTCAGTCATCCTTTCTGAAAGGAATTTGGCTTTTATAGAAAGCATCTCAATAACTATCCCACTGGAATGATGCTTCTAGATTTCTAACTAGCCCATAAGTAATATGGTGCCACTGCAGGTGCAAAGGCTTGTACCTAATTAAATAATTCCTCTTAGAATGCCAGTTACTGGCAAAAGGAAAACTTTCATTGTAATAGTCATTCATTTAGTTACTTCAGCAAAATCCTAAGCAATGGCTCTAGTTGCTTTTCTGCTGCGTATCTAATTTTTATTGATCTGTGGCTGTTTATACCTACCTTTAGAATGCATCAAATGTAGTTTGGTCTAGCCAGTTATTGTTAACATTTCATTTATTTTCACCAAAATTCTTTGTCAAGCTTAGTCTGTGTGCCATCTCTCTTATGAACTCTGTTGATTATTAAAACCTTGTCTTATTGGTGCAGGATTTTGTGCTCCCAGGATTTCAGTCAATTGTACTCATGCTTGTACTTAGTGTTCTTGCCTTCTTTACTGAGGTGCTAATCTTGACTATATTATGATATATTTTTTTTTTTTGGGAAAAAAATTGTAATATAGGCAGTGAGTGAGTTAGATAATAGGGTCATCTTGCTGCTTATTAATTAAGTACTGCATAGAATTTTTTGTTTCTTTGGTGATCATTAGTTAAGTCTGGTCTTTAATATTAGAGCTACTTGGGGATTTGATTTGGTCATTATTGATTGCGCATACTAATGAGTTTCTATCCTAGGTAATCATGATGAAATATGATATTTTAGGAAAACTAACTTGTATTTGATACAAATAACTATTAAGGATCAGAGGTAGTATATACTATTTGTATAACATCTGGTAACTTTTCCTTGCCACGTGTTATACCTTTGAAATATGAAAAGGTATAAAAAGAGAGAAGAGAGGGAAAGAAATGGAGAAACAGGGAAAGGATGAGAGAACCGAGTTTTACAAGAGAGAAGAAAAGGGAGGCAAGAGAGAAACTGAATATTGCTGTATTATTCTCGGAGGGTACATACACTCGTCTGATTATTGTACATAGTGTGTTTATATAGGCAGGGAAATAGGTGGTTTTAATAACGGCCAGTAACCACCAACTTTGCCTGAGGGATATGTGAAACATTGTTCTTTATGGAGCTCAACTTGTGCTTAGTGCTTACTGTGGACAATTTGAGAGAGAAATATTATTCTTAATCTCTGAATCAAAGAGAGTACATACGGACCTTTATATAGACAAACCTAGAGCTGACATCTAGAATCTAATAAAATCAAAATAATTAAAGATATAATATATCCCTATCTAAACCTAAGATATGATATAATATATCTATATCTAATATAATAATAAGATAATAACTAATTTAAATAATCCATAATAAAGCATAACATTCCCACACTTACAGGTGTTTCATTGTCTATTATGTTGTGAGATGAAGGAGTTTCTAATCCCCCCCGGCGGGCGAACAATGCTCAATCCTTTGCCCATATACTCTTTCTTTTTCTTCAGTTTTATCTTTTCTCTGTGTTCAAACACTATCAGCTCTTCCCTGTTGAATAATCATTTGCTCATAAATCTCTTGCAGGTATTGTTAGCACGTGGACTGCAACTTGAGAGGATTGGGAAAATTGTCAACGTCTTGTACTTGGAGGTATGTTAATTATACTGCCGGTTATCTTATTTATATTTCCTTCTCCATGATAATTTAGAAATGTTTCCGCTTTGTTTGAATTTAGAAAATATAACTACTTTAACATAAAACTTACTATTTTTCTTTCCCTTCACGTCATTTCCCAACTTAGTACAGATAAGTGAGAAAGTAACTAACTTACTAAACATTATTGCCGCATTACATGTGATTGCTTTATAGTTATTGGTTGAAACCAGAATACCCATATTCCCATTAAAGCTTTCCCATCGATATAATGGACAAATATTATGCAAGTTTTAATCCTCTGCGATTGTATTGTGATGTTGTAAGAGTGGTACGAGAAGTATAAGACCCATTTCATTTATTTATACACATCCAAATTTTCTCTCTCTACTGTACTGCCTCTTTCTTTAAGCAGTACATGCTATAAATTATTTATTATAGAGGATCTGGACTGATGTTATGCTAGGGGACATTGTTTTATCATGTCAGCACTCTGTTTAGGACGAATCCTTATAAGTTGATATTCCTTCCTATCCTATATATCAAATACAAATAACTGAATTATGCAAATAGAAACATTGGTTAAACTTGGTAAAAGCACTAAATTTGTAAAAGAAATGTATTTCATATTCTAAAAATACCCTTATTTATCGAGAGAGAGAGAGAGAGTGAATGAGAGAGAGAATGAGTAAGAAATAGAGGTGTGGGAGAGGATTAGTGTTGTGATATAACATATAAGCAATGAGAACAAAAATGGAAAAAAGTTGGTTAAAAATGTCATATAATCTTTGAGTGTATCTTATAAATAGAACCAGACAGCACCAAAAATTGTATATTATACTACCTTTGATAAGAAAGTAGGGATTAGATTTTATCCTAAGGCCCTGTTTGTTTGTTACAGGGAAGATTTGAGGAATGAAAGGAAAGGAATGGAAGTGAAAGGAAAGGAAAGGAATATTAGGAGGGAACTTTAATAATGTGAGCTGTTTGGTATACTAGAGAATGTAACTTAGTTGAGGGAAAATAAATTGTTTGGTATGAAAAATTGGGTGTTGGTTAAATGGGAAGGTTAGGTGAAATTCCAAGAATGCCCCTAAAATAAAATAAAAAAGTTGAAAACTGATTTTTTTGTTACAATAGTGTGAAATACACGAACCCTAAAATCAAATTGCCTAATCGTTGAGATGTAAAACTGAAGTAGGCATTAATGGGATATGAAATTGCGATGACAACTGGCTTCCAGAGGCGACAAGGACAACAGACATGTAAGGAATTAGAGGGGGACAACACGAACAAGTTAACATGAACAACTAAATTGAATTTTAAACTAATGCCTTAAACAGATTCCACCATAAATAACGCTTTTGTTACCTAGTGGCTTACCATGGCAAGGAGGATGTTCGAACTATTGGTGGACGTTCGAACGTAATGCCTTAAAATATGTTCAAGTTTGAACAAAAATTTTGACAGTGAGCATTCTGTTGCATAATAGTGAAAAGGTTTCACAGTTTCACTGCAAAATACTTGGACCTGTACAAGTTACGTTCGCAAACAGTTGGGACTCCAGGTTATTGCATTCAACTGTGTGTGTCTCCCCCAGCTCGAAGCAACTGGGCATCGCAAAGTTCAGACACATACCAGTAAATCACACAAATTGATTTTGAATGAATACTGACCTCAATTTCACCCAGGGTTCAGCTTCTCCTTCGCCTCCAACATCCACTGTAGTTCCAAGCTTCTTCACCGACTGCTTTGTCCAGCTCGCGCCTTCCTCCTCAATTTAAAGAGTTACAGTTTTCTTAAGGGGCTTTTTAGTCCCAAATTTTCACTCTCACGGGAAGTTTTCAACCTTCCCGCCTCTTTTAGCAGGATTCAACCTTCCCATGGTTGATGGAAGTTCCAGACTCGCGGGATGTGTAATCGACGGAGGACGCGCGTCCCAAACGTGTTTTTTGGAGGGAACCTTCTAATGTTCCCTTTCCATCGCCCAGGTTCTATGTAACAAATAGGGCCTAAATAAATATTAGACTTCTCAGTTTACTTTGACTTCCAAATTTATAATTTTTTTTTTTTTTAAAAAAAAAAAAGTAGTTCTATTGATTGCACAAATTATAGAGTTTATATCCAAAAGTAGTCATAACGAAAGAAGGTATTTTAGGTTAACTAACTTATATTTGTTACAAAGAACTAATATAATTAATTTCATTAATCTATATAAATTAGTCAATTAGTCTTTATATTAAGGATTGGACATAGTATTCATTAGCTCTTCATGTGAGCTATGTATCTATCTCCGCCATAAAGCAGGTACAGCTTGCTTGCCTTGTTATTTCCTTGGATTGAGACTTGAAAACCTATTGTGGTGAAAATAGCAACGCCTTTTTTATTTCAGGTGGTACTATCACAATTATGGAAGCTTGCTTTTCCAGTAGTGGCTCCATCTTTCAGTCAGGTTATTGGATTTTTACTTGTTATTGCTTCTGTATGTTGTACTTTGTATTTGGGACCCGATAAAGATTTGGAATGATGATATATTTAGCTATGCTGCTGTCATTTTTTGTTTTGGATTTGGATCCTCTAAATTTGATGGTAATCTTGGGTAAATTTCACTAAATTTTGAAAGAGGAGAATATAACAAACAAAAAAAAAGGTTCTTGTACCAAACAAAATTTAGATCAAGTTTCTTATATCTTAGTTAATTTACATTATAAGAGGAGCATACACAAAAAATTACGAGTGTTCATTCATGAATTTACAAGTACATGTATATATTTTAATAACTAAATATGGAAAAAAAAAAGTGTGATAGGGGAACGTAGTTTAATAGATATAAGCAATTTGATATAAATTTTATACTTTTCCACTAAATTTACTTTTTCCAACGAAAATATAAAATTTACTCAATTTTATCCGACTCCACTAAACTTTGCTGCGTTCAATTAATTTTATGGGCACTGTTCATTTTATTTATTTAAAGGATTATTGTTAATATAGTGATTATTATTATTCCAAAAAAATGTTATAGATATAAGTTGAGTTGTTTTGACAAAAAGATGATTTTGTCTTATTAGATTGATATCATTGTTAGTCCTCACAGTTTGATCAAATTATAGTTTTGGTGTCTGTGCTTTTAAATGATTGATTTTGGGCCCTATAATTTTATAAGGACTTGCAAAAAAAAAAAAAAAGTTAAAAATATGAGAGCTAGATGCTAAAATCAGACCCAAATTTTTTGAAACTATAGGGATTCAAATCAAAATTAGATAAAATTATAAGGAGTAACAGTGTTATTAATCCTACCTTTTTTGTTATGTTACTGAGAGGTTGAACCCTTTATATTATACTCCCTTGGTTTTTTTTTTTTTTTTTACAATATTCTTTTAACCGAATTATGTGATTTAAAAAAACTGTCAAAAATAATAAATGTGTAAGAAATACTTTTTTTTTTCAAAGTATGATTTTATTTATAAGGGGCTAAGGAAGAAATAATTAAGAGTAAGAAAAACGATGATAAAGAATTTGCATGTAAAATATGGGGAGAGGGATTATAATTAATTGGTGGAAATAAGTAAAAATGCATTTAACGTTGGAACAATCTCAAAAGAAATTTTATTAAAAGGATTAAACCAATTTAAAAATTGGGATCTTATAAAAATGATTGAAGGGAGTATCAATATGGCATGCGACTCTTAGTAGATAAATTAATGCATTAATTTACTTGTGGCATCATCTATATATTTTTGATATCCTGAGGCGCCCATCTTTCGAGGCACATCAACGGCCCACTAATCCGGACCGAGACCGGGTGGCCCCTTTCGGGGGAAACCTCTACCACCCACGCATGCTGCATTCCCACGTCTCGAACTCAAGACCCGTGGTTAAGCTAGGACAACCCCTTACCAGTTGACCTAAGCGTTTGGTGGTTGTGGCATCATCTATATTAAATGTAGAGTAAAATACTTTAACGACCCTTCTGTTAAGCTTTAATTATAAGGATATTCCATCTATTTTGGAAACATAACCCCGTTAACAATATTCTAAAATTATATTTTTTAATTGAAATTTATATGAAAATAAAATTTATTTACTAATTTACCCTTAATGTTAAATCCTAAATTATAATTGACAATTTTTATAACAAACTTTTAAAAATTTGAGTAAGTTTTTCAAATATTTGTAGGAAAAAATATCAAAATTTAAATTTAAATGTTTTAATACAATTTCTCAAACATATATAGTTTACTATATTTGATAGAAAAAAGTGTGTTTGATATATATTTTTGTCATTTAAGGAACTAAAAATTAAATAAATTTCAATAAATATGGTAAAAAATTAAAATTATAAATTTTATAATCTCGAAACTCATAAATTTTTAACATATTAGAAAGTTAAAAAATCTATTAGGATAAAAACTTGGTGGTATAATTTTTTTCTCATATATGTATATATAAAATTTTAATGTTAAAGAAGGGCATTTTGGTAAAATAAAAATTCAAAAGTCAAAATGAATGGTTAACCAATTGTTCGAGTGGATGAAAATAGAATCTCAAAATATAAAGGAGGTCTACATGTGTTTTAAAAATAGAGGAGATATCTATGCAACTAAAATAAAACAGAGGGGTAGTTAGAGTATTTTACTCTTAAATATATAAATCATATCTATGACCTGATTTTTTTTAAGAAAAAACCTATAAATATGCTTTTTGAAATTACGTTTGTAACATGATTTCAAACACTTTCTTTTGATTTTATTTAGCGTCAGTATCTTCTAGATGAGGGCAAGTCCTTTGAGGTACAATACCCACAGAACCTTAGCGCCAAGAGGCATGGAGATGTATCATTGGATATATAAAATAAACTTTGCCCCTTTGGTGCAAAATACTTCTACTGATAATTTTTTTAGAAAATTAGCATTTAGTACTTTGAAGTATTTTTCAGAAATGCTCAGCACCTTAAAATATTTTTTCATGAACAACACTTAATATTCTAAAATAATTTTTGCTCCACTTAGCACCATATAATATTTTTTTAAGTACTTATTATAAGTATCTAGCATTCAGCACAATGAAATATTTTTCTAGTATTATCTAGTATTCTAAACTATTTTTTAATGCACTTAGCATCTTAAAATATCACACTAAAAATTACTTTAAAATATTGACAGTTATTGAAAATATTTTTTATTTGCTACATGCAATAAAAATTAGTTTAGTACGGATACTAAGTGCTACTTAAAAAATATTTTAATGTGTTAAATACTAGGTGGTATTAAAAAAACAATTCAGAGTGCTGAATAAATCAAAATTTATTTTAGGATATTGATTGCTAAATGATATTAAGAAAATACTACAAAATTTGAAATTTTATTTTCTTCCCAAGAAAAAAAAAACAAACAAGAATAACCATTTATTCTTAATTGTTTACAAGTGAATAATTTTGTGATGATTTGATATATTGAAGGTTCAAGTGATGGCAACACGGCCGGGTGAGAGCTACCTTGCTGTAAGCACCTGTTCTTCAAGAGTTGAAGATCAAGCAATTCAATATTCATAATGCAATTTTTTTTTTCCTTAGAAGAAAAAAAAAAACATTTACATAACTGTTAAGTAAGGGGAAATTTACTTGACTATATATTTTTGTAAATAAGGGTCCCACTTGATAATTGTTTAAAATAACATTCAAATATGGATAGCCTTACCTAGTTATTATTTTAAGTAACCTTAAGGTAAGGGCACCCTTATTTAATGAATAAAAACCATCAAATATTTATTCAGAACATAGATGATACATCTAAACCGTTAAATAATAGTAAATTTAACTGTTAAATGCTTCCAATTTTGTAGTGGTTGTCCGGCTTTATTTTGGCTTTAATATAATGGAGTTGGCTTTCTCGAAAATATCTTTTCTCGTTGATGAATATATATGTTTATTAGACCCTATAGATGAATTGATTCGAAACAAAATGTAATTAATTGATTAATTTAAATAATATGACATAATTTTATTAAAATACTCTTGATTAACTCGTAAAATTAAATTATAAATATTAGTTTGGGAATTAATGATAAATACAAGGGATAAGGTGTATTCCCCTGAAATATATATATATTTTTCATGTGTTTGACATCTTAAAATATTTTGTAGTGCAATTTTACCACTATAATAAAATAAAAATGCATCAATTTCTCAGGCTAATTTCCCAATTTGCCCCTGTCAGAAAACTATTTCCCAATTTGCCCCTGTCAAAAAACTATTTCCCAATCTGCCACTGTTTAGTCGACTAAAAACATGGTTTAGTCGACTAAATCGCGGGGCCAAATTTTTTTTGGAGACCCCCGACATTTAGTCGACTAAAAAACTCATTTATTCGACTAAATCATTAAAAAATAAGGTTAAAACTTCGGAAGGCCATAACTTCTGGCTCGGGAGTCCGAATCGAGTGATTCTTTTTTTGATTCCACATAACTTTTTGAGATCTATGCACTGACATAAAAATTAACTTCTAGATTTAATGAAGAGAAATGAGGAAAAATAAGTGATTCGTTATTGTGCAGGAGATACTACCAATTCATTAAATATAATCAAGTGATTCTTTTATATATATATATATATATATATATATATATATATAGAGAGAGAGAGAGAGAGAGAGAGAGAGAGTTAGAAATTAAACCCCAATAAAGAATTTATTTATTCATCCGTGATTTATTCCTTTTAAATGAGGTATATACAGATGAAAAATTAACAAATTAACGCAACTAGCAATAAAGTAGGAAATAATCCTAAATCAACAACTACTAGTTAGGAAGTAGGAAATAACCCTAACAACCTGCTGTGAATGTAAAATGAATTAAATAATTATAGTGTTTGATTCTTTAGTTGAGTGATTATTTATATTAAGTACTACTATTAGCATAAGTATTAATTATAAAATCGACTTTAATGACCGCTTGGATTAATTTCAAAAAAATATTTTTATGAGATAAATATATGAGAGAAGTTTTATCTTATAAAATATCAAAGTGATTATTTTAAAAGGTTTAATACACCTCCTTAATGTAATTTAATTTAAATTTCATCCCATTTGTTACCTGGTTTCTTATATATATTTTTTTAAAACAATTTCTTACTTAAGATGTATAGATTGAAAGCGTATTGGGCATATTTTATTAACAAAAAATTTATCTCATCAACTTGACTCGCAAATATATGTGTTTCATCTCTTATTTATATATTTTTCAATTTTACAATGAATATTAATATCAATTCTGATTATATTTTATTTTATTTTATAACAATTCACAGTCTATTTGATTAGAGGGAAAAAATCAATATTCTATTCCAAGCATTAAACTTTCTTTCAATTCATCGTTTTGTTTTAGAAAAGGGAAAAGTAAAAATCATATAATGGGATTTTTTTCATAAATCAACTAAAAACCACACTTAATTTATGAAAATTGGTTCAATTGATTTGTATTAGTTTATAAGATCGAGTCAATTTTCCATCATGAACCATAAAATTAATGAAGAGTTTATGTTGCCTTTTATTTCTAACTAATTATTATATTGGGTTAAGGTGCGATTTTACTAACGAACTATTGGCTCAGGAGCGTCCAGCACAATTAACTATTAAGTGGACCAAAAATACCAACAAACTTTTTAAAAAGGAGCGCTCAGCACAACGCCATTAACACCGTTAACAAAAAGTTAACCTCCGTTATCTAAGGTGCAGATTGGCCAACGAACTCTTATTCTAGGAGCGCCCAGCACAAAATTCTAAATTTTACTAAATTAAATAATTGTTTCTCAATTGACATTATTCAAAACTACTTGTATAAATATCTATGGACAAAAAATTATTCATTCTTTAATTTTGTCAAAATTATAATTTGCTAAAATAAACAAAATTTTTAATTAAAAATATAATTATATGATTTAAATAAAACTCAAGGTGTTTTATAATTTATTATATATGTTAAAAAAATTATATGATTTATTTTTATAATAAAACTCACATAAATTTCTTCTAAAATAAAATAATAATTTTTATGAGAAAAAGAATGTATGATAAATGATATGAGAGAATTAGAGTAAAATATGTAAAAGTGCACTTATTAATCAAATAAATTAGAGTAAATTTATGTATGTATTTTTACTCTATCATTATTTTTATTTTTATTTTATTTCTAAATATAAGTCTTATTAATCTAAATTTATAAGTATAATTTGTTTCCTCTTTAAATTATAGTAAGAAATTTAGGTTAGTAGTTCTTAAAGCTCAATTGTGTCAATTGCCGTATAACTTATTCCCAACAATACATTATCTATCTTGAATATAATGATATTAAGTTAACGGCAAAATCGAAAGAAAAGAATATAAAACACCTTGAGTTTTATTTAAATCATATAATTATATTTTTAATTAAAACTTTTGTTTATTTTAGCAAATTATAATTTTGACAAAATTAAAGAATGAATAATTTTTGTCCATAGATATCTATACAAGTAGTTTTGGAATAATGACAATTGAGAAAAAATTATTTAATTTAGTTAAATTTAGAATTTTGTGCTGGGCGCTCCTGGAATAAGAGTTCGTTAGTCAATCTGCACCTTAGATAACGGAGGTTAACTTTTTATTAACGGTGTTAATGGCATTGTGCTGAGCGCTCCTTTTTAAAAAGTTTGTTGGTATTTTTGGTCCACTTAATAGTTAATTGTGCTGGACGCTCCTGAGCCAATAGTTCGTTGGTAAAATCGCACCTTAACCCTATTATATTTGAAAGATATCATTTCAATGTTTCATGTATAGGGTCACACAGACAAGATTCTTTAATATATATATATGTATATATATATATATAGAAAAGAAAGTTGTTATTTTAATTATTTATATTTCAAAGTTTAAATTTTGAATTATTGTTATTTTCATTCTTTTAGGAATTTCAAATAAGTAGCAGGTTGTTAGGGTGGTTTCCTACTTCCTAGCTAGTAGTTGTTGACTTAGGATTATTTCCTGCGTTATTGCTAGTTGGTATTAATTTTTCATCTGTATAAGTATATCTCATTTAAAAGGAATAAATCACGGATGAATAAAGAAATTCTTTATTGGAGTTCAATTTCTAACTATATATATATATATATAATATTAACAATTCATTAAATATAAATATAAATAAATAAATAAATAAATATATATATGTAACATCCCAACTTTTCAAAAGCAGTATAATTTTTTTTTTTCAAACAAACATCATTTGAAAACATCAGAGTAGAGCAACAGAGCGATTGAGTAACTGATATGTATATATAAAACGCCGTAAGTCTCCCCACATATACATACCATACACACATCACATACATACCATATACAACATACTATATCCATCAGAGTTAGTGTTACAGTACGCAAACGTACCTTCGTTGACGGTATTCTGACACGTTTTACGGAAAACGATCGTTTTGACGAAAGCAATAAACGTCTGTCGAGCAACAATGACAAACAAATCGAGTTTCTGATATCCTATAAGAGTAATATCACTTTCATTAGTGATTTGGCATTATAATGGCATTTTAGGTAAAAATTACCATTTTGCCCCTATACCCCTAATTGGCGAATTTCGCCACTTCGTTACTTTGGCTTCGTTTTTCCAAAATTTCGCCAGAACTTCGACCCAATGGTAATTTTCAAAATTCTAGACTAATATAGCCCTATCATATGATATCCAATCATGCTTGAAAAATTAAAGGCTATACTAGCAGTACTACTCTAACTATTGAAAGAACTACGAAAGCTTAAAGCTCGCTATTTTAACTCTCAACTTTCGGAGACTCAATCCTACTATGTTTTTACCTCGTCGGGCATCTTTCAATGCAATGAGGCTTAAAAACAAGAATAGGAATCTCATCTCCTACTTCCTAGATTTAACTAACGATTCTACTAAAACTACTAAAGAACTAAAGACTAAGGACCGAAGGACTTACCCGTTGAAGACTTCTGCACAATTTTTCCCAGAGCTTCTCTCTCTTCTTTCCCTCTCTAGATTCGGCCAAGGAGGAAGAAATGGTGTGCAAAATGAAGAGAAGGGGGGTATTTATAGACAAAAGTAAGGACATGTTGGGAATTTTCAATTTGATTACAACCTTGGATTTGAACTTGTTGGAGAAGGCAAAATCTCCACCACTCCCTCTCTTGGTCGACATATGCAGCCAAGGTGGCAGCTTGTGATGTCATCTATGATGATGTCACAAGTTGCTTTATGCCCGGTCTGATAGATTTTCCCGAGCGGTACCCGATTCACATAATTTCGGAGAAATCTCAAAATTCTGGATTCATAACTTTGAAGATCTTCTCTTCCTCATCAATAATATCTATTTTAACTTGAATTTTGATGTCAGACAGGGTTCCAACTGTCCTGCTGAAGTTTCTCGAAAAACGTGTCCGTATGCGTCCGGTGTCGGAAATCGTTTTCGGAATCATCAAACTCTAGATAATAATTCACTGATTCCAAATACGTTCATATAATTATAAACTCATCCCTAGATGTTGAGTTATAATTTATTTTCTTAATTTCCCAAAATGTGACTATTAGCACTTTTCCCTATTTCGTCTTATTAGGAAAATGTGCTACAGGCCTCGGAATTGACTTCCGGAAAAGGTCACATGTAGGTAAAAACTCACTGATCAATATTTTACCTTGACTTTGGAATTCCTATTCCTGGTTCTCTAGATAGGATCCGTTTCCTATATATCAAATTACTATTCATCATAATCAATTATATTATATAATAATAATATAACATGTGCCTAATATCATGATATTATTTGATCAAATTCTTATTCATTCTTGACTCCTATTTTTCGGTCAAATCTGATCCCTCTTTTATTATTTTCGTTTTTTTATATTTTATTTAATATAAAATAATTATTTAATAATTATTTTATATAATTTCTTACATAATTTTCCTATTGGTCCATTCTTGCATTTAGGCTTAAAAATACCTAAACTCAACTATTTTTCTCAAAAATTTCCATTTAATTAGTAATTATATTTTTACTAATTTTCAACTATTTTCCACTAATTTTTAGCTTTACATAATTATCCCTTAATTTCCTTTGCTTAAGCTTAAGTAATTAGCCAGAAATTACTTAATTACCATTAGTTGATAATTTTCTTAATTAGAATGTCTCACTACCTCATAACTTTTGCATTAACACTTGTGTTTTCATGCCTCTTGCTTTATTCTATAATTTACAAGGGTATTTTGGTCATTTAATACTTTTTGAACATTCTTCTTCAATTTCTCCAAGTTCGTAATTTATCAAACTACCACAATTAGATATATTATACTCTCTTGATTCAATTGATCATTTCTGCCTTTTGGTATTTTCCATAATTTTCTAAGTCAATTACAAATCCTAGGGGCATTTTGGTCATTTTGACACTTTGACCCTTAAATTCTCTAATTTTCCAAGGGATTTTCCCTTTAATTCTCACAGTATTTTCCTTGGGAAAATAAGCTAATTATCATAAAAAGCTTGAGACCACAAATTCACCTTTTAATATGTATTATTTACTTATTTATGATCTTTTCCCTAAATCAAATTTTAGGGTATTACAATATATATATATATATATATATATATATATATATATATATATATATATTAAAGAATCACTTAATTATATTTAATTAATTGTTAGTATCTCCTGCACAATAAAGAATCACTTGTTTTTCCTCCTTTCTCTTCATTAAATCTGAAAGTTAATTTTTATGTCAGTGCATAGATCTCAAAAAGTTATGTAAAATCAAAAAAAAGAATCACTTGATTCGAGACTCCGTGAAGTTATGGCGCTACGAAGTTTTAACCTTATTTTTTAATGATTTAGTCGACTAAATAGGTTTTTTAGTCGACTAAATGAGTTTTTTAGTCGACTAAATGTCGGGCGTCTCCAAAAAAAATTTGGCCCCGCGATTTAGTCGACTAAACCATGTTTTTAGTCGACTAAACAGGGGCAGATTGAGAAATAGTTTTCTGACAGGGGCATTTTGATAAATAGTTATTTAATAAGGGGCAAATTGAGAAATTAGCCCAATTTCTCACCTCAATCTAACACCCCACTAAAGTTCCATTTGCTTCCTCCCCTCCCCCTCCCCCTCCCCCTCCCCCTCCCCCAATCATCCCCACCTCGCACTCTCTCTTTCTTTCCATTTCTCTGTTTTTATTTTTATTTTTATGAATCCTTCCTCCAACTCTTACCTTTTCATTTCTACTCCTATCCCTTCTCCCGTGTTTTTTTTTACTCGTAGTTTTTTATTTATTTGAATGATTTATAACTTGCAACAATTAGCAAGATTATATTTCTTAAGTTTACCCATATGAAATATTCTTAATTATAAACCCATATGAAAAAAATGAGAAAAATGGTCATGTGTGATTAAAGAACTTGATGTAAAGGATGTAAGGAACTTGACCTAAGTTTTTTTTTTTTTTTAATATCATAATTTGGAATATAAGAAAGAGCAGCTCAGTGCACAAAGCTCCCACCAAGTGGGATTTAGGGAGGGATACATGTACGCAGTCTTACCTCCACAATTGGAGAGGTTGTTTCCAAAATTTGAACCCGTGATTTTTAGGTCACATGGCAACAACATGCACCAAAACTCACCCTCTATAATTAGAAATATTAAAAAAATTAATTTTAATCAGTGAAAAGTTCACTTAAAAAAAACTTTAGACAAACTCAGCTAGTTTTACACATCATCTATTATGTGTGTATATCAACTGCGCGTACAAGAGGACACTACAAAACAAAAGTTGATCACTTAACAACTTATAGTCACAAATTCTTGATGTCCCGAATATAATGATATGTCCTCAGTATTTACAGTAATATAACAGTAAATTAATAGACAACTTAGTGTTACTCTTAACCATCATCAATACATATGTGTGAAATATAAAAGAGACACGTCAAAGCAAACTATAGATAGGTTTATCACTTAAAATTTTGGGTCGCAATTCTTAATGTCTTGAATGATATGTCCGTGGTATTTACAATAGGGTTAAGGTGCGATTTTACCAACGAACTATTGACTCAGGAGCGTCCAGCACAATTAACTATTAAGTGGACCAAAAATACCAACAAACTTTTTAAAAAGGAGCGCTCAGCACAACGCCATTAACACCGTTAACAAAAGTTAACCTCCGTTATCTAAGGTGCAGATTGGCCAACGAACTCTTATTCTAGGAGCGCCCAGTACAAAATTCTAAATTTTACTAAATTAAATAATTGTTTCTCAATTGACATTATTCAAAACTACTTGTATAAATATCTATGGACAAAAAATTATTCATTCTTTAATTTTGTCAAAATTATAATTTGCTAAAATAAACAAAATTTTTAATTAAAAATATAATTATATGATTTAAATAAAACTCAAGGTGTTTTATAATTTATTATATATGTTAAAAAAATTATATGATTTATTTTTATAATAAAACTCACATAAATTTCTTCTAAAATAAAATAATAATTTTTATGAGAAAAAGAATGTATGATAAATGATATGAGAGAATTAGAGTAAAATATGTAAAAGTGCACTTATTAATCAAATAAATTAGAGTAAATTTATGTATGTATTTTTACTCTATCATTATTTTTATTTTTATTTTATTTCTAAATATAAGTCTTATTAATCTAAATTTATAAGTATAATTTGTTTCCCTCTTTAAATTATAGTAAGAAATTTAGGTTAGTAGTTCTTAAAGCTCAATTGTGTCAATTGCCGTATAACTTATTCCCAACAATACATTATCTATCTTGAATATAATGATATTAAGTTAACGGCAAAATCGAAAGAAAAGAATATAAAACACCTTGAGTTTTATTTAAATCATATAATTATATTTTTAATTAAAACTTTTGTTTATTTTAGCAAATTATAATTTTGACAAAATTAAAGAATGAATAATTTTTGTCCATAGATATCTATACAAGTAGTTTTGGAATAATGACAATTGAGAAAAAATTATTTAATTTAGTTAAATTTAGAATTTTGTCTTTGGCGCTCCGGAATAAGAGTTCGTTGGTCAATCGCACTTAGATAACGGAGGTTAACTTTTTATTAACGGTGTTAATGGCGTTGTGCTGAGCGCTCCTTTTTAAAAAGTTTGTTGGTATTTTTGGTCCACTTAATAGTTAATTGTGCTGGACGCTCCTGAGCCAATAGTTCGTGGGTAAAATCGCACCTTAACCCAATATGTAAAGAAAAAATCTTGCTTCAGAGGGGAAAAGAAAGTTAACACAAGCTAGTCTAGTAGCACAATGACTCCTTAAAATGCAAAGGAGTTCCAAAAATCAACAAATCGATGGCTGAGATAGATAGAGAGAGAGAGAAGAATGAGAAAGATTGAGGTCTAGAAAGCCTTTGTCACAGTCCAAAACTTGTATTGTAGGCTTGCCGTTTTGCTAGGCACAACACCAAACAAAGAATTGACATAGGACGTTAGGTAGCTTGAAAAATTCATGGAGACGGGCCATGAGAGTGGAGACAAAGAGTGTTTTGTTTACGAACTCAGTCATGTGAGAAAGAAGGGCAAAATATGAACAAGAACCCAGAACTCATCTGCAATATATAAACATGAGTTTATTTCCGGTGTATTTTATGGGGTTTAAACTTCTCATGTTGCATGAGAAGAAGAAGATTCCTACACACACATGAAATGGTGGGACCCACATACATATATAATTCACATTATATATATATGTGGGTCCCACCATTTCATGTATGTGTGACATGAGAAAACACTTCTCCTCGTATTTTATATATATAAACATGATTGTATCTATTTTTTTTTAATCAGAGAGTTGCATTAAAGTCTTCTCAGACTTGTGATAATTAGCATTTAGAGATCTGTTGTTTTTTATTGGTAGATCGTACGAAGCTCTTCAGACATTGAATCAGAACGCCATAATCATCTGGTGGTCTCTTTCACTTATTATAGGTATGTTCTATTACTACAAGCTATTCTCTTCTCTCAAGCAATCCCATTTTCATGATATATATATATGTTGCAGCCTTAAGTTTAAATCCCACCGGAGGAAGGAATCAGAATCTGAACAGGAATAAGAAGACGGAGCTGATCATATAGTCACATGCATAGTTTAACCGTACGTGCCCATTGGTCAAAAACTAATGTACTACAAAAGATTTGTATAACATATATGTATTCTTTGGCATTATTCAAAGATTTAGCTCAACTAATAGCCTTGTAACCTAGTGGCATGAGAGGTCCCTTGTAAGTAGGATGTTGCAGATTTTATCTTGCTTATAAACTCAAGCTGATATTTTATTATTATTACATTTCAGTTATCATCAATATCAGTATATCATCAAAACTAATCCACTCAAAACACTATTCATAAGAGGTTGGCCAACATTTATTGCATCTGTGATATAATATCACTTAATGAAGTTTTCCCTTTTCAAGCTATATCTATATGGTTGCAGAGGAGAAGTGTATAAGAGGTTTTAACTTAAATTATTGAGGAAATATTAAATGTTTTTACATGCGACAGAGACTAATTAACTAGATTTATGGCATCCACCGGCCCCGCAAGGCGGTTCCTTTAAACTCTTTAACAAATAGGATTTTAAAATTCAAATCGGTTGTTGTTTTTTCTTTCAATTTTTCTCAGTATACTTGTATAAAACAACAAACATTATTCTATTAGATGATATCATCTATATAGATGTCACGATGCCGTTGAACCCTATCTAGTATAAAGAAAAAAGGTAACAGTGAAATTTAATTCCATTGCTAAAATGAAAGACAGAATTTTGTCACCGGGGTGGCGTAGTAGTAGTCTATGTTGCACTAACACCGATACGAGACATGATACAACTCGACACTCTGACACGTTAATTCTAAAAAAATCTAAATTTTGACACGTTAGGACACATTAGGACACGTTTTGATATTTTATATATATATATATATATATATATATATATATATATATATATATATATATATATATATATATTATAATTTACATTCAAGTTCAATATTTTGTAAAATCCTGACCTCCAGCTTTGACTCATCGTAGATTCCGTCTCATCATAAAAGCCGTGCCTCCTTTTTAAAAAAAAAAAACAAAATGAAAATTCATTATCAATTCAGTAATATTCAAAACCACGCATATTTTTAAAAAATAGGAGTGTCGAGGAGTGTCAGATGGTGTCAGAGTCTCGAACGGTGTCGGAGTGTCCGACACGCATATTTAAAAAAAAAAAATAGGAGTGTTTGTGCCTTCATAGGTAGCACTTAACGGCTATGATGAGATATCCATTTATAGTGGCAACGTAGCAGTGTCGGATGCCGTCACCAGCTATGATGATTGATGAGAACTATGGGCGGCATCATTGTTATAGAACAAGTCAAACCAATACTTTTACTAACATGTTAAACCCATTTTGAGAAAATAGATTTTTGTCACACTTAAAATTTAATGTTTTTTAAACATATGAAGAATATGCATCATTGTTATAGATTAAGTCACCTACAACCCATAAAATCTATTTACCGTATTTAATTGTTTTATTAACTTTATAAATTGCAGCACCTTATTAGGAATATTTTGACACTTGTGAATCACTAAACACTCGCTTTCTCTACAAAAAAATTCTATATGGAATGAACTTAAATTTGGAAATCCAATACTAAAAATTATCATCAGGGAGCATATTCATTCTACTAAATCATGTCTCCTTGTAATACCCTAAAAATCTGTATTATAATTTAGTAAAATTATACCTATCAAAAATAGGTGAATATGAGATATCAAATATTAAGTAATAATTAGCTTATTTTCCAAGGGAAAGTCTCTTTCGGAAAATTAGGAAAAAAGAACCATGGGGTCAAAATGACCAAAATACCCCTAAAAAGGGTAAATGACTTAGAAAATTTGTGAAAAATCCTAAAAGGCAGTAAAATGGTTAATTGAATTATGAGAGTATGCTATCTCAAATTATTGTGATTTGATAAATTATGAACTTGGAGAAATTGTTGGAAAATACTCAAAAAGAAGTGAAATGACCATAGTACCCTTGTAATTTGTAAAAATGCAAGAGGCATGAAAATACTAATGTTAATATAAGAATATGAAGGTAATGAGGTATTGTAATTTAGGAAATTATCAACAAGTGATAAAAGAGTAATTAAGTAATATTGGGCTAATTACTTAAGCATAAGTAAAGGAAATTCATGAATAATTATGTAAAACCCTAAAAATGGTGGTTTTTGGTTTAAAATTAGTAAGAATGTAATTACTAATTAATGGGAGATTTTTGAGAAAAATGGATGAGTTTAGGTATTTTTAAGCCTAAATGCAAGAATAGACCAATAGGAAAATTTTGTAAAAATTATTATTTAATTAATTAAATAATTAATCAAATAATAAAAAAAAGGCAAAAAAAAAAAAAAGAAAAAGAAATGAAAGATAATTTGTGCAACTTGCAAATATTTTAATAATATAATTAATTAAAGTAAAAATGATGAATAGTAATTTAGAAATTAGGAAACGGATCCTATCAGTGGAATTTTATCTTCCATTAGACTCTTGCGGAAGTAAATTCTGAAGCCGTTTGTGCATTTTCCTAATAAAACAAAATAGGGAAAAATGCATATAGGCATATTTTTGGATTTGAAGAAAATAAATTCTAACTCAACATCTAGGAATGAGTTTGAATTTATTTTGACATATTTGGAATCAGTGAATTTTTCTGAAGAAGTTGATAATTCCATAAATGCGTTCTGAAACCGGACACGTTCGGACACGTTTTTCGAGAAAACTTCAACTGGACTGTTGGAACCCTGTAAGAGACCAAAATCTAAGTTAAATTAGATATTATTGATGAGGAAGAGAAGATCTTCAGAGTTATGAATTGAAGTTTGAGATTTCTCCGAAATCACGCGAATCGGACATCGATCGGAAAATTCTATCGTACGGCAAAAAGCAAAAAAATGGCATGGTGACTCATGGAAGGGAGCTGCACGTTTTGGAGGCTTTCCATGGCCAAGAATCATCCAACAAAACCATAATTTTCCATGGTTTATATTCAAAGAGAAGGAGTTTTGAAAATGCCCAAAATACCCTTTCAAATCTCTATAAATAAGAGGCCTTGCCTCTTGAAATCTTCACACCAATTTCCACTCCTCCTTTGGCCGAAATCTTAGAGGGAGAAAGAAGAGAGAGAAGCTCTGGAGAAATTCTGAAGAAGTCTTCAACGGGTAAGTCTTTCGGTCTTTACTTTTTAGTTCGGTAGTTAGTAGAATTGTTAGTTAGATTTAGGAAGTAGGGGATGAAATTCCTATGCTTGTTTTAGGCCTCATTGCATTGAAAAATATGCCTGAAGAGGTAAAAACATAGTAGGGATCGAGTCTCCGAAAAGTTGAAGCTTTTGTAGTACTTTCAAAAGTAGGGGTTGTAATGCTAGGATAGCCTTTAATGTTTTAAGTATGATTGGATATCATATGGGAGAGATATTTTAGTCTAGAATTTCGAAAATCATAATTGCGTCGAAGTTCTGGCGAAATTTCGGGAAGAAAATTTGTCATATAATGCCAAATCACTAATGAAAGTGATATTACTCTTATAGGATATCAGAAACTCTGATTTGTTGCCGTTACGCTGCCGAAGTGCCGCTGTTGGACGTTTTCACGTTTTTCGTAAAAAGTACGTTTTCTGCCAGAAGTACCTAACGTCGTCAACGAAGGTACGTTCGCGTACTGTAACACTAATCTAGTACTGCTCATATACATATATGTGATAGGTACATTCACGGATAGAGATTCTAACCGTTACCTGAGATTCAATGCGGTAAATTGAATCTCAGCTATAGCTTCAGGGTCAGGAGGACCATGGATCGGAGATCGAGGCAAGCTGCACGAGTAGGCTCATGGTTGGAGAGCATGTAGCACGAGTGAGCTCTGAGACGGAGATGTCACTTTATCGTTTTCCGTAATTACATATGAGAACAATAGGATGCTGTATCAACACTGTATTACACTCTGGTTATCGTTTTAATGGGAATCAGTTACTCTTACGCTCCAAGGCTCGACTCTGATTCTAAAAAAAAAAAAATTTGGCTCTGGAATTGGGATGTTACACTCCTCATTAGGGTCACCTCAAGGGTTTAATTTTATAGTCCCCCCCTCTCAAATCTCTAAAAACATGGGTATATAATGTGCATCAATCAAAATAATAAACTTACCTTACACCTCAAATAAGACTGATAAATATCTTCTCAAATTTTTAGGATGTTACATAGATATAATTATTTTAAGTAGTAATGACTATAAGTTGATACATATTATATTTGCTGCATGGACATATTTAAAATAACTTAGGAAAGTAATATATATTTTATTTTATTTCATGGAACCCAACTAAAAATTGGGGGTATATATATATATATGGGAAAAGAATTTCTCTAGTCACTAGAGATAAGTTATCTCCAGTGAGCCCCAGAACTACGTCGTTTTGGATTAATGAATGGTGTTTCCGTAATTTTGCACCCTTCATTAATTCACCTAAAATCACAAACACTCCCTTCATTAATTCAAAACGACGTAGTTTTAGGGTTCATTGAAGATAACTTGTTTGCAGTAACTGGAGAAATATATATATATATATATATATATATATATATATATATATATATATATATATATATATATATATATATATTTATTTATATATATATATATATATATATATATATGGGTTTAAACTTCTCATGTTGTATGAGAAGAAGAAGATTCCTACACACACATAAAATGGTGGGACCCACACATATATATGTGGGTCCCACCATTTCATATGTGTGTGACATGAGAAAACACTTCTCCTACAACATGAGAAGTGTTTTTCCATATATATATATATATATATAGAAAGTGATACAAAATCAAATAATCATGTACAAATACATACACTTGTAATACTTTTATAGATTCACATGGCCTAAACAAAATAGTACACATGAACAACCTAAATTTAATTAAAACAACGCTTAAATTTGTTTTCAAATTGTTTATTTCTTAAGCACGAGTTTTGATTTTTCATAGATCAACCAGCTCAATCCTAGAGCGCAAATTGAAATTAACAAAATTCTCAATAATAATCCCTTGACAACCACCCCATAGAGAATCCTCATCCTCCTCCCTCTTCCCATCAACCAATATCTTTTGTTGTTTACCAGTGCGTTGATGTAACACCCCAAATATAATTCCATACCACTTATTCATTAAGAAAACATAGTTTTAGAAAAAAAACAACAACAGAGTTTGAGGTGCTACATAAGAGTAATGCGGAAACGGAGAGCATGCACTACCGTTCGAACAATGAGTAACTGATATAAAATGCCCCGACATATGTTGATGCCTGACATATGCTGGTTAAATTGAAAATTCTGAAGGAATATTCATGTGATACATTAGTACAAAGCTTTGCATAATTACAAATCTTATAGTAACTATACAATCTTCAACCAAGCCGTATCTAGACTTGGGGCAATGAACCTAACTCAGTTAATCAAACAACTTGGTCAGGTAGGTGTCTATCATGGGAGTCTCACCGAGTTCACGGCGACTCATTGACTAATCCACATAGACTAGCCTTGCCTTCGACACCAAACTGTTTGAGGTAACTTCATTAGATCCATGCCAGAAAGTAGGCTCTGTTAAACTTCTTCCGGCTCTTGTCTCGACCGATGCATCTTTATGGCTCCGTCTTTCGGTGCCTTTTCACGACTCCATCTACCGGTGCCTTCTCCGATCCTAGTTCCTTTCCTGAACCTTAGACAGATCTGAGGTCCAATACCCATCGGACCTGAGGTAACAGTTAACCTCATGCTCAAGTAAAACAATATATGGCAGACAGATGTTCATTTACATTACAGCATTCCATACATAGCACACAGCACATGTAAGGTTACAACAATACATAAGCACACAGCAGATATAATGTTAACAACACAACAATACATATCACATGAAATGTTATCCACGTTTGCACTAACCAGTGCCACGATGGCCTCTCGTGTCCTCAGCGCTAGGAAAACTCAATGGCATTATCAAGACTATAATCCGTGTACAACTGAATGTATATAAGCTGTGACCTAAGACCGAGTCTTAGCCACTCTATGAATCATCTATCACATATAAGCATACAAGACACATCAGAGTTCAAGTTACTAGTATGCGAACGTACCTTTCACCGTGTATTTACCAAAACGCCCGTCCTTTGAATCCGACTCCGGACTTGATCCCGGATATCCTATATGTTATCGTCGGATTAATTCCTTTTCCATAACTAATATGATATTACACTTGATACCATATCACTTAGAATAATATCCTAAAGGTATAATTTACCTTTCTACCATTGGTGGATTAATTATTCCATTTTTACCCTTGTTTTTCTTAAAAACGAAATACTGGATTTTCTTGGCAGATTTTGCAGCATCTTTGAAAAATCATAATTAATTCTAAAAAACTCCTTTTTGAGTGCTTAAAAATTCCTCATGACCCTTGACATGCCTATTTTCAAGGAAAAATATTCCCAGAACCTATAAAATTAAGCATCATTCCCAGTTTAAATGTTTCTCAACACTGCCCAGATTTTAGCCCAGAAAAATAGCTTAACTTCAAGGATTTTTATCTCCTTGTACAGAACTCAGAACCATACATATTTTATATATTTGGAAATCCCTACATGTCTAATTTATTCCTGTAAATCCTCATAATTTTTAAATCTCATTTTAATATAAAATAATAGCCCAAACGTTGGCTGCCAGAACATGATTCACAACCGAAAATCCTACAATTTTCACAATCTTGTTCCATTGATTTCAAAACTTATTCCCTCACATGTTTTTACCCCCATTTTGAGTTTTAAAAGCAATGGAGGCCTTAAAAACAAGTAAAGGAATTTTCCTAACAATTTTCTAGATTAAACTAACATTTATACTAAGAACTAAAAGCTTTAAACTCAAGAACCTTACCTTTGGATCTTGAACTCCATCTTCACCTTGCTCCTATGTGTTTTTCTCTAACTCAATCAGATTTGATATGAGTTTTTGGTGTGAAGAATTGTGAAGAGGGGAGCCCTCTATTTATAGGGAAAATTCAAGGATACAAATGACAATTAAATTTGACCAAGTCTCACCTTAGCCATTGGATTAAAAAACACTTTATGAAGCTCAATCCCTTCCCCTCAATTGAGTGCCGACATCCCTTCCATTTCACTGCCAATTAATGAGTTATTTCATTAGCAAATATTGATTATTTCCTTGCTTTTCATTGGTTAGCTACTTTGTTTGACTTATCAACACCACTTTATGCTTTATTCATCTCTTTTCTTCCTTCCCTTATGGCTGCACGTTTTTGCTAAATTTTGGGGCTGATTAAGAATCTTAATTAACTCTCTAATCAAGTGTTTATATGCCCACTAATTACATCTTTCATTGTATCATTGGTTTGTTAGCTTAACCATGGTAATTAGTGCTTATTTAGACAAATATTATTTCATTCTCTTTGGCTTTATTATTTTCAAATATAATTAGCCCTCTTTTGATGCTTTTAATTTGTCTCTAATTAATTAGAAGAATTATGCAATTCATCTTAATTAATTGCAAGCTAATTTGCCCATTATTTGCTAATTGACACTTAATTGATTAAGTGTTTATAATCCTTCCATGTCTCATTTACACTTAAAATATCCATTATTTTATGTGATTTTATGTTACATATGTTAGCCAATTTAATATGATAACATATTCCTAAAATACAGGATTTTCGGTAAACCGAAAATCGGGTATTACAGTTGACCTTTTACTCTTTTATTAAAATGATTTATTCTTATATTGTTCTAGGCTAAATATATTGGCATGATCAATTTCTTGAAGTACATTAACGAAATATGATCAATTTCCAACTGGTATAATCTTAAAAATGCATTACACGACACTATATATACAATTATAGTTTAAGGGTTATGTCCTAGCTATTAATATACGATTCAAATGATCTCTTGGTGCGAAATGTTGTCATCAGCAAAAGTCTCCTTCAATTTTATTGTCTTCTTGTGCCTTCTTTTGCAGACCAAAAACCAAGTAATGACTTCCAATATGAGAGCCACACAACCCAATGAAACAATGACGCCAAAATAAGCATTCTTCCACGTATGGGAGGAGTTTGAAACGGAGAAGCCTCTGAACATGTTGAAGATGGAGAGGGCGATGACTCCATAGCCAATGACATAGTGGAAGATGTTCTAGAAGATTCTGGCCTTGTAATGTTCTAGAGGAATATGGTAGCCAAGACTACTTGGACAGATGCAGAGACAAACACAACTATTCCAATGGAGGCATGAGCAAAACCAAAAGGAGACATAGACGACAGAGATGGGTTTGACAATAAGATTCCGAGTTTGAATGTAACATCCCATTTTTAAAGCGGTTTTTTTTTTTTTAAAAAAAATCAGAGTAGAGCATTGGAGCGAAAGAGTAACTGATCCATGACAAAACATTAATCATAGTGTAACATAGTATTGATACAGTCATCCTATTGTTCTCGAAAGTAAATATGGAAAACGATAAAGAGAAATCTCTGTCCGAGAGCCTATTCGTGCAGCTTGCCCCTATCTCCAATCCTTGGTCCTTCCGACCCTAAAGCTACAACTGAGATCCAATTGACCCCATTGGATCTCAGGTAACAGTTAACCTTATGCTCAAATAAAACAGTATACAGATACCAGATATTCATGACATACCAGCAGCATATCAGTACAAAAGCATAAAGCAGATGCATGATCAATATAATGACAGTACATAAGCAAAGAGCAATATGTAAAGTCCCATAAAGTGTCTGCACATAAACCAGTGCCACGATGTACGGTCGTGTCCTCAGCCCTAGGAAAACTCAAACGGTATTACTATGTCTATAACCCGTGTGAAACTGTAAGTATAATAGGTGACCCTAAACAGAGCCTCTATCCGAATCGGTGACCCTAAACAGGGCCTCTATCCGTGAATGTATCTATCACATATATGTATATGAGCAGCATAGAGTTAGTGTTACAGTACGCGAACGTACCTTCGTTGACGAACATAGGTATTTCTGGCGGAAAACGGCACGTTTGACGGAAAACAGCGTAATGTCCTGACAGCGGCACGTCAGACAGCGGAACCACAGCGGAATGACGGCGGAATAAGATTACTGATATCCTATAATGATAATATCACATTTATCAATATTTGACATCATAACAGGCATTTTAGGTACAAATTACCATTTTGCCCCTAGTTGCCTAATCGACAGAATTTAGCCAGAGCTTCGCTACTTTAACTCTAAGCTTCCAAAATTTTTCCATATCTCCGACTCCAACATGATTTTTGAAATTAGTGCCTTAATTACCCCTAAACATGATATCTAATCATACTTGGAAGATTAAAGACTAAACTAGCATTTCTACTCTAACTACTGAAAGAACTACGAAAGCTTAAGACTAATGACCGAAGAACTTACTCAGAGCTTCGCTGCGAATTTCCCCGGACTCCTTCTCCTCTCTTCTCTCTAGGAAATTTCGAACTAGAGCCCTTGAAATGGTGTGAAGATTTCAAATGAAGGCTTGGGGTATTTATAGGGAAAAATGGGTTACTATTCACACTTTGTCAGACGGATTCTGGACCGTAGGATCACACTTTTGCAAAATGGCACATCCTGGACCCTTGGATGCTCTTGGCCGATCTCCCCCCCTTAGGTGGCACAAGATGACATCATCCTTGATGATGTCATAGAGTTGCTTTTTGCCTTCGGCCCGATAAAATTTCGCGATCGGTGTTCGAATCGCGTAATCTTAGAAAATCTCAAAATTATGAGAACATAGCCCTGAAGATCTCTTCTTCCTCTTCCAAGATACTTGGGTCAACTAAATTTTTGATCCCATTCAGGGCCTCTCCTATTTCGCTGAAGATTTTCGGATATCCGCATTCGGTTGCGGAAATCGTTTCGGGTAACAACATCTTCGGGATAAAAATCCACTGATTCATAATATGCCCAGATGTTTACCAACTCATCCCTGGATTTCAAGTTATGGCTTGGTTTCTATAGATTTTCATTTATCTGATTTTCTTTTTGAACATCAGATAGATTCTCTGCCAGTCCAGTATAACCCTTTTCGGTTACGGAAATAACTTCGGAGACAGCCTACTCCGAGCTAAAAATTCACTTGTTTATAATATACTCTGACTTTAGAAACCTTGTTCATGGTTTTCTAGATAGGATTTAGTTTCTATCGGTGATCATTTATCCTATTTGCTTTTACAACTTAATTACCATTTAACTAAAGTTGCATGATCTTTAACATGAAAATCCTATCCTCTTATCCATTCAAGATTTTCGGTCAAACCTGGTCTTTTTTATTTGTTTTCGTTTTTTAATTAATTATTTAATTAATATTATATATTATTTAATAATTTAATAATTTTTTTACATAATTTTTTTACAAAATTTCCTATTAGTCCATAATTGGATTTAGGCTTAAAATTACTTAATCTCATCAATTTTTCTTAATATTTTCCAATTTATTAGCAAATATATTTTATGCTAATTATAGCCATAAACCACTAATTATAGAGTTTTACATAATTTACCATGATTATTCCCTTATTTATGCTTAAATAATTAGCCAATAATTATTTAATTAATACCTTACTAACTGTTGATAATTTTTCTTAATTAGGATTAATCATTACCCCACACACTTTTTACTGACATTGGTATTTTATGTCTCATACATTATATTAAAAATCATGGGGGCATTTTGGTCATTTCAATACTTTTTGATTATTGCCCTTTAATTTTTCCCAAGTTATAATTTAATAAATTACCAAAATTAGAGACAATATACTCTCTAAATTTTAATAATTATTTTACGGCCTTTTAGGATTTATCATAATATTTTTTATTTTATACCTCACAAGGGCATTTTATTCCCTCTAATTTCATTAGAAATTTCCCTAGAAAATAGAATAAGTATTCTACAATGTTTTGACACCACATATTCACCTATTCCCAATAAGTATTATTTACTAAACTATGATGCTTACCATAGGTCAGATTTTAGGGTATTACATTGAAGCCGACGGTGCCAATGATATAAGCAAGGGTCTGACATGCTCTATGCAAATGAAACCATGTTGATCCAGTGGCTTCGAATATTTTTAGATAACGCCCCATCATTGCTCCTGTTGGCATAAGAATCCCCCACTTTATTCTATTCAGTATTCCATAGACCAAAATACCGAATAAAAAATCTGATCCAACAGTTGTTATCAAG